>VWZN01004381.1:583411-599233 GCA_013396955.1 Regulus satrapa | reverse complement strand
CCGGCATTAAAAATTTAAAAACTTAAAAAAAAAAAAAAAAAAAGTGATCAAAAAGGTTGTTATTTTAACAAAACATATATTAAAACTTTAATGTTAATCCTGTTGAAATTGTGTTCAGAAGATAAAAGTACTTTAAAACCTACATTTTAATTTTTCCTTTTTCATTATTTACATACAAACAAGCAACTTATTTTTTAAAAGGATAAAAGTCCTGAAAAGAAAAAACATAATTAAGTATTTAGTTCTTATCATGGAAAAATATTTTCATTGATCCCCCTCAATAGTTTGGTTTTTTTTTTTGTCAATTTCAATTTAGGACCAAGAATATAATAAAATTTATTATGAAATTAAATTTTAACTCTGCGCCAAGATCTATTTAACTTAAGGTTATTGGGATATTCTTTTTGAATGCTTATTCCCTGAAGATTCACTGGGGTAGATTATTTCTTATTAATTAATCTCCACTGATTTCACTGTGCAATTTTCAAAGGAGGATTTTATTTCTATTTCTTTAAATTGTCTGCATGTGCCATTAGTATTTCTCACCACGTAGATTAAGTCAGTTTGCTTAAAAATGACTACCCCAAAAGAGGAGGCCAAAAGCTGTAAACATGCTTTTTATTCCTATGTAGAAAAAAGATGCCTTAGAGTTCAGAATTCTGTATTCAAAGCAAATCAGAATCTAACCTTTGCTTGGTATGTGATTAAAATATAATATATTGATGCCTTTCTTTTTCTTTTTTTTTCTTTTTCCCCAGTACAACTTATTTTATTTTGATTAATAGAAATTCCAGCCAGGAGAAAGTGTTTTATTTTCCTCCCACGATCAGAGGCACTCTTCTCAAAATTCTTTTCAAGCAGTCGAGTGTGAGATCCCTGTGACATGAGCAATACCACTTTCCTACCTATCAGCACAACATCAGGGTGCCACATTTCACTCATAAATCTGTGACACACCTCCATGGGCCCTCATCCTCGGCGAGTGGGGCTGCTCATCCTCCCTGGGAGCCCTTCCTGAGCCTGGCCCCGCTCTTGCTTGGGCGATGTTGGCAGCTGGAGAGCGTGGCAGGCATCGCTCCCCACTGCCATGGAGCCAAAGCCAGGGGGGAGCACTCAGAGCATGCCGAGGGGTGCAGCTCTGACCCAGCCTTGCTTTCACTGGGGCAGAAGTGGTGACAGACACATCACATGGGACAGGTATCGGTGTCCAGCCACATCTCATTGCTGTGGCCAAGAAACATTCCCAAAGCCAGACTCTTTTAGCAAAATACCTTGCTGGAAAAGCCTCAGCAATTGCTGTGGCCATTACGTATCAAGTTTGCTATCCCACGACAGTTCATTAGTTGGGTTAATTGTTCTGTGTCAGCTAAGGCAGGTGGCCAAGTCACCTTTCCTCCCTCTCCTCAAGGAGGGCAGCCTCTGCTCTGACGGATGGATGCTGCAGATGGGGAGAAAGCAAATGCTCAGCAAGGCACCGTGGCTTGTCCCCTCCCTCCCTCCCTGTTCCCAAGGCTGCATCACTGCCTTGGGCACACTTCAAGAGCTCCTTCTCTTACAGTAAATAGGGCTGTACTTTTTAAAGTTGCAAAGGTGATTGAACTGTTTTCTGCACGCTCAAGAAGCATTAGCAGCTTTGTAATGATCCTTCCTAACATAAAGATAAAGAAATCAAAAGATTATTTCTGCTAGTTCAAGTACAGAATAAGAAATCTGAATTTAAATTTATTTAGCCAGTAAACAGACAACGTAGGTGCTACATAAGCATGCACAGCTCCTCACTATTATTTACGTGTTTCACCTACACTATAATGAATTACTTTGATCTGGATATGTCTGTTGCATTAAATCCCTGATCCGAGCTATTAATTGTGTTAATTTAAGAGCTGTTTATATTTATATATACAGCTATATATAGATACACAGAAATCTCATGAAAAATTTCTCTATGTTTGATGGTTTAATTTTTCAGGATTACAACCTCAGAAAATCAGGCTGATAGTTATTTTCATCTGCTGGTTTTACTGTGTTTACTGCTGTCGCACTATCAAACAGAAATATAATGCTATGAAGTCCCTTTGATTCACACCTACTTTACAGTTGCTTTACAAAAATATGCATTCTTTCATGCCTTTGTGGGGCAGATGATACTTCAATTTCAATCCAGGGTAAACATTTGACAAATTGTTGATTACTCAGACTGAAATTCAGATAATCACCTTCATTTGTACTTAATACTTGAAAAGAAAAACAACAAAAATGTGTGGCTTTTTTCCTGATATGGTCTGTTCATCACAAGCCTTTACTTCATAAAAAGGGACAGAAGCAGAACTGAGAAGAATGACAGATGCTCCAAGTCACACATGTTCAACACCATCTTTCCATGCCTCTGCTTCTACAATCTGAAAATCCATTCAGTGCAACAAACAGCAGAGTAGCAAGGAAGATAAGACTGCTGAGCAGGACTGAGTCTCAGGATCAAAGTAAAAACAGATGCTGAATGCACAAAATGTGTCAGTCTGCATCTATCAGGTAAGTAAACAAAAATTAGCAATGAATAGCATTACTCCAGAAAAAGTATTGATACTCATGATCCCACTAGTTTCATCTTTAAAATTAAACAGTAGTTATTGTGTCAGACAGCAAAAAGATGAAAAAGCCCCGCAGAAAGAGGTAGAAATAGGAAATAATAACAGAGCATTAAAATACTTGGAAATTTATTCCTTTGCAGTTTAAAACATGGTGCATCCACAAAAAGGAAAATGATAAATACTGTTTGTGCTTTCAAAAATCAAATTTGCACAGTGTTCACTAAACCTTTGCAGCATGTAGCAGGAAATAAGCTATGGTCTTATATGGATGTACCTTGGAGCTACTCAGAATGATTAATAGGTAATATTAGCACAGTTATTGGCCTAGATAAACAAAACACTACACAATTCCTAATATGTGATGAGTGTAACCAATTTATGCTACATTCAAATACTCAGAGAATCAGGGAGTTCTCAGCATGTATTTGGAAAAATCATGCAAGTGCTACAGAAACAAGTTGAGAAAACAGGACAGTAAAATAGGTGATTCTGGTTGAATTACTCAAAAAATTGTCTGCAAAATAAGATCCAGAACCCACCTGTGTAGGTGACCTCTAGCTATAGAAGACTTAAAAAATATAAACACTAGGAATTATGCACTCTGAGCTTTTGGAGAAGAGATGTTCATTTGCTTTGTTTTAAGGAGTGCCAACAGAAAGCATGGCATTATTACATTAACAGTCAGCAAAGATGAAGGTTTCCTTTCTCTTCATTCAAGGTCAGTGCTCTAACCTTCCATTTTCTATACAATTTTAACCTTTGAACTTTTCAACAAAACTGCAAGCAAGCTGAAAACACAATGTCCTTATTAGAAGAGGTAGGTCAATATCACATTTCCTTCATCAAAAGTGTCAACACCATCATCTCTCTTCCCCCACCCCCAAACCACTGACAGGAACTGGAAGCAGAGATTAATGACCCTATACACATATATTTGTGATATTCCCTGTTTTACTGTCCCTGCTTGGAGCTGTCAGAAGGATTTTGGACAAAGTGCTGGACTCCGTGCTGGACGAATAGAGCAGCTCTTGTAAAGGCTTTCGTAAGGGTCACACTTCTACATTTACAGCATCAGCTTTTCCAGCTAGAATTATGGAATAAATTGGTCTGTGCAGTCCTAAGAGAAAGCAGAAGTTTCCTCATTTTACCTAGGTCTAATATTTTCATCTCAATGAGAATGTTCTTGGCATTTAGATATAATTTTGTATATTTGGGTCTGAAGCATTAAGCCATTTTTATTCTTGGTTTTTTCCACTTTTTTTTTTTTTTTTTTCTTTAATTGTGAAACCAGCCAGAATTCACAAACTGTTTTCATAAGAACAGCTAGAGAGTGCCGTCAAGAGTGGCACTGGTTTTGACCAGCTTTGTTGGAGCTGCTGCATCAAAGAGCCACACCCTTCCATTGAGTCAGGACTCCTGAGTGCGGGGGGGAAAGCACAATGCTTGAGATCAGGCAGGTATTGCTCCTAGCTGAACACTTCGTCATGAGACTACCCCTGAAACCGGCACAGTGCTGACCCAAAATTGTCTAGCTTCATCTTCCTGGCCCCTCATGCAGTCCATCCTTTTCATCCTTTACACTGTAAGTTCCTTAAACTATCTAGAGACATATGGCTTCAGCTTCTATTCATATTTTCACAGTCAGTCACTTTTCATTCTGGTAACCTTGCCAAAAGCAGATTTTGTCAGGTGAAGTAATTTCCATCACATTAGTGAGATTATCTTAGTTGATGTGAGCTGTACACAAGAGGCTCAAATGAGCACTGGTAGGCTTGTCTGACAAATGTAGGCTTAAATTCTTTCCTTCAGCTGGGTACAGGATTGCCAACTACTCACAGAACATGCAATGAGGCAATCAATTAAATCAAACACAGCTAGGGGCAGAATAAAGACACTGAAAGGTTAATATATTTTTGCTATCTGATGTATAAATCAAACTCTCAGTTAGATTTCCGAGAGGGAATTTCTTTTTCTTTAGGGCTTATAAAAAGGTGTTGCATAACTGGCTTGTTTTCAGTGGCAATAATGTCACAGCAGACACAGCCTCTCTCACTTGAAAATACAAACATTCTCTTGAACAACACTTCTAAAGTCAATGTCACTAAACAGCAAGAAAGCAACTCTAAAAAAAACCCACCACAGCCTTTTTCCACTTTTTTTTTTTTTTTTTTCAGCCTTCAAAATACCAAAGATAGAAAGATACAATATCTGACTTTAGTGTCACTCCATCTATCAGCTAAAATAATAGGAATCAGGGCATTTATTTTGAAAGCACCATTCCCAGACTGTGTCAGTATGTTCTATTGATCTCATTTGAAAACACGAAGTATCCTAAAGTATTCTGACATCAGTAATGAAAATCCACTGTGTGGGCAACAATATATGAAGCCACATAAAAACACCTCCCATTCAGTCTTGATTTCATAGGAATTCCAACCTAATATCCAGTTACAATTAAATCTTGCTTATTTTACAACCCTGACTGTCAAAACATGCTAAATTTGCCATTTCATAAGGTTCTGAAAGTAATTCAGGTGAGACTCGGTAGTCAAATTCGTTTTGCATGCAATTTTATGTTCATGCAATCTCCAAACTTGTCAGAACTCAGCATCCTTGAAATTCATTGTGCTGAAATGAAAGTTAGGGGGAGTTCAAAATCACCTGAGAGTTTTGCACAGCTCTCTCCTTTGCATATATATATATATATATTTATAGACCCAAGTAAGATGCAAGGCTCAGTGTTGTACACAAAATTCCTTTAGCCAATATTAGAAAAAGAAAATAAAAGAAAGAGTGGACAATTTTTTGCTTGTGTTCGTTCATCTATGATTCTGTCCGTTAGGACAAGTGGTATATAAGGAAGCCAATCAAATATCTCCCAGTTCCCAGATAGTGCTATAGGAGGCTTACAGGTCTAAGAACAACAAAACACACATGACAATCTCCTGTGGGTAGCTGACTCCTATAAGCTTTTTCTATCACTTCCAATATTACTATGTGGTGACCAGGTGGAAAAATTGGCTGGCCCCAAAGGGAGACAGCCAAAGGCTGAATCTTGGCACATGCCTGTCCTGCTTTTTGGAAAATGGCCATTGGGGGCATTGTCCCGCTGGCACGGGAGACCCCATCGGCTGGGCACTCGCCTGGGATCACAATGGTGCTCTGGACAGGAGTCTGATGTTCCTTCCATTCCCATCACTGCAATCAGACCCCCCTACTCAAGCACTGGATGAAGCTGATATCTGGGAATTAAGCTGTTCATCCTAATTATTTCCACATCTAAGCTGTGTAAGGTTTTGAGGGTCGTCTGCTTGCCAGCAGCAAGAACCCCAAAGCAAAGGCATCTGACCAGGTGTGTGGAAGGATAAAGGGAAAAGGCTACTTCTGCTTTCTTAACTTTCTCAACCTGAGGCAGGAGTGACAAGCAGGGCACGTTGTTCTGGGAGTTTCGGTAAATAAATATCTTTAAAAAAAAAAAGGAACCCGTATTTGGAAAACGTTATGGCCCACTGAAAACTATTCATAAAAGTTCTTTGGTAGTAAAGAAAAGGAGTTGTTACTTTATTTCTTTAAATGTTGCACTTAACAAAAACTCAGTTCCATATCCTAACATATATACTACATAGTTACAGATTTGCTTTGCTAAATCTACCTAAGGAGACAGCTATGCCACAGTCAAGTCAACAAAACAATATACTGTGGACATTTTTTTGCTTGTTTGTTTTATGGCACTTCAGTTTTTATCTTCTATCTCCCTTTCAGTTTTCTTTCTTATTTTCTCAATTCAAAGCAGCTGATGCAACTACTTAATTCCTTCCTATGCATCTATTCCATAGGGATTAGCAGGGCACAGAAGCAATTAGCTATGCTACTTATGAGTGGTTATTTCTTATTTGGAAGAGGTTTCTATCCACAATTTATTCCAAGCCATTTGTCATACACTTGCACTCATGATTATGTAATTGCAGTATGATAATGTGTTCTTGTTCTGTACACTAACACTGTTTCCCCAGCATTTGCTCCTAAATCATGCTTATGACCATCACTTAGAGGGAAATAGTATTTTAAATGAGAAAACATACTATTCTTTAATTGCTACAACTATGATAATTATATTAAATGTGTCTAAATGAAGAAAAAAAAGTGTTTGGGAGGTAAATATGCTGACACATTTACAGCCATTTTGCTCCAGGAATGGGTTAAAGCTCTGATTCATACACATATTGGAATCCAGATCTCTGGCCAGATTTGCATTTCTGTAAAACAGATACAAATGCAAAGAGGATGAGCATACTTCAAATGGAAGGAGATGCCATTTTAAGTAGCACTGAATCCCTTTATTTTTCTCCCCTTACTGGCATGCCACCTTCACAGTCTCAGACACTGCCTACTACACAGTTGTTTCCTCTGGCAATGGTTGCAGCTGTTGGGAATTCAGGCTCTGATCCTCCAAAGAATTACATGTATTTAAATGGCCACTCTGTGCTACGGCAGGATAAGGTGGCCTACAAAGAGGGGGTTTTCAGGCTTGGGGCATGAACCCTGATAGTAAATACTCAAGCTGTCCAGAAGAGTTTCATGATTTGTTCTCTTGACACAGAGCATCCTGCCAGGTTCCACCAACCCTCCACAGCCACAATCAGCACTGCAGCTCCAAGGGTAGGGGCTGCTTTTGCAAGAGAGTCCCATTAGGACCGATATGGAAAGCAGGAGGCTGAGTGAGGAAATTAGCCCTCACTTTCCATAAGTAAAGGAAAAGGGCTCAAGAACAGCCAGATTTCTATTCATCACAGATATTCACATTACACACCTGCAGCACTATGGTAAACCAGAAAAGAACTGGTTTGCATAATGAGGAGGGGAGAAGTTTTCATTTCCCAATATCCTCTTTCCCTCCTATATTATAGCACATAGATGAAATGAAACAATTGAGCATTTTAGGGAAAACATAACTTTTTCTTTTGTATTTTTGCTAAAAAAAATGCTTAGAAACCACCCATAACTGAAGTGGCATTCCTGTTCATCTACTGATAACCCAGGAAACACCTTTGACTCCTACAAAGCAGGGCCTAAATCAGGTCAGACACTTGTGTTGCTTGGAAAATCTAGGGATTGCAACCAAAGCTGGAACACAGCCAGGGAATGACATTGATCATACACCAGAGAAAGCCATCTCTTATGGGGATTGCTCAGAATACCAGACACCTTTCCACAAGACTCACCCATGCATGGGCCCTATACATTCAGGCTGGCTTTATTTGTTTAATTTTGCTTTTTGATAGTGGAACATAATTATGTATCGATACACAAAGGATATTTGCTGTACAATATGAATTAGCCCAAATGCTGGACAGTGATTACTGCATCAAAACAGAACATGAGGACATGACCTTGTGAGGACAGCAGTCAGTTCTGAAAAGAAGATTCCTGAAGTTTGTTTTTTTTTTTTTTTTTTTTTTACTAACAGTTTGCTGTAGTTTTTTCACTCCCCATCAATGTACCTAGCAAGTCTGAGTGATTACAATACATTCTCCCATTTTACTCTGAAGATTTTTTTCTAGCTTAACCTCAGCTGGAACCATTCCTCCTTCTCCCAACTTCTATTCCTAATTTAATTTTCACACTTGGGTGACCTTCCCGTGCATTTGTATATTACCAAGGATTTCTCAACTATTCTCATATGAACTGGTTTTATTGCATTTTTTCATCTTTTAATTATTTTTTTAAGCAGATCCAGCTGCAGCATAGGAAAAGGACTATAAAATCTGTAAACTGCAATTTAAATTTAGAATGAAAGGTTTTCAGCTCTTTTTGGAGGCATACTGTAGGGTTTTGCCTTATAGCAAGTCCATCAATTAACTTTTCTATCTAGATGCTGCTCCTGGCCACTTCCCACACAAACAACTCAGAGATGATACCCCCCAGCAATGTCCACCAGGCTGCTAAAAAATCCTGACTCATGACTGGGGGTCACCAACTGCACTTTTCTTCCCACACATGTTCTTCCTGTCCTTATATCTATCTATCTATCTATCTATCTATCTATCTGTCTGTCTGTCTGTTTTTTTGGTTTTTGTTTTTTTTTTTGGTGGGGTTTTTTGGTTTTTTTGGGGTTTTTTTTTTTTTTTTTTTTTTTTTTTTTTTTTTTTTTTTTTTTTTTTTTTTTTTTTTTTTTGTTATTCCTCCTGAACTTGCACAGGCCTGTATGGCATGGTGGGAAAGGAGGCAGAAGTGCAGTCTGCATCTGGGACTCCCCTTGGATGCCACGTCCCCTCCTGCCCCTCACCCAGTCCTTGGGATAACAAGTGTTGTTGGCATATATTCCCATCCCAGTTAAAAAGGATCCATCTCTTTGTTGTTCTTTTCCTCAAAAAACCTGCAAAGATCCAGGCTGGATCTAATTTAAATCTTATCTTTCACAAAGGCCTGAGTGACTACTTAATTACTTGCACCTGTTTTTTAAGAGTTCCTGTCTCATTCTGTTAATTAGATGTACTTAAAGCTCCATGAAGTTGGTGTTCAGTTTTGTTGGGGTTATTTTTTCCCCCAAGACATTTAAAGCATTTGTCCAATAAACGGTTCACATAATTTTTCTCCCTTTTTCTAAATGTGGTGACTTTTACCTTCTTCTCAGACTTGTGTGTTCTTAACATTTTGTGGTGGGCATGAATACCCCTAATTTTACACAGGTGTTGCTGTAATCGTTATTTCTCCCTGTTTGCACAAATCTTTTAAAGGTTAATAATTATATGTTTTGTGTTACCCTTCAGATTTATATCAGATCCTGAGTTCCTAACAGATTAAATAGCAGTTGCTGACCTTTACTTTGATGCACCAATTCGAAGAGTTGAGAGATCCTTGTACAACTTTTTTGTGGGGGTTTTTTTGCTTTTTTGTTTTTGTTTGAGATGGAAGTGTCTCTGCTTCACTATGCAAACTCCATTTTGAGTTTACATCTTCACTGTCTTCTACTTTTCTATCTATACCCCATGCTAAACAATAGAATCTCTCTCCATTTTTATTATAGTTTATTTCAGGGCTAAGAATGTCAAGAAAGAGCCAAGGGTAAAGCATATTTAAATTCTGATCTTTCAGAACAGGGACTTAAACACAAGTGGCTTGAGGGGAAATGAAACTACAGTGAAGCTGGTCTCTGAATCTCTCCATAAAAAGAGGTTTACAATAGGCAGGTTTCTCAGCCTTTTTATGGCCAAAGACCAGAAGAGAGGAGAGCAGAAATGTGACTGTAAAAGAAACCATATCAGAAAGGAGGAAAGGAAAAAGCTCAGCTCTTATTAAAAGAAGTTACAGGCAAAAAAAAAAAACAAAAAACAAAAAACAAAAAACAAACAAAAAAACCCCCAACAAAACAAACAAAAACCCCCCAAGAAAACCAAAAAAACCAACACCACACTAGAAAAGAAAGTACTTTGTTTTGTCTTTTTCTAGCTAAAGAAAAGAGTAAATCAGCTTTTGAAACCTTTACAAAGCCAATATGCCTATAATTTCCCATGTTGCATCCTTAATGAAAAGCAGGGCATAGAACAGATTGCTCAGACAATCAGAGCTTTAGAAAAAGCTTTATGATTCTTGATTTCATCACGGCTCAGGAAAATAGTTAAGCACATACATAAGCCCCACAGCACCTTTTAATTGGGCTCTAATTCAACTCCTTGATTAAGTGCTATTCTGAAAAAAGGATTCTATGGGAAAAACTAAGTTTTTGGAAACAATGGTCTAAAAATTAGTATTCTGCCCACTAAGCACATTGAGCAAACCTTTGCTCTAGCAGTGAGCAGCATTTTTTATGTTTGTTAGAAAATATAACATCCTAAATCCTTTTAATAAGAAGTCCAAATACAGATACTGTCATGACAAGTTACCTCTGCCCTCCTCATCCTCTCAGAACCTTCTCTGAACCCTGCATGTATTCAAATAATTCACAGAAGAGGTGTCAACAGACTGCAGAAAACACATGACATTTTTATGGCGTACTACAAATAGCATCTTATGGCAACATGTAAGTGCAGAAATACTCAACACCTTTGCTCTCTTCAGGAGTGAACACCATCTCTGAAATTCGTATGTTTTTCCCTGCTCTTTAGTCCCAAGCCTGTGGCTACGTGAGAGGAATTTGGGATGGGATTTTTTAAGTAAAGCATTGGTGTAGTGCAATGCTTGAGGAGACCTCAGCCACTGTGGCATTTAATCTGTTTCTGGAAAATATTTAACAAATGCAGCAGGATTGCTTTCCTTTGAATAGAAAACAAAGATTTATTTCTTCTATGGAATTGGTAGGTAAGACTTTTCAAAGCTGAATAGTTTTAAAAACCTTTTTGTGAAATGGGCCTGAAAACTCTGTAAGCTCTGCACATGCATAGACACTGCAGAGACTTTGAGATGCCATCACAACAATTCCTTTCATACTTAATAACCCTGGTCTAATCATGGGTGGTAAAAGCCTTTTTAATGGTTTCAAAAATCTACTTTAAAGAATATAAAGCTACACATTTTTAAAGTTGTTGCTCTTCTGCCTTCTATTAATGTGTGCAGTTTCCTTGCCATGTCTTAAAAGAGGCAATAAAAAAAAAACCTGCAAACACTTTAGGGGCTGTTCTTCACAACATAAAATGCAGAAATTGAGATACAAGACTGGTGTCCAAAACACATGACTTCCTCTTGTTCAGGCAAGTGGCAACACTAACCAGTAATAAAGAGAAAGAAAATATAATGACCAAAGAAAATGGAAATATGACCCGTTCTAGATGGCAAATGATACACATCTCAAATTTTAAAGCACTCTTAAAACAGTTTCCATGGGAACAGGAATTTGGCAGAGTTATGAAAACTGTTGGGAGGCAGCTTCTCCCAGGCCAGATGGATAATACATAGCAAGGGAATCTAAGAAGGGAAGTAGGCTGTAGAATCCTTAAACCTTGATAATGGGTCCAAATGGGCCTGATCACAGGGCACACCTCCAAAAAAATGCCACCACCACTGCTAATGGTGGCAATACTGTCAAAAGCAGGTGGAATCACTCCTGGTTAGGTGGAATATGAAAGGCTGTGTGCACCTTTCAGCTGTGCTGTTCTGGGTATAGGGGAAAAAAAAGGAGGGAATGACTGTGGCCAGAAAATATGGCAATTAATTCTAAGTTGCTGAAGGGGAAGAAATATTTGAAATGTTTGGCTCCAAAACACATGTAGCTAGTAATTCCAAAGAGGCTCCTGGATGGCTCCAGCCTGAACAACTGAATTTCCCATTAAGATTTTTTAGGGTAGGTTTTAGGGTCCTACACAGTACCTGTAGGGTAGTACAAAGTTTCCAAGAGAACACAACTTCTATAAAGTACTGCTTCCATCCCACTGTACAAATCCAAAACCTATTCCCTAAAACCTATTGCACTGGGTAGATGAAACCAAAGCATCTTTTGTCAATCATCAGCTTATTTATTTCCTTTCCTCACCCTGAATACCTCTCAACTTCTACAGTCTTTGAGCACATTATGATGGCTAACACTCACATGAAGACCTTGTCTAGAATCACTTCCAGCCCACACCATCATTAGTGCTTCAACCTTCTGCATTTAAAACTGGAATGCTTTTTCTGACAGCAATGGAAATACAATTTAAAATCCAGCAAAACCAAGAAACACCATGACTATGCTAGAGGGAGATTCCCTCCTGATTACAACAGCAATCAGCTCTCAGTTATGAGGAGATTTATTACACGCTTAGTTTGTAGATAGCAATTGTAACACCCAAAGACTTGGGGCTCCGAAGCCTGACGGGAAAAGCCACCTGTCCCAATTGTTTGATGCTCAGTCACACTCACTTTTATAGATGGGAAGCAAGACACAACAATTCCTAATATTTTTTTCAGGTTTCTTCCACATTTACATGACACACAACGTGAAGCAATGATGTTCCATCAAATAATAATAAAAAGCTACTGGAAATATTAAAAGAAAAAATTCTGTAGATTCATGATGCTATATTTAACACTGAAACGTTGCTGAGATAATGATGATAGTGAAAATATTGCAAGTTCAAGCAGTGTAAAATAATTGTGCTTAGTCAAGCATTACTTTTGGAAGAGCCAACACAAAAATCCTGTGCAACATCAAACATTTAAGCAAGGTTCCAACACAACACATACCTGTATAATATTATGTGGCTGCTGAATAAGCATTATATCACATCCAGAAGAATATGAATTACAAGGCTAAAGATTTCACTACATCAAATATTATCACTGATCTAAACAGAACCTGAAAATTGAATTAAGCCCTTGTCCTTCCTTCATCCTGGTTCCATTTGAGGGATCACCCTCACTACGTGCACGAGGCTTCTCCCCACATATCTGTCTACCAGGATTATAAAGGTTCCCTTTTAAGTTCTAAGAGTCTTGTATCCATCATCAACATTTCATAACGAAAAGGCAGTTCAAGCCTTAGTCATAATGAGGGTACTATCTCTCCATAACATTGTCATTTATTTTGACTGACATTTCATTTAGGATTCAAACTAGCTGCTGCTTGTCATGTCAGATAATTATATTTTTCTTCAGCCACCTGAGCGCAATTATCTCAGGGAAAAAAAATTCAAAACAATATAAAAGTCTAAAGGCCATCAACATTCCATGTGTCCCAGAAAAACAACATAGGGCATGGAAACAGGTTGTGTTATATCACAAATGCCTTTATTTATTATGCATAAAGCAGTCTGGACTCTTGTCACATTAGATAGAATAAGACCTTGGTGAATCAAATCTACTTGGGGCATGTCAGAAATCAGGCAGACAATTTTATATGCAGCTTTTTTGTTTATGATCCAGTACAAAAAAAAAAAAAATGAAAATGAAAGAGGTGTGGATCAATATGGCCCCTCATCATCTGTTTGAGAGTCTAATCCAAATAATTCCCAGATGAGGAATAATCTAATTTTTGAGGCTGGACTCCTGGATAATAAAAGTTCTATCAGTCTTAAAAAAATATCAGCTATCCTTAGCCCTAAATCAAAATGTCTTTTCAGCCAACTGGAAAAACTTTCCTTTTCTTTATGTTTCATAGCAGTTTAGGCAGGCTGCTTTGCTTTATTAACTTGATAAATATCTGCTGAAAATTTTGGCATTTTTCCAATGCAAAGAAATAATACAGAACCGACGCATGAAGAAGCGCCATCGCTTCTAATCAGATGGTGCAATACCTCACATTTCCTGCTAAAATAAAATAAAAATCAATAGTCTGGGTCTGGAAACTCTGAACTTTCCAATGAAACTTCAACAGAAGAGATATAGACAAAGCCTCTCTAAAACCTAACAGCCTACCTTGGGATGCATGAGGGCATTGCTCAGGGTCCTGACTCCAAAATCCTCACTTCAGAATAATCATCTCCCTAAAACTGCTCTTTGCTTGCTTTTATTGTCTAAGAAGCAGAAGGATGGGTCCTTTTACTCTCAAGCAGAGATAGAATCAGCAGCAATGCCTGCGATTATCTTCCACAGTGCATCTTTCTGGATACAACACTGAGGCAGGAGGTGGGAATTGAGGCCTCTTTTCCTCCCCAGCTAAAAGGAATCTCTATCTTCCTCTCTCCCGTGCCCAAAGAATTCCCTAATCATCCCATTTGTACATGGATGCAGCAAGACAGCTTTGTCTGTCTGAGCAGTACATGGCAACCATCTGCTGAAGAGAAACACGGTCCCATGTGTGGTTTGTTCCTCCAGCCATGACCTCTTCTTGCCTGGCTTCACTTCCAGAGCTCCCATGGCTCTGTGAAATTCTAAAAAAAAGCAGGGGAGCAAGAGAAGTGAACGACAAAATTCTCTAATCTTCCTTTGGGAAGAGAAAAAAAAAAAAAAGATTAAAAAAGTAAAAAAAAAAAAAAAGGGACCCAAAATATGTAGATAAAGTGTATGACAGGTATTAGCCATATTTTTTTTCAAATTTGGGTTTCACCAAAGATATGTGGTCCACTGGTTGTTTCACAAAATTCCTGCTGAAGTCTTAAATGAGAGTTGGAATGTGGTGCAGAGCAAATTTTCAAAATAACATTGTCCCGTTATGTCAGGTGAAACTAAATGTCTGCCATCAATTTGAAATGGAGATCAGGTTTCTGACTCTCACAGGCAGTTTTTAAATCTTTTCCCAATATGATCTATAGCTCAAAAACCCAAACTGGAGATATAATTAGTTTTGGGTGACACATTCTCCATTAAAAACACTTTCAGAAAAATAAAACGTGGTACAACCTTTCAAGGTAACAGAAAGGAAATGTTTTGCTCTGACTTTTTAAAGAATGCTGTTAAAAATATGATCTCAGCTGGCTTAAATTGGCAGAAGCAAAAACAAGGCAGTTATGCTGATTGACAGCACCTGAGCACCGTGTCTTGGGTATTAAAATTTAGTGGTAGTGGTTAGATAAAGGAACGAAACCAAATAAAATACGTATTTTCAAAACATAACTAATTGATATTAGAACGTCATTTATTGTGTGCACATTGTGGCACACATTGTGTCCTGCACATTGTGGTTATAAACCAGGTTAAATGCATGTATTATACAGAGCTAGATGTGTGGAAAAACCTAAAAGACATGTCTGGGAAGGAGCTGAGGGGTTTCCTTTAAAGCTATCAATAGGTTTTGAAGAATCCACATTTTATTTTCTTGCATCCTTTTTCAGCAGAAACCTTTATAAATGTCATCAGGTTACCAGACCATATATTACTTTGTCTTTTTGATAATGAAACTACAGCATGCTAGAAAATACCCAATAAGAGATTAGCTCTTAGGGTTGGTGATTATACCACTAAAAAAAAACCTCCCTCCATATCCATGAAAGATATTGAAAGGCTCTCTACATAATGTGTGACTGAATGCAATATCCTGTGCTGTTTACAGCCTCCAAACACGGCCACCCAGGCAGGAATCATATGCTTTCAGATAATCCTGCAGAAAATTCTAAAGAGCTCCTGGTGCTTTTTTGGCTATACTGGCACACTCAGACCCGTGGAAAAAAAACAAAAACAAAAACAAAAACACACCTGACAACACTCCTAGTTCATTTCTCAGTTCTTATATTAACCTCCCTACCTCTCTGTTTCAAAAAATGCAGCCCTTTGGGTCAAATCCCAGCACAGATGCTTGGGACTGCAGGTGGCTTCTTGCTGCTAAGAGCTCCTCAGATGCTGCATAACATGGAGAAGACAGAGAGGGATGCAGAAGAAGGAATAA
>VWZN01004381.1:529230-557216 GCA_013396955.1 Regulus satrapa | reverse complement strand
AAAAAAAAAAAAAGGCATTAAAAGAAGTTGTAGCTTCCCTTTTTGACAAAGCACAGAACTTTGCCACCAGAAGTAGACATACTCCTTTTGAAAGTCAAAATACCCTAAATCTTGAAGATATGAGGTTCTCTAATTTTATGCTTTCCAAAGGTGATGGGCGTTTTCAATTCCATTCCCTTTCAGCAGAATTCAAACACATACCTTGTGGTGATGTTCCCGTATTCACCTATTCCTCCCCCCCCCCCCCCAAACCCCTTCTCTTTAATTAACTAATGTTAACAACANTTCTCTTTAATGAACTAATGTTAACAACAACAAAAAAATTCCTCCTTTTGCACACCTGGCTATAGCTCTGTTCTCAGACATTCATTTTTACATAGTGCATCTTACTAACCTACCATACTTGATAAGAGCAGATTTCTACATAGTCCAAAGGCAAAAAAAAAAAAAAAAAAGTAATGACAATACTTTGTGGTCCAGTAAAGAAACTGGCTAACATTATATCTATTAGCACTGAGCAGAAAAACTGCTGGCAGTATGGTTACTCATCTTCATATTTTCCCATTAACATCTACCATATGCCTAGAGTATCTATTTAACAAAAAAACTGTAATTATTTTATATAATTAACCGATACATTAAATCAAAGGCCGACTCTACGAAGTAAGTTAAACCATACCAATTACAGCTTGTGATGCATATTTTCAGTCTTACAATTGTCAGTGGAGTTTCTCTGACTATGATTGATGCAAACTGATTAACTTCCTTTTTATAGCTTTAATCTTCCTAAAATGTGTAAATACATTCCAGTATTACCAGAAGATCTTGAAATTACAATGGAGGGAATTAATTTTTGTATTTACTGAATGTAGTCACCATCAACTCAATACCACCAATGCTTTATAACCCCCCTAAAATTGTCCTTGTGATGACAAAAATAAAAAAGCAGAAAAAAACCCAAAAAACCCCGTCTCTCTTTGCCTTCTATTCTTCAGAACAATAAACAAATGACAATACTTAACCACAGAGTCTTTTCATGGCCTGCAGTTTTGATGCTTGCCCAGCGGTATAAAGAAAATGGTTTTAATTCCATAGAACCTCTTCTGAATTCCATCTTATTGTAAATGGTAAATGTCCCTTTACCCTGTCTAAATGCACATTGTGTCAATGGCTATTCCTTAATGAGCTATTTTAATGCAAAATACACCCATGTTCAGTGATTAATCACAAGGACTAGGGAGAAAACATTTTAACTTCATCAGTTACTTCCTTGCTCAGTTGCATATCACATTGGGTTGGTGGTTTTATTCCCTCTGACACAATTTCTTCTTTGCTCTCCAAGTCTTAAACAAAGTGACTGTTTTCAAAGAGCAAATTCCCAGTTCTGTTAGTGTTTCATTAATTTTCAATATTACCGTCAGTACAGTCAGTTTCTTTTTGCTCACCTGTCATCTTTGATACTCATTTTCTCCATCATCCTATCAGTGTGTCTGTTAGGTAGAGAATAGGAGGAAGTTTATGAATTCATCCGGAAGAAATTTCATACACAAGGTAAATGCTTATTTCAGCCCTCCACAAACTCAGTGTCAAATTTCAGCTGTCCTGCCATCGATGAGTTAGCAAAGTCCTGGCCATCACTAACTAAAGAGAATAGTGGTGATCTTCCCTATATTCCATCTGTACCAATTGCTTTCGTAAAACACAAGTGAGCTCTTGATTTTGCTACTACACCTCTATGTACGTTCTGTAAGAGTACAGTGTGTAAATGGCAAGCACTCTCCCCGGACCCCTTCTAAAGTAGGGCTAATCCACACATCAAAAGCTACTCTGTCCTAAGCTGCAACACTGCTGTAATTACTGCATCACTTTTACAGGCAGCCCAAGATGAAATTGAAATGAGAGATGACTAGAAAAAAAGAGAAAATATTAGTCTATGGCATTTACTGACTTATTTAAATTAAAATGTCACATGAAATAATTTAATTTCGACAGCATTTAACAGACTCAAAGCAACATTTCCAGATTCATATGCCAAACCATGTTTCTGTGGGAAAGTTGGGGTTTTTTTCCCCTTCCTCTTGGTATCTTGCTGGTTTAACTTTGCTTGGCAGCTCACCTGGTGGGCTGAAAGCCTAAGGATGACCTGTAAGACTAAGCAGGATCTCCTGACATCCACAGCTCCTAGGCAGCCTGCCAGGTGAGCAGCTTCAACCAAAACATTGTTTCCATTTCCAGAGAGTTTTAAAACCCTTGGGCATCTCAAAGAAAATACACCTGGAAACACATTCTTCCACAAAACAGAACAGCTTTTCTCCAGGCAACTCTGCCTAGTACATCTTTTTTTCATTTTAATAAGGATTCATTAAATATTTCAAAACTACTGAATTTGCTATTTCCCATTCAATGTCTTCAAGTTCAAAGCAGTAACACAACAAATTCACATTTGAAGTGTTGTTCTTGTAAAGAACATCTTTGTCTACGATTACAAACTGGTAGTTATTTCACTTTGCTGTAGCATGTGCTTAATAAGCACAAATAACATATTAACTAAATTGCAGGTTTCTCCAGAGGCATTGTGAAGCATGCTAAATATATGACAATTCAGAATGTAGTCACACATTCTGCAGGTGTAGAAGAGACTGCTACAACACTTGCTAGGCTATATTTGCCTCTCAGAACACCGCAAATTAGAAGCAAATATGCTGAAATGAGCAGAGATAACCAACAAAACAACTGCATTAAAAAAAAAAAAAAAAAAAAAGTCGCTGGATGAGAGGTTCCAAATTAAGTGTTTTGGAGAAAAGAGTGAATGCCTAAATATTTGACAGCTAAAGGCCTCAAATCAACTTCGCACTTCAAATGTTTTACAAATAAATTTTTGCATAATTCCTTTTCAGTTTCTGCCAGGTTAAGTTAAAGCCCAATTACACTGAGAGATATGCAGTTTTGATCAATAAGACATTCACTGCTCAGCAGCATTGAGCTATGTGAACAATTGTGTCAAGGCCAACGGCAAATAACTTATGTCCCAGTGCTGTGTTCTGCAGAGTACAAAGCACAAATACATTGTTCCTGTAGCACAGAAATTATTCCAAAAGTAGGAAATTCTCAACCATTCACTGAAGAGAATACCAGGAAGAAACTCTGCATTGCACTGACCATATAAGCCCTGGAGGGCCTCACCCATTTTCCTACTTTAAAACTCAGTTAAGCACATCACTCAACAAGGCAAATGTCGTGAGTTCCACAACTTCCCTTCAAAAGAATCTGCAACTCTCTATTCTTAGAACTTTAAGATTCTTTAAATACATAAGTAGCTCTCACAGTGCTTGTATTATGGCCAGATTTCCAAAGTAGTTTAGCTCTTATTTTAGCTCTTAAATAAATCAGCAGATTATCATGTAGGGTCAGGGTGTTGTCATTAAGCATTTTCAACATGGGAAGGAGACATAGCACAGATATCTTGAACAGTTTGACCCTTTATTTTCTTGTCAAAGGAATGTTGGAATTCTGATTCCAATTCTAGGTGTCATTCAATTAAATCAGTAAGCATTAAGGTCCTAAAAAATCTCACCCTTAAGAAAAAGAACGTCCACAACCCCACACAGTCAGTAAACGGGGCAGAGACCACACTAAGCCGCCTTTATCTGGTTATATTGCAGTAACTACCCTAGGCCTGTGCATTATGGTCTCGCCTACAACACATCTTTCTCACTTCAGAAGCCTTGGGCTTAACAGGAATCTCTTGATTTGGGTTATCCAGTAAACCACCGACTGCACTGCCTGCACCAGGCAAACTCTGCTGCCTCAGAAAGGGGCTTTGTGCTTTCCCAGATTTTTCATCCAGTGCAAATCTGGTTGATCTGGTTTGAGAGGATCCCTCCACCCATAAGCACAGAAAAAGCTTCTAGAAAATGCTAAAAATGTTAATAGAAATTCTAACCAATAACAACTGCAAACAATTAACGGTATGGTGCCTGATTCAGCATTAAAGTTATTCTTAATTAAAAAAAAAAATAAAATAAATAGCAGTGTGACAAAAAATACTGAACAATGAAAACCTTTGGCTGTGCAAAATAAGCTGCTAAAACAGGAGAGGGACCAAGATGAGGGTAATAGGGAATTATATAATTCAGGTTGCTGAGGAATGAGACATTAGAATGAGAAATTAAAATGTCATAACTCGGTCAAGCTACTTCTTTCCCTTCATCTCCCTATACTTTAAACTTCTGCTTTATAATAATAGACTGACCACATGGCTTTTTATTGCCAAATTTGATTATTTGGGTTTGGGATTTCTGCCCAATCTTGGCATTTTTCCAGCTGCTGACATGCTCTACAGTGAGAGGTGGCATACAGAGGGCATCTGTTTGTCCCCAATTCAATTCATAACATATGTGCTAGAGGTGTTTTTTTAAGGTCATGATATAACTCCCTGATTCAATGGCAACTGACAGTTTCCACAAGGAGAATTGTAGGAATGGTTTTCTGGCTTCCTAGAGCAAACCATTCCTGAACAGTGTTTTTCATTGCCTATTTTATCAACAGATGGCTATCATTTATATAATGGTACACAGGGCCACAGAGGGGAGGAATAGGTTGACAAGCATTACTGATTAAAAGCCAAACTTTGCTTCCCTTTGAACAATTTCATTCAAATTGTTCTAAGTCTTTTCTCTCTACAACTGGTTATAACTGATAACGAAACATCCTTTGGTCATACTTAAGTTAAAATATGTGTTGTCTAGTAGCCCGGAGATTACACATGCTCATATTCAAAAATTGCATTAAACTAATGATTGCTCATTACAGAAATAATCATGCAAAGGTATAAACAAACAGAACTATGTAGGCATAACAACGTAGTAGTATTTTAATATGTAATTAAATGCAAATTGCATAGATACAAACATAGTAACCCTTATTTCATTACCATTGTTTTGTAATTTTGATACTAAATATATTCAAAGTAGTGTTTCTCAAATGAAGCTCATTTACAAAACAGTGGCCATTTTACCAGCTTGCTGCTCTTTTTAGTTTCTTAACTACTCCTTAATGGAACAATTAAAAATGGGCCTTAATTAAAACTTTCAAATTTGATATCATGAGTTTGCATTAAGTGTTTTTATTTAAAAAAAAAAAAAACAAAAACAAAAACAAAAAACAAAACCACAAAAAACTCATTTGATACTTAGCCAGACTGTTTTGTTTTGTTTTTTTTTCATATGAGTACAGCAGTATGCAAGAAGTATCTGAAGGATGTCTTTGATTCTCAGATTTTGTTTAGGTTAGACAGAAAGATATTGCAAAAGCCCTGTTCTGGAAAACCTAGAGATCAACTGAACAGTTTTCAAAGACCAGGAGTCCTCCACACACACCCATGCAGGGAAATGCTGGGAGTTGTGCAGAATATCAAGAACTAGTGAGAAAACTCAGCTGCCCAAATCCTCAATTTCTCCTGGCAGAGTTAACAATGAGGTTCTCTGCCCAGCAATGCCTTCAAGATTTTCTGAAATTATTAGCAACAACTAATTTGTGGGAAGCCAAATTGCCCCAGCTTACTCGTGCACTTAAAAATAGAAATTGCAAAGATGAATCTCTGGACAGTTAATTTGTCCCTCAGCTAAAGGTTTTGTAGGAAGCTCAGAACTACAGCATTTCTTCCCCAAGCCATGACGGTGATGTCACCACATACTGACTCCATCAGAATTTAATTATTGACTGCTATCCTCCAATATATCAGCCTATGAAAATGGAACTTCAAAACCCCTTTAAGATTATAACCTCACAGCTTGATTTTCAAAGGTCACAGATTTTTTTTAATCAGTTTCTTTTTTTTTTAATTTAAAAAAATATACCTCTCAAAACACCACATGCCTAGTATATCAAGGGAAGAACCCACAAAAGTAACCTTTAGAAATCAGACATGAGTCAAATACCAGCCTGTTAGTCAGCAAATCAGATACTGAAAGTGATGCATTTTCTAAAGCAGAGCTCTGGAGAAAGTAGTGTGTGATCTTCCACAGACTGAACACACTAAAACTTTTACTCCCTTAAAGAAGAATCTTTGCTAAAGAAGATTTAAAGCAATACAATCTAAAAAACAATGCTAAGGAACTGAGTCCCTCAGTCCAGAAAGGAAGAGTGTAATGCCTGAAGAATTTAAATCTCATGTAAATGGTGGAAGAGAGGCAGGAGGCCCTGAAGCCCTAATCAGATGTATTAAAACTGAAAGAAAATATCAGACTTGGGAAATGATTGTAATTAAAATTTGAACACATACAAACTGCAACATTACTAAGTGGAAATCAAACAACAGTATTTGGTGTTAAGGGACTGAATAATAAGCCACCCTTTAATCACCCCCATCTGTTCTTGTAAGTGCATACTTTGTAAAATGGTATATTAATTCCAGGCATTAGAGAGTTAAGTATCCCACAGAGGATGCAAGACTTTCTGGCCTTACACCAGAAATAAAAGGCTCTACTTTAATAAACAAATTTATTAAACCAATCAGTTTTCTTTTTAAAATTTACTTCCATTATTCATTGGAAGTCAACAAACCACAGGAGAATGAATGAAAAAAAAATTTCCTTTAAAATTATATTTTAGATTTCTACTTTTACAAGCTTTTCTTTAAATCTATATTTTAACAAGTTTTATCTGATTTCATCAGCTCTCAGAAATAATAAAAAAAATCATTAGTATTAAGAAAATAAAGAAATCCAAGTAGCACTTGAAACAGATTATCTTCCACATTTATTTCTATGTGCTCAACAACTGCTACCTATGACTTAGTTTCTAGATCAAAATATTTCCTAGTTCCTCTGTAACAGGCTGGCAGCTTCTAAGTGTCCTTTCTTTGTACCCCTTTGGAATTGCGGGTACAGGAGCAGCAGGTACCAGCAATGGAGTTGCATGATGCAGCTGGATTATATAAAGGCACACTCTGTTGTGCCTTGGAGCTTTCTCCATTTATTCATCCCTCTCCATTGCTACAAATACTGCTCCCACTTGGCTCATGACATTCCATTCTCTCAGTCCATTTTCCCATGCAAACAAGATGCCTTTGAGTTCATGTGAGCAAGCTTTTTTTTCCTCTTTTTTCTTAATTAAATGGCAAAATTTACATGTAATTTAACAGCTAAGGAAAAAAAGAAGTTAAAATGTAAAGAATTTGCTATATAAACATACTTGTCATAGAAATTTCCTTGGTCCTTTCCAAGGTTCAGTCTTGAAATATGATAGAGCCATCTCTTTGCCATATCAACGCATCTATGACTTTTCTCAGATTTGATGGAAGTTTATCCTGTTCTGAACTCCTTTAGGAAACCTTGCTGTAAAGAAAATTTTTGCTTCTTGCAACCTCCTAGTGCCTTCCTCTTTACATTTGATTCAAAGAGCAGTCAAAAAAACCACAAGCATTGTTCCACTTTAATGACTATTTACTAACAAAGAGTGGAAATAAAAAACTCTGTCTCTACAGTCACAGATTCCACACAGTTTTACATGCTCTGCCAACAACAATATGGTTCTGTGATAATTCTCCAATCTTACAACTTTGTGCATTTCTTTTATTAAGCAACAACTTTTCTGACAGTAGCTGTCAGCCAAACTCCTTGATTTCTACAGGAGTGCACTTGACAGATTGCCACATACCTGCTACTTTAGACCAAGTAAGACAAATGGCTTTTCAGTGCTGGCATCCAGACTCCTTTTCTGACTGAGAACAGAATGAATGCTTTTAGCTGTAGTTGATGTCCCTGGCCAAGTGTCATCAATCCACTGAAACAGAAGTTCCTTACAAGTTTTCTGGATGTTTAAAGAAATAGAAAGCAACTTTCCTATTATGTTCCTTTTCCCCCTAACAAACAATCACAACTTCAAGGCAATAAACAACACAGAAACATCTTTGCGCCCAGGAGAGAATTGTTTAGTTGCCTTATTTTTTAATCACTGCCACAGTTCCCACCCAGTGCATGAATAAGTAGAAGACAATTTTTAAAGTTACAGAAAGGCATTTGAATATTGCTAAAATTTGACATATACTATTTTTCTTTTTTGAAAAAAATCTCTCGGGGGTGGGGGGGAAGAAAGGAAACACCTTTTAAACTTTGTTTGCAGTATACCTAAATTCAAAACCCACTTTTTCCTTCCCTAAAAAATTACAACATTGTTTCAGAATGGCTTTATATTATTCTGGAAGCATTGTTTGCAGACATAGCTAGGATCCTGACACTTTAATTTGGATTTAGTAGGTCTCAACAGTTTGTGTACATAGTATGACTCATATTTTCAGCATGCTTTAGATAAACTGTGTGTATAATCCTGAGATGATGATCTGAACTGCAACAATACAGCCCAGGGTTTCCAAGTGGAAAAGTTCTAGATTTCATGAAGTTTGCAAGTTTTGTCAAATATCAATGGGTATTTAAGCACACAAAGAAATGCTGTGAATGAATAGCCACAATTCATGTGAATATTATTCCCCTCAGATACCAGATTCTAAAAATTGAATTGTGATCAAAAGACTCAGAAGTCAGTCATGGAAGAGAATGAGAAATTCAAGTACAGGCCGGGTGGAGAATGGATTTAGAATAGCCTTGAGATTAAACACTTGGGGATTCTAATGGCTGAGAGGCTGGGCATGAGTCAATAATGAACAATTTGGAACAGCCAAATGCATCCCCAGCTGCATCAAAAACAGCAGGTCCAAGGAGGGGATTGTGCTCCTCTTTGTCTGTTCTCATGAACCCTCAGACATAGAGCTCCATCCAGCTCTTGGGCTCTCAGCACAGGGAGGACACAGACTTGTTGGAACAAACTCCAGAGGAGGCCACCAAGATGCTCAGAGGGCTGGAGCACTTCTGCCATGGATTGAGGCTGAGAAAAGTGTGTTCATCCTGGGGAGACCTCAGAGCAGCTGCCAGTATCCAGAGGGGTCCTAAGAAATCTGAGGAGAGACACTTCACAAGGGTGTGGAACAACCTAGGCAAATGACTTTAAACTGAAAAACATAGATTTATATTGGATATGAAGTAGAAATTCTTGACTCTGAAGGTGGAAAGGCCCTGGCAGGGGTTGTCTGGAGAAGCTGTGAGGCCCTGTTCTTGGTAATGTTCAAGGCTAGGCTGAATGGGGACCTTAGTACCCTGGACAGTGGAAGCTGTCTCTGTCCAGGACATGGTGGGAGAGCGCCAGGTGATTTTTTGGTCCCCTTCCAACACAAACGTTGCTATGATTCTATTCCAGCAGCATTTCAATGGCATATTTATTTAATGAGACAGAAGCCACTGCTGCCTTAACCCATCCACCTGGATCAGCACTGCCCCCAGCCCCCAGTAGGGCTCCACCATGTGCATATCACTATCCTTCTGATCCACGTGTTTCCTTCAGCCTATTTTCATTATTATTTAAATCACACTCTGAAATGGTGTCTTCATGCAAATGTCAAGTGAGCATTTGCTTCTTTAAGAAAACCGTAGTAGGTAAGTCAAAGATCATGGGAGACACCTGAAGATAATCATGATATCAGGAAAAGGCTATGGATACTTGGAAAAAGTAAATTGAGAAACCAAAGTTGACATACCAAGAAATTGAGGCCTATTTTATTATGAGAAACACATTGATGAATGGAAGAGTTCAGTATTGATACTTATATAAACCTACAAACAAGAAGTAAGAGGGAACATTTTACAGACACATGATGCACTCAATGAAGTCACCGGGGATTGTCTGAAGTCCCACACATGAGTTCCAAAGCCAAATCTCTGAAATTCTGAGAAAACCAAGAGTTTAGCAGTTAAGTTACTGAAAATATTCTTGACTAAGAGTACACTTTCTCCAGTAATATATGCATTACTCAACCATGTCATTGAGATTCCCATGTCCTGATCCTCTTTTCAAGAATACTTGGTCATCAAAAACTGTTTTTTCTGGTCACTACTATTAACTCACTTTATCTGTGACCAAGAATAAAAGCAAAACACATTCGATTTTCAGAAGGGTATAGAAAACCTCTCCTTTTTATACAAGTTAAGCATTCAAGTATAGAAGAAATAAGTTTTCTAGTACTAGTCTGTCAAGCTAAAGAAATTTTGAACTAATGAAAAATTTCAAACTAATTAAGAAAGTAATCTCTTTGAAGCCGAAGAAAATTGTTTCAAATGAAATGGGAATGAGTTATATAATAGTCACCATTTCTATACCCGACATCTGCTTCAAAGCCTCCATTTCTTCTTATTTATGCAAGAAGAAAACAAAATAGTCACGGTTGCAACAAATAACATCTGCTGCAAGTTTCTCAATGCAGAAAGCAACTGTGGAAACTTTCAGCAAGTCATTCTGATGAGATAGTTGAACAGGCAGTAAGGATGGGCTGTTCTCCTTCAAAATAAACACTTCAGTACTACAATACTCTAAATCAAAGTACAGACTTTATGCTACTTGTGGGCAAGGCTGCCATACTGTCAATATCTCCTTTATTTGCTTAACATATGATATGAAAGTACTTTATGAAAGTAAAGTGTAATTATCACATTTTAGGCTGCTATAGCACATCATCTTTTGGTGTCTTATTTACTATTCAATGTCACTATGTAACTGCATTTCAGACAAGAATCCCAAACAACTTCTGCTAGAGAGAGTTATATAATTCACAACAATACACAAAAATTTCAGTTGGAGATTCGCTTAATATGACAAAGTAAGTTGATTCATGGCAGCACAGACAAAGAAAAAAAAAAAATCTATGCACAGCTTGGTAGGACTCTTGTCTTTCTAGTTGCCCAGATGAAGAACATTCTTCCTTTCTATGAAATGCTCTGGACATGAAGCATGGACATTTGAGACAACTCAAAATGTATGAGCTTTATGGCTTATGCACCCCCTTTTCCAAGAGTCGTGATTTGTATCCCACATAGATTACTATTTCCCCCTCTTAATTTTTATCTGGCTGAAGTGATGTAACAAGAAGAGATTGCATTAGCTCTGCTGGCATCTCGGAGCAGGAACCAACATTTCCATAGCAACTTCATACTGCTACACTACCTTGGTAACCAATTTAAGATAATTATTTATGATGTTTACCTGAACTAATGTTCCAGGGCTGAATATTTTAGGAGGCTATCATTCTTAAATATATTTGCCAGATTCATGAATAGAACAATTTATGAAATGGCATATTTTTGCAGTTGTGTAATATCTAATAAAACCCCTTCCCAGATAGACATTTTTGTGTCTTCAGTCTGTAAATGTTCTCAAAATTACTAAAATCATCCAGAAAACAAAACCAAGCTGTCAAGCAGAATGGTTTTGTAAGGAGAAGAGAAAAAAGTTAATCCATTTGTATTAATGACTATGATATCAAGTAATTGTAAACTAATTTTATTTTCACATAATGCTTGAGATTATTTTCCTTGCTCAAAAGCCTGACTCAAAAATCACAATACTTTTATATATATATATATTTTTAATGGGAGGTAATAATCAATACAGCAGATTCTATTTTTGAACCTCAAACTTGTTTTTCTACTGGCTGCATTCAAGAGAACTTCAACCTGTGTGCTATCACCTATTACCATAATAAAGATTCAATTGTAAATAGAAATTATGGGTACTTCCTCTTCATCTTCCATAACAACAGTTTTGATTTTTTTATTTCAAAAATATTTTCCTCTTAATAAATTACAGTAAGTGGAATTAGACCTTCTTTAACTTCAATACTCTGCTTCTTCGGCATTGAGTTGCAAGTGCATTGAGAAGAAAGGAAACAATGCACAAACCAAATGTTTGAGATGCATAAGACCATCCAATATATTAGGCGACTGCAAGAGCAGGAAGAATGCTAATAAGAACTTCCAAGACCACGTAAAACAATTTTTAACCCCCCCTCCCCCCTTTTATTAAGGTAATATAAAGTTCTTAGGAGTGGAGGGGAACTTAAACATCTCAGTCCAACCACCCTGCTGTGGCCAGGGATGGCACTCACTAGTTCAGGCTGCCCAGGGCCCATACAAGCTGGCCTTGAAATACATCCAGGAATGAGGAATGACTTTTTTGATAATCCAGAGGTCATCCTATTGAGTAATTTCTAAGGTTACAAAAAAATCAGTATGAAATCTTACTGCTAGAAACCAGTACAGGTCTCATTTTTCCTTGTAGTTCAGTCTGATCTGTCTGCATTAAAGTGCTTGAGAGACAACGAGCACATGTTCATAACTGCAGACATTCAACGTCCTGAAAAGTGCCAGGAAAGCACCACTGTGCCAAGATAGCAATCACTTAATGACATCGATTTCTTGTAAAACATTCCACACTAGGGAAACAGTAGGTTGTTTTTTTTTCCCCCATTTGCTGAAAGCAGGAAAGAGAAGTCTCAGAGTAATGAAAGCAAAATAAATTCATACCTGATGTCCTAGCCTGAAGATATGTTGTAGATGTTGTAATTTTGTGGTCCCTTTTTGAGTGATCAAAGCCTGAGCCACAAATTCAACACAAGGATAGCCAGCAACAAGCAATGTGACAGCTTTTCAACTTCTCAAAGAGGAGATCCAGAGTTTGATGGCATGCTCTCTGAAAGTTGGCTGCCTGGCAGAGTTCTCTAAAATAAGAGATGAGTGCTGGAAAGAGGAGTCCTCTTTAAACTGGTCCCTGGAAATGCAGTGGTAGGAGGCTGGCAGAAGGATAGACAAGCATGTGAGGAACAGATAGACATGGAGTGAAAGATAAAGAAGCAGGAACATAACATCACAGAATCTCAAAGGCAGGATTCAGGAATATGATTTAAGGATGAATGAAGAATTTCTGATAAATGGTTTAATCCAAAACTCATTGAGGACAATGCAAAGACTTTGAAAATGGTTTGATATGAGGCTTCTAATCTTAAATGACTGCATTCAGAATCACTGCTTGACCAGCATTTCAAAACCCAGCAAGCACTCCTTAAAAAGTGACTTCATAAAACCTCTTCTAAGATGAAGATGCCACTGCTGCTTTGAAGATAGAGTCATTAAAGGATGAAGCATGTGAGCAGTCAGTATGACTTCTCTGAAGTTTTACTATAATCTCCTTATTATTTCTTACTGAGTTTTTGAAATCTTCTCTGTTGAAAACAGAAAGCAAAACTGAGGCAAACATCCTAATCTAGAAATTACCTATAGACTAACTTAAGTCTCAACTCTTTTTCTGCATGTGCATGGGCATTCTAACACCATTTAAGCTTTTTACTGTTACATTTACCTGAACAAACACAGAAATGCAGTGTAATTCTCCTACCTTACATTAGCTATTTGTTTCAGCTGCTTGTCAGGCAGAGAAAAATGCACATTCACTTTTGAAATTTCACTGTTCAGTAAAGAACAGTGTTACGAGATGTTCCTGTAAAGGAAGAACTCCCAGAACAGGCTAATTTTTACTTAGGAAAATATCTTTATTGCATATGGTTTTGTGTTTAAGAAAAAAAATGACACTAACATAAAGTAACTTCAGTATGAGCCAATTCAGAAGCAAACTCAAATGTACATAAGTCCATTCAGGTACAATCACACACAATGACTTCACATAAATATTAAACACTAAACGAGGCATTCTTGTCCCAGCAAAGAACATTCATCCTCATTTCTATGGAAGGGATCTGAACAGAAGCAGGGATGAGAAGTGATGTGTTTGTATTAACAGCTGGCATTCAATTTCAGAAATCTCTGTTCTCCTTATAACATGACACAGGCTATGTGCTCTAAAGTATAGACAACGCTCTGCAGCATTTCTGTTTGGCCGAATGTTTTTGGTTTTTTTGTTTTTGGGTTTTTTTGGGTTTTTTTTTTTTTTTTTTTTTTTTTTTTAACTTTGATTTTGAATAATTGTGTAAAACAAGACTGTAATGTTTAGAGAATGACAAGCAAAAACAGTTTAAGGGTATGAGGCACCAGTAGAGAAAGGCTATTTGTAGAAGAATTATCCACCTCGGATATATGGAAGACAAGAAAATATAAAGATCTCTGAGATATCTTTTTCCTGGTTATACACTGAACAGTCCAGGCCAAGATGATTTCTAAGGGGACACCTGTTACACTGTCTTGTTGTGCTTGACTTTGTAACTGAAAATAATCCAGTCATTGGGCAGTTCCAGGAGCAGGGCCAACATGAAAAAGTGTATCAGTCAATCATTCAGTCCCCCAGAATGGGCACTCATATCATATATTTAATGACCTTTAACTCTTGCAACAAACTACAAAGGAGCCAGGACAATAAACGCCTCTAAAAAATCATCTTCTAGACAGTCTGGTTTAATTTCCCTGCACTGAATATCATAAAAATACTTGGAAAACTGTTTTCAGAAACAACTCTTGCCTTTCACATCTTCGCAATGATGCAGAACATACCTATATTTGTGGAATTTGTTTTTCCTTCTGATAAAAATTTCATAATGGAGTTAAAAAGGAGCAAGCTGTAAGCTCAGAATTCCATGGCATTTAGGTGAAAAAGAAAGCATCTGAAGAATCAAAGAACGTATGGAATGACACACTCACTTATGTTTGCTTTGTTATAGCAGAGGATTCTTCATTTAGATATGCTGCATGAAAAATAGATCTTCTGCTCCTAGTAAAATTAAATGTTACTGATGCATGCATCTTTTTCCTGAAGTCTATTTTTGACAGACATCTCTTACATTGGATCATTTTGGTTTTTACAAAGCTTTGCACAACTAAATGTTGACAACAGAAGGAACATTTTGATAAATATTTTTAGCCAAGACTAGACTGTGGGGGCAGAAATCACTCACTCATTAAATGAATCCAGTTAACCTCGTACAGCTGCTCTACTTCTTTCAAGATTATTAGTGTAAGATCAGGAAGGCTGTATAAGTAAATAAGTCTACGTAGCAAACCTAGTTTATTAGTTCATGATAACTACCACATAACAATATGTACTGGCTGCACGAAATTAATGAAATATATATAAAAAAAAAATCCACATTTAACCTTGAAAAACACCATGAAGTTCACTGGCCTGTCTCTGGAGGCAACAACCAAGTTGGGGGTAGGCTGCTTTTCCTGCTTTCAACAGCTGGTCAGGCCTGATCTAAATTAAAGAGGAATATGGAACACAGAGGAATTATTTATGTACGGTAAAGAATGTGAATGCTGCACCAATGCCTTTGCCTAAATAGAAACATCAACCCAGAAGAGGCAGCTACAGATTTAAAAAAGTGCATTTAATGAAAAAAAAGTTAGTTCTCTGAACCACACATCTTGAATTAAGCAGCACCTGTCTCCACATACACATTACCACTAACCATCCACACATGAACCAAAAACTGGAACTATACTTACAGTTAGACACAAATGCAATAAAAGAAGGTATGAGACAAAGGTGAAATAGCTTCATTGCATAGGCCAGAAGTCTAGGTAAATCTTGTTGCTGATACAAAGCCTGAAAAAAGGAATGGGTCTTCTGGCTTTCCCTTATCTGTCAAGGTGAATTTTAAAAACTCTCAAAGGAGTTTTAAATATCAACAGAAATCTTGAATGGCCCAAACCACATAATTCTGCAGTTATTACAATGTTTTAAAAGAATTTCTTCCGAATTCTGATATTAAAATATGTATTCACTGAATAAATACCACATATGCAAAGATGGCAGATTGTTTAATGAAAAGGGCAACAGCCCACAGAGCTGGGGAAATAAGTCTTTACAGAAAGGTTACAAATCAAGACATTTCCAGAAAACCCATTTATTTTTTGGAACAAGGAAAATTCTTATGACTGCCAGGTACTGTATTTCAGATGCATGCCAAAATCAGACTCCACCTAACTGGCATCTTTTAATCTTCTGAAAGAAGATCTTTAGAACTGCAACCAAAACCCATAAGACTTTCACATGTACTCACTGCTTGCTCTGCCCCCTGAGCCATAAAATCCAAGTGCTTTTGTGTTATCACAGAACTCAAACACTGTTCCACTCTAGTGAGACTAACTGGAACCCAGCCCATCACTACCAGCAAAAGCTATGGGCCACAAAAGCACTCCAATATTTAGAAATTCATTAGTCTCATTACTATTCACTAATGCGACAAAGCAGCTAAAAAATGAAATTAAAACATAAAGCACCAGAGAACAGTAGCCCAAACAACTTTAGCTTTCTGTGACTGGCAATTATAGTGCAGACAATCCATGTAAGCACTGCCTTTGGCAGCGTTACAGAGGAACTCTTTAAAAGCATTAAATGCCTTAAGAGACAAGAGACGGCAAAGAGGTAGGAGGCACTGGAAAGCAAGATCGTGTTCCTCATAAAATAGTGTCAGCTCCATCTGAAAAACAACTCTGCATCAGCTCACCCACACAACAATTTGCACCTCAGCAAAAGGCAGCATACGTAAATAGGAATGACTACAGCTTATTTAGGCAGAGGTAACATATATTTAGCTATGAGCATTTAAAAGTAACTCAAATTTGATTTTGCTCAGATCAATGCTTAGCATGAGAAGAACCTTGTTCAAAGCAGTATCTACAGAATTTTAAAAAAAGATTCTTCCTTTGCTCTTTTCTACCTGCAAGGATCTGCATTTCATTCATAGCTCTCCCATTCACTGGGAGTCAAGTTCATGGGCACAGTATCTGCCAGAAGATAAATCCATAACAAGTGCTCACACAAAAGCCGTGATGTAGAAAATCTTTGCGAAACTCATCTTCTCTTCCTACCCAAGAGAGAATGTAGGTGTTGGAGCAGTGGTGTTTAGTAGGTGTAATATTTCTTCCAATCCAGAAACCTTATAGTTTCCTCTTTTCTTGCTGTATAAATATTCTATATTCTTTTCATTACTTTATTTTTCTAGTGTTAATATGATAGTTCTTCATAAAGAACGTTTATTTACAAAGAAAAATAGAAAAACTTGAAAGTTCTTTAAATTAGTTGACAGGTGGTGAGAGACCAAAACCCATTCCACACTGGCTTACCAGGGATGGATATAGGCCTATTTTTGCCCAAAGACAACAACATGTAAAGTAACAAGAAATAGAGGAAAAAAACCCACATTTTGGTTCCTCTACATCCTCAGTATTTCAAGTCAGAATAAGAATGGATCCCTTGGATCATTCTCCATGGTGAGAGAAACATTTAAATTGAATTAAACACCTGGTAAAGAGCATGTTTTTATTTATATTGGTTGTTCCATGCATGTTTAGACACCAAATCGCTTTCTCACCCCCCAGTTTCTTAAACTTATTGTTTGGAGTGAAGCTACAAGACTCAGTTCTCCAAAATGCCTTCAAAGAGATTTTACTAAGGAAGAAAAAACACAAGTCAAACACCAACATACTTGATACAGAAAACTACAGGTGTGCTGAGATCAAGCCTGTTGTCAATTTTGTTATTATTGATTCCTAATCACTTTCCCTCACAACAACTCAAGAACGCTCCTCAAGCAGTATCCCTACCCTATGTTTTAAGACATACTGTGCTGTTAATTCTTCTGATAGTTTTGTCTTGACTCAAAATTATGAACAACTAATAAGGTTGGATATGTATTTCAAAAGAAAAAATCAGTTAAATTCATATCAAAGTACGAGGAAGACTTATATCTGAAAAATTACATAAAATGGGTATCACCTCATCAGAGAAGCTTATTTTCCAGCCTCAGGACTACTTGTTTATAAAAGGAAATTTGGTCTTGAAACCAAACTTTGCTGGATGCTTTTATAAACATAACAGATACTAGGCAGAATTAATGTCTTGCATTTCACAAAGATGAAATCTGCATAATCATCATGAGATGCCAGCAATCAGGCATATCATTTATTCTCACCATATAAAAACTTAATTGATTTCTATTAGCTTGACATCACTATTCATAAAATTTTATCGTCCCATCCTAGTCTATATTGAAGTCAGAATTAAGAAACCCCTCAAATTTTACCTGAAGCATTTAAGTAAAAAATAAAAACCAAAAAAAAAACAAACCCAAAAAACCCCCCAAACAAACAAACAAAAAAAAACCCCCCAAAAAACCCCAAAAAAACCCCCCACCAAACTCTAGTCATTCCCTGGATGATTGTGTAGTTACATGGCTATAGACACAAATCAAGCTCTAAAATTTAATAAACACAAGTAAATTTACTTAATTCAGATTCTTCCAATCCTCCACAGAATGAATTTGTTTCATCACATTTCTGCTGCACTCAATGCAACCATTAGGGAGGGCAGGTCCTGACAGAACAGCCTTGGATATTTTGCTTTTCTTTCCCCAACTAATATGAGCTTTATTAATACCCACTCACAAAAAGATCTGTTCTGTCCTATGTCTACTATATTTCTTTCAGATCCTTGAACTAATCATCATCAAGAACACAATTTTCTTGTTATTAGATATAAACATAATTTTAGCATCCACAAGAAGTTAGGAAGGTGATAATACTCAGACAAAACTGAATCTTAAATAACCTTGATCACATATACCTGTTTCAGTAAATGTTTGCAAATAAGGAAACAGGAAAATTGCTAGGCCAAAACAAAAAAGAAATAATGTATGAGTCTCACTTGGGATATGCATCAGAAAAAAACCAAAACAAAAAACAAAACAAAANAAAAAACCAACGAAACCAACCAAAACAAAAAACAAAACAAAAAAAAAATCCTGCCACATTTTATAAAATATTTCAGAAGGGCAAACCTGGACCCTATTCTAGCACAATGGAGGAACACTCACAGCAAGTTTTTGTGTTAGACCTACAGAGATTCTTTGACTCAATAGCCAGCTTAAATATGGTCCCTAGTTTCAAATAATGCATACATAAATATTAATCTTCTGTTGTAGAGTAAGATTTCAAAATCAAACTACAGTGGGGGGTTACATTTTCAATCTACCAGAAAAAAAAATTAAATTGTCATTTTAAACTAATTTATATGCTGCAGTACATTCAGTATACTTCAGAAAAGTATACTCATCACTTTACTTACAGTTAGTTAAGATGTCTTTAGGAATAAATTTACCCTTACAGTAGCACATTAGGATTCAAGCTAAGTTACAGTAGTCAGGCTTTAGATGAAATATCATCTCTAGGTATTCTATTTATAAAATAATGCTTTACTATTTCTCTTGTAAGTTCTCCCCAAGGGGTAAGTTACTACTGTAAAAAAATAATACTCTGAACGGATGGTAATTGATACGACTGAGACCTCTATAAGTCGGGTTAGATGCTAGCGGTTTATTTCAGGGCGTGGGTTAGGAAAGCTTGCTCAGAGCCAGCAGAGTGAACTCAGAGCAGGCATAAAGGTAACAATAAGATATGAGTTAGTAAGGGTGAATACAAGCATAATCATAAGAGAACCAGAGGGCAGATATAAGAGAAGATTAATAAGAGCGTGAGAGAGGGTCTAAGTAAGTAAAAGAGGTGGGTCAGAGAGATAAGTAAGGGATCAGTAAGAAGAGAGCTGGAGTAAGTAAGAAGAGCAGGGAGAAGTAAGTGAGGAGAGAAGAGGAGAGAGCTTTCTTGTACATTCGTTTATATATTAAATACACTGAATATTCTATTTCTTTAACTAACCAATCTTTCTACGTGTACTAATACAACTACATTTGCTTACAACCTATAGAATGTGTTAGTTTTGTTTCAATTAGGTTATCTCAGAGTCCCCCTGAACTTTTCCTTAAAAGGAAAAGAAAGAGGGTCTCTTGCAGGAGTTTTATGGGGGAGAAGAATGTGCTTTGCCATACCAAACGGTTTCCTATTCAAACCACACTTGAAGTGGAATTTCTTCTTTTTCAGCTTCTTTGGCCATACAATCATATTTATAATTCCTTTCTAATTCTCCGTTCCCTACATACTACAGAGGAATTGATGTTGGAAATACGAAAAATACTGAAAATATATATTTATTTACACACACACAAAAATTGCATAGATTTAGAAATCTAGGTATTTTCCCAAAGAACAGCAACAAAAAAAGTGCAAGCAAACTCTTATTCTTCGAAAGATAAAAATGTGATTTTGGAAAAGATGTAGAAAATAGTTGGAATTCCTTCTCAGCTGAAATATAATTGATTTTCTTCAGCACAGTCTTATGGAAGATACTCTTACTCAACATGCCCATTTCCTTTCCTGAACCTGTTTACAGATATAACCAATACTAGATCACATTTAGATTAAACCAACTGCATCGAGTGGAGTAAATAGAAGTAAACACCCGGCTGAGTAGCACACATCAGCCTGCCAAGGTTTACTTCTATTTGAAGATATTGCTCTGAATAATTTAACAATATCTGACTGCAAAACCCCAAATCTAAATACCATCTACAACCATGAAAACAGTAGTTGGTAATGGGAGTTTTCTGTGAGCATATTAAATAGTAATTTTTAGAGAAAAATATCTTCCAAATTGGAAAAAAAAAATCTTGCAATCCTCGAAATGAAACAAGAATTAAATTTAAAATCTGAAAGTCCCAGGTGTATAACTTAAGATCAGATCCGCTTTCTCAGGTAAATGATTTATAAGATTGATATTTGCCAGACTCAGCAGCCTGCCAGAGTACCTCACCAAAGAGGAAACAAATAAAACCAAACCCACAATTTTGAGGACTTTGAATGTTTTGATGCAATGGAAATGTTTTCCCAACTTGTACATTTATAGTCTATAAAACACAGCTATATTTAAATGTTTTCTATTTATTAAAGTTTGAATTAGACTGTGTTTCTCTTTAGACATATCTAGCATAGAATGAATAATTTGTAACATGACCTAGCTGAGAGCAAACTCTAAAGAGACAGCAGGACTCTGAGCAACACCCAGTTAAGCTATTTCTGTTTTTTACACTGCTGACTGCTCTCTCTCCCCCCCTCCCCCCCCACCTCTGTGACCATGAACAGACAGGAGAGAAGAAAGGGAGAAGCCCCCAGCACATCAAATCCTACAGGCCTGGTTACACAGAACTAACACGTGAGAGCTTTCATTTAAATGGGAATAATGAAGAACCCACAGTCCATAGCTGGACAGTAAGCCAGTTTTCCCAAGTGAGCCTGAAGTCAGGTTTTCTGCACTTTTAGTCCAGGATCCCTTTAGGAATCTGGCTCTTTGCATTCCTGTGCTTCTGTTTCCCACACCATACAATGAGTATCACAGATGACTACCCCTAGAAAGCCAATAAGAGGGGCATGGGAAAGGAGAAAGGCCAAGCAATTCTGATAAAAAGAGATGAAAAAAGTAGCAATTGCACTCTAGAACATCTAATTTACATTAAATAAATGTGACACTAAAAAAGGAGAGCTGAAAATCTTCATAATACAAAATCACATAAATTCGCATAAGTAAAGTGTCAGTTCCTCATTGAATGTTTGAAATGAGAAGTTATTTATAAATAATGAACTAACTGCTCTGGATATAATGGTAACAAAAGCCAAAAGCCAAACTTTAGGGAGATTTAATGTTGTAACATTTGGTGCACTCAATTTCATTTTAGAGAGAAAGCTGGGAAAGACAGCTCCGAGCTCCCCACCACCCTTACTCGTCTTGGCACTCATCAGCAGGTACAAGTCAGATTTCACAGGGCTAAAGAGACAAATTTTACTTCTACATTAGTGAAATGAGATCAGCTTCCTCCTCTTTTCACCCTTTTCAATAGGATCACACCTAGAGAATAAATGGTGTTATAATAACACTCAAATGCCACAGAGGTTCATGATTTCAGGTGGCAGCTGTGGGGAGTTATTTAGCTCAAGGACATTTCAGTAGAAATAATAAGACCAAATTCTTCCAGCCACTGTATCTTTCAATAATATTGTAAATCTAAGGCATGATTTAGCAGAAAGTTAAAGGTAAGCAAAGTCTATCATCTTAAGCTTCCTTTTTAAAATGAAATTTGAAGTGAAAAAAACATACTTTATATTTTAATTTGCATTTAATAAGTAAAGTTAGTATCATTACTAATTATAACACTTTATGGTAAAAACATTCATTTTATTCATGGTTGCATCAATTTCCACTGCTTTGGAATTATTTCATAATTCCAAGTTGTTTAACTTTGCTCTTCTGAAACACGGCAAATGCAGTGGAAGTCCAATAAATTATTTACATTTGTAAAGACCAAAATCTTATTAACATTTGCCTGGAATAACACATCCATGTTTTGCTCTGCAGCTGAAAATGTAAATTAGCATCTTCTGGCCTGATTCATTTCTCACTCTGTCAGTGTTGTTCTCAGTTAGAATGGTCCAAATGAGACAAATCAAACCCAGAGCATAGAAATACCTCCAAGAACAATTCCCGAACACCTTCAGAGCTCTGCACTGAACTCGGATTTGTCAGTTGCTGCAAAAGCAGAACTCACATCATCAATATTGAGGAAAAAAATTCAATAATAGGAAATCCTATTTCAATATTTTGAAGTGTAGCATATATACAGTGGACCTCTTCATGTTTATTGGCAACTAAGGGGGCACACAAGGCAGACAGAACATAAAGATGCAGCTCTTGGTCTTGAGGCTCCTCCTACTCTGAAAGGAGGAATAAACACACTGCTGAAATTTGAGGCTTTATTAATAGGAAACGAATGGAACTAATCTAATGTCCAAAACACAAGCAAGAGAGACCCAGCAGCAAGGTAAAAACACACTTATTGTAAGAGGTGAGCCACACCATATTCTGCCAATTTTACCATAAAATACAAGAAAGAGACTGTGGACAGTGTGGATGAGGCAGTGAATCTGTAAGTGAAGACTCTTGACCGGAGCAAATGAGAGAAAGAAGTTGGTAATGAGGAGAGAAGAGTAAAATAAGGGAAAAATTAGAAATAAATAGTGTGGGAAAGTGGAAGAGTATGTTGTTTGCAACCCAGTTCCTGTTCAGTACTCTGCATTCCATCACCACATAGCTGAGGAGCTCTTCCTGGATGGAATGTAACAGAAGGAAGACAGGAATCCTGCTGCTGAAGTCCTCATTGGTTTTTTTGCTTCTAATCCTCAATGCAGCAACAAAACAGATAGAAACCTCTTGTATGATGCAGGAAATTGCCCTTTCCTATCTTATTGCTGTTTTTGACTAATAGATTGGAGCTGATTTCTTTTCTTTGGATCAGCTATTATTGTGCTGCACAAAGTTCAATGAGCTATAGAATGTCCCCAAGGAATACAGTGTTACATGAATATGACAACATAATCTCATTTTCTCTCTACAAAAGGGGGAATAACTTCCTGTTGACAGGATAATATTTTACTAAACCAGAGGCATCAGACAGCAGTCCTTCATGGAGAATGGGACTGGAGAAAACAATTTAATAATCACCAGTTTATGTGTCCTGACAAGTGCTGTGTACAACAAGCATTGAAGATGATTTATAGTCAGGAGTTACAAAGAGAATAAAGGCTTAAAATGACAGTGAAAACCAGCAGAGCTGCTGGTCATTGTCAATGACAAAGTAGGATTTTTTTGTTGTTGTTGTTTGGTTTTTCTTTTTATTACAAGAGAGATGGTGACTTCAACCTAAAAGCACTTGCTACACTGTCATATTGTTCAGCCTGACCAAGCTTCCTCAAAAGAGTGCACACAATGCTGATCAGATCATCTCAGTAAAAAAACAAAAAAAACCAAAACAAAACAAAAACCAAAAACAAAACAAAACTACTGCATGACTTTTGTAGAAAGAGGTGCCATGTACTGCAGCAGCTTTTGCCTAAGGCTGGCAGGGGAGCACACTGCTTTCTCATCCCACCTACCTGGGGCCTGCACACACAGAAGGGAGCCAGAATAAGCCTGTCTGTTAACACTTCACCTGAGCAGGAAAAGGCAGCTCAGCACTGGGAGGCAGAAATAAGAGTACTCTTCCCTGATGTGCTTCCTGGGAGGATAATCTTTGCAACACAAAAATGCACAATGAGACCCATTTGCTGTGTTCAAGAGAGTGACTCCCTCCTTCAGCACTTTCCAAAGGCTCAGAGCCCTTGATTTTCAAAGGTGCATATGAGCACAAAGGGGTGAAGTAACTATTTAATTAATATCTCAAGGAAATGGTCTGGCTAAGGAACCTGAGTCTTTCCTAGTAGAGCTTTACTACAAACAGGTTACCCCTGCTCTCTCTCGAGATTAGGGCAGCATAACTTGGACTGCCTAAATCCCCCACGCCCCCCTCCCTCAGGTCTTTCAGCAGAGAAATCCAAAACGCCTTTGAATCTCTCATCACTCACTGGCTAAATGTCTGAACATGGGCATACTGATGTTACATCACAGCACTTTGCCCCAGGGCCACTCTTCAGCTCACAGTTTATGCAGGGTCTGCTGGGAACATCATTCAAAACAGGTTGTTCAGAAATGATTATATCACTGTAGAGTATGCACAAATCCAGTGATGTGTATGCATTATACCCTAGAAAAGACAGGATATTGAAATATCATTCATGCACATAGGATATTATATACTAATGAGATTATTTTGAGATGCAGATGATAGCAATAATGCCAGCAGAGGGGTTTCATAAATGCTCAGAACAGAGCTCTTAGACTTAATACATTTCACTTAAGGCAATCTATAAGAAACACCTTCAAAAACAGAGCAGGACCTCAGCTCAGAATTGTTAGGCAGAAAACTGGTCTCCTCAGTTCAGTCTTCAAGAAACTGAGCATAGAAACAAGTGCTTTAATCTCAAGTGCTAAGAGTAATTGGAACTTCCCCTGGCTGACTTGGAACCATGCCTTTAACCTGCCACACCACGGCCTCTGAACTCGGGCTAGAGAATCACTCCAAGGCAGACACAGAATCTGCTTCATTATCTCTGCTCTGTACTGGGGATAGGATAACTTGGCATCATCTTGAACTAGCTAACATTGTTGCACAGCCTCTCAAAAACACTGCTCCAGTTAATATGAATTTATGAATATGGGCAGATTTTTGAGTTAGGATTCCAATGTTCTACATTACTCAGCAAGGATAAAGAGATGGAAATTTGTGACCATTTGAGCGAAATTAAAGCATGGAATGGCATAAGGCAGTTTTACAAGTCACACCAGAACGCTTTCCTTTTATTTATGCATATTCTGATCATAATCTTCATGATTAAGATTTAGTATATTCCATCATCTAACGTATCAGTAACAATTTAGAAACTTCTTGTCTCCAGGCTGAGCTCCCTCAGCTGCTCCTCCTCTGACTTGTTCTCCAGACCCTTCCCAGCTCTGTTCCTCCTCTGGACACGCTCCAGCCCCTCAGTGTCTTTTGTCGTGAGGGGCCCAGAGCTGGACACAGGATTTGAGGAGTGGCCTCAGCAGTGCCCAGCCAGGGGGACAAGCAGTGCCCTGGTCCTGCTGGCCACACCACGGCTGGGACAGGCCAGGGGCCTCTTGCCCACCTGGGCACACCTGGCTCCTGTTCAGCTGCTGTTCCCAGCACCCCCTGGGCCTTTCCCACCAGGCACTTTCCAGCCCCTCTGCCCCAGCCTGGGGCTGCAGGGGCTTGTTGTGACCCAAGGGCAGGACCTGGCACTTGGCCTGGCTGACAAAAACATTTGTGCAATCAATGTTGAGTGCTAACAACAGAAGTTTGTATTCCACCTATTTTCAGTTGAAATCTTTTCCTTGAGTAAAAAAACCCCACAAATATCCTCCTTGAAGGCTTTTCAATTCTAGAAATACATTTCATAGCCAAGAAGAATGATTTAAAAAGAAAAAAAATACAAACATTTTCCAGAAACCTATCTCAGTCATTATATTCTCACGTCTGCAATAGGCTGAGTCAAATCATGCAGAACTTCTCTGCAAGTTTCAGCAAGAGGTGTTAGAGAAAACAAGAAATCTAATGGTATAATGAAGAAAACATTGAAGGATGATTTATCAAGTTCCTTTTGGATTAAATGTTCATTTATAGGTGGCTAGATGATTAACAGATGTTTTAAATATTCTTGTTTCTTTTATGAATAGCACAATACAGACACATTAAAGAAAGGCTGTAGGAGTTAGTGATTTATGAGAATAAGCTACAGCCACAGCTTATGTAATTAATGACCTATGTATCCTATTGGGAGATACTATTTATTATTAATATCTCCTAATCACAGATTAAACACTTCAACTAGCACCTTATTATAAGGTATGGCAGATATATGTCTGTTTAAGAGTCCAGTGTTGGAACTGCAAAATCATTGAACACTCACAAATTATTTACTGAGATTCATCAACTCACAGTTTAGCAAGAGAGCAGCTACAAAAAACACACTGAAATATCCCCAGTGCCTTACAGAGTAACTGCACAAACCCAAACCTACAAACAGACTTCTAATTCATGGAACTGCATGCTGGACATACTTTGTGACTAGAGACCTCAGTTATAGCACAATCCTCTGGACGAGGGCCTGAGTCCTTTAAACAATTAATTTAAACAAGTGAGCTGAGTTTTCTGGTGAAATTTTCTGGGATTATATGCTAGCATTAAAAGCTCACTGGAGAAGTGCTTACTTTACTCAAAACAAGTTCCACATCCACAAGCAAATCAGATACATCTTCAAATAGATAAAAGTCTGAACACATTCAAAGACAGTGTTACTATAGCTAGGATAGTCTAATAAAATTTGAGTTCTAGTTCCTAATTTTGTCTGTTTTATTTGCTTAAACTAACTGCTTATTTTAGAAAATATAACTGAAGCTCACCTGGCTCCTTTTTCACATATAAAATAAACTTGGAAGTTAAAGCTCAAAATATGAATACTGAGTTTAACCATAATTTAATCTATTAGATAATCTTTTTTACATTAAGTTTTTCCATGTTCCACAAACAAGAAAACCTTTTTCTTTCTCTTTCCCATTAGAGAAGGAGAGTAACTTTCCACATCAAAGTGGCCCTTCTGCTCCGTAGCTTGTACACCCAACTAGTTTAACTAGATACATGAACCAGTCAAGCCAAAACCAGCTCTCCTTTTTCATTTAGCTTTAAGTTTTGCTCCTATGCTCTCCAGTCTGTTGTGTTTAATTTGGTGCAGAAGATAGATACAGTCCAAGAAATTATTTATACTGTCCACAACCTAAGATAAAAACAAAAAGCCAAACAACTGCCCTCAGCAATAGCGGAAGAAACTAGCAAATGACAAGGATTAATAATTTCAGACAAGAAGAAAAATAAGTACAGAAAACTGTGTTAAAATCTTAAAAATTCTGAAGGACAAAAAAAAAAAAAAAAAAAAAGCAGACAAAAAAAATCTGTCAATCACTTAAAAGATAAAAAGGTGGGGTTTTAAAAATTAATTAATTCTGTCCCAATCTGCTTTTACATATTATAGAATATGCCATCTGTCACATCCAAGCAATCCTTCACATGGGTGGATTTTATGCTAAGTAAACATTTGGAATGTAATAACTCCAACTGAAAGTTGGCTCTTCCATATGAGGAGGAGGCCTGGAAACATTAATATGTGGCAGTAATAACAAGCTTCACCACAGCTGTTTAACTACATTTTATATGAGCATAATTAAACTCATCTTCAGGAGATATTTTACCCCATACAGTGGATCAAAGCCTTATCTTGAACAAAGTTTTTTACCTTATGAAATTGATACTTAAATCATAGCAGGGTTCTCATAAGATTAAAGGGACTTCCCTTTCCATGCATCAATGAGCCACTGGCAGTCACACTCACTTTTTTGGTTTTGAGATCACGACACTGTTAGAACTTCCCAAGTTAACAGATGAGACCTGAAAAACAAATCCCACAGTATAGAGTCCTCTCCCAAAAGTAATATATCAGCTAGCAGACAAGGGTCCCACTGTTTTAATAATATTTACTATGCAGCTCACAATGGGCCACATTTACCACAGCTTCCAAATGGTCAATGGGATATCTGGCACACAAATAACCAATTGTAATTTGAATTTGGATTATTTTTGCATAATTTAACTATTTTTTTTCCACAACAAACACCATTCTGTCTATCTTTTGCTACCCTTTACATGTCCTTCAAGTTGGTAATCCCAAAGGTGTTATTCCTTCAAAGTGCTCAAAAAAAAAAAAAAAAAAAAA
>VWZN01004381.1:510284-529195 GCA_013396955.1 Regulus satrapa | reverse complement strand
AAAAAAAAAAAAAAAGCTGTCCTATCTCAGAAAGGGTGGAAGGTCAAGTAGGGCACTGAAATTATAGCATTATCTAATATTTTCAACTACTATGACTAAGTTAAACATTAATGAACTGAAAAAGCACATTATTAACTAGTGAATATTGCCACAGGTACATTGATTTGTTTCATGTTACACCTGCAAATCTGAATCCATTCATCTTCAGTCAAAACTGTAAATGACCCACAATTATACTGTAGAGTTATACACTAAAACTCCTGGTTCTTCATAAAATACAAATTTTTGCTTACCACTTAAAAGGATCATTTTAAAGAATTATGATACAATATTTATTATCTCAAATGAAGTTTTCAGAAATCAACCAATTTCTTAGCAAGACCGGAATTCATGCCATTAGCCAGACTAATAGATTTAAGTTGATATTCTGTAAAATGGAATAATATTTAAAAACATAAAAAAACCCCAACCTTTCCATATAATACTCTGACTTGAAGAATGGTTTAACATTACCCCCTTAAACAAAGCCTGCTTTAAAACACATATGTGCTTAGAAGAAAATTGCTTATTAACAAGCCACAAGTTTCCTATGTTCTTACACTGTCAGTTTATAAACACAGTAAAGCATAAGCACAATATTAACAATTTACAAGCCAGAATAGAAAGGTTTGTTTGGAACATTACTCTTATGATGGATGTATATTTATAAATAAATAAAGGCTATCATAATTATTAAATCTATCAGAAATTGCATAGCAACAAATGACAGCACATTAAAAAAAAATAGAGCACATTATTTCAGTTCTAAATAGGTAGCAGGTCTTGTTTCTTTCCAAATACAATAGTACTATGCAGATGCATAACACAGGACAAAAAGGACACTGTAGCTGATTTCTCTAATCCTCCAAGAACATTTGTAGGAAAACAAAAGAATGGAGAAATTATAAGTTATACATAATGACATTTTTGAAGTCAAATTGGGCTAAAAATCTTTGCCAAGGTCATCTAGTCATTAATAAATTCAGCATGCTACAATCAGGCGTCCAGATCAATGTAATTGCACTGAGATAAAAGCAAAGTTTCCCATTAAAACTCTCACTAGAAATCACACAAGTAGAGATAGAGGATCCATCTTCACTCCTCGAGGCAACCTGTTCCAGTGCCTCCTCCTTCTAATACAGGATTTTTCACCAATATCCAACCTGAACCTGCCTTCCTTCAGTTTGAAACCATTCTCCCTTGCTTATCACTCCCAGCCCTTGTAAAATGTCCCTCCCCAGCCCTATTGGTGCCCCTTTAGGTCCTGGAAGATGCTGTGAAGTCTCCTTGTAGCTTCTCCATGCTGAACAACCCCAACTCTGTCCTCACATGAACTGTTCCCCTTCCCATTAATCCCTCTCATAGTTTACTCTGGAACTCCTCCACCACAGTCATATCCTGATTCTGGGCACCCCAGGTGTCTCAAGAGCGAAGAGGGAGAACACCTTTCCTTGACCTGATCATACCTTTTGAGGCAGCCCAGCATAAATTTGGCTTTCTGTGCTGCCAGCGCATGTGGCTGGGTCTTGTCCAGCCTCTCTTGCAGCAACACCCCAAGTTCCTGCTTCTTAGGGCTGCTCTAGATACATTCTGTGCCTCTGCCCATGAAGGTCAGCTCCCTTGAATTTTGTTTCTTAATATTTGGGTTTAAGGCAAAGCCTTTCTGATAAGACATGTAGGAAAGATCAGAAGAGATTTTCTAATACAGATCAATTCTGCTAGTGAAACCTTAATCTGTGCACAGTTTAGCACTCCGTCAAATCGAACACCAGCATAAAAGGAGAACAGAAACCCTCAAAACAGTTAGAGGCAGCACATTCTCTTATCTCATTTCCACTCTTTTCTTGTATACACACACAGAATAATCCATTACACCCATTATCAAATAATCAATAGTATAGTACAACAACAACTTAGAATTACAGTACACTTCAATTCTAAACTGCTTGGAGGAGAAACTCCAAGCATGGAGGAATGATGATACGGCAAGAAAAACAAAAAACTGCTTTCAAAACAAACACCCAGCATTTTCCTGTCCAAAGTTTTTCTGTCTAAGTCCAAATACCCTGAAGGTGAGCCTCAGAAAAAATAGAGGCAAAAAAAAGCCCCTAAAACTATTTAAATGGTTTTAGTCTTCCACACGTGAGGATGAGTGGGGGACAATATTATAAATATTGAAAAGGCATTTAAGATTTCCAGCAGCCATCATTTAAGCTGCTGTTGCAAGAGAGAGGAAACAGGCAATGTATGTATTCTTTAATTTCTCATTTCACTTTCAAAGAAGCATTTAGTGGAGACATGAATATGGATCCAACATGTAATGCTGAATACCTGTTTATGCTTAACCTTTTGAATACTCAGGCTTTACATAGTCTTTATCATGTTTTGCCAGTATCCTTGCATTTATGTCCTTGGAATACCGAAGTTTAGAGCCCTGAGTCATACTGCCCAATCTATTCCCCACTTCTACCCCAAAATTGCTCCTTCCTCCCTCTATCCACCTTATACCCGTGTGTACACCAGCTCCCATTAACTTAAGCAAAGGAATGCATCTAGCATTGAGTCCTCACTTCTGTCCAGGATGTTCAACTAATTCCAAGACAAGTTGCCCTTAATCTCTTCAAAACCTAACACAAGGAATACAAATCAATGAAACTTGCAAGAGGTAAACTGAGGCCACATTTTCTCTTTTCAAAAGTTTTCAAAATACTTTTTTAAAATAAATCAGGAGCAGATCAAAATGTAACTTATTATTGGTGTAAGGATTACTTATAGAGAAGCAAAATAGTAAAGTTGCAAACACATCTGGCTTTTTATCCATTGTTTTCTGTTGGAAGCTGACTACATATCTGCAATACTGAGATTCTGAGTGGAGAATAGGGTCATTTCTTGTTCAAGAGCACACCTCACAGGAATTTACCAGTTCCATTCACACCAATTTCTCTACAGCAGAAAGAATACAAACAAATTAATTTCAATAAACACTCTCTGCAGAACAATCCATTCATTCCCACAATCTTAATTTTTACAAGTGCAGTACAGTTATTTGCTCACATTAAACTTCAATTACAGATGTAACACAATAAAACTATTCGGTCTAAGTCACATCTTTTACTATTTCAGTCTATAAACCATCTATTTCACCACTTTCATTCAGAATTTTCCAACCCCTGCTTCCTACCTAGCTATTTTAACAAAAGTCTCTTAATAGTGCAAATTTGTATGTGCTCCTGAAAACCTTGATACTCTACCTTACAAATAATAAAAAAAAAAAAAAAAATTAAATAGCCCAAGCACATGTGCTACAGAAATTAATTCCTAGAGTAACATACAATTAAAATGGCAAGAACGCAAAACTTAATACTGTGCCACTATATATTAGATAACAGAAAGCTACTTGATCAAGACCTCTGAGTCCAGAGCTACCAAATAGGAGCAACACCTCTTTTGCAAAAGTGTTTCAGTTAGAACACATGTAGTATGCACTATATGGGAGGGAAGGAGAAATGCAATTATCATGCAGTAATTAAAATTGTATCTTTCAAATCACTACTTAGTTACTCCAAATCAAAATAATACAGAAAAGCACCAAGATTAATGATCAGATCATACCAAGTCCATGCCCTAGAAATAGCAGTCAGGAATAAGAGCAGCTATAGCTTCAAAAATAAAGGAGGCATGATTCAAGTACTGAAACTTTAAAATTATCCTGACACAATAATTTGCAGCAGCAATGGTCTTGGGAATGCATTGTGAAATCATCAACAAGTACTTTTGCCAACACACAGAGGAACTGTACACTACAGAAATGAACATTCATCACAGAGCTCCTTTCTCTTTTCACAGCTATATAACAAATGTGTTTAAACTATCTAAGTTTGTCTCTGAAGTACCAAGGCTCAGCATTCAGCTTCATAGGAAATTACACAGATAAAAAACATGTAGCGGCCAACAAAACTGTGTAGTGATCTGGGTGGGTGCATGCTGCACCAGCTCTAGTTCTGGACATTTCATTACTTCTTAAAACTTCATCCCAGTCCATTCAGGAGAAATAATTAATCCACAAAGCTCTCACTTGTAGAGTACAAACCCCAAAGCATTTCAATAAAGTAATACCTTTACCTTTGAAGAGTATCAGGGCTGTTGCTCTGCACAAGACAAATTAACAGCAAGGAACTGTGGTGTTTAATCTGGTATAATCTCCAGAAAAACTACTTTGTTTCAGGATTTTTATGGCTGTTGTCTTTTCCTAAAACTTCAAAGACAGGACCCAGTTAAGTACATAGACCCAGGGCCCCTGTTTTTGAGGTGCAATTACTGCAAGCTACTACATTTGAAAAAAAAAAAAAAAAGGAAAAACCAAAAAACCAAGGGAAAAAAAACCCTAAACAAACAACAAACAGCACCTTAGAAATCACATACTAAATTTAAATACAAAGAGAACCTCTATGAAGAGAGAAAGAAAACATCATTGTACTTAACTCTGAAGCTGGTAAAACTGCCTTATTCAGGCCGGGAACAGACACAGCTGGGCCAGATTGGAGCCCAGTGGGGAATGAAGTATTTTCAGGTGGAGCAAATGATGCAATCAAGGCTGTCCAGGATTTCTAATTGCTCAACCCTGTGCTTGCCTGCCACAGTCTACAACAGGACAAAGTCTGTTGTTCCTGTGGTACTGTGTCTATCTTGGTCTCATAATACACCAGCAGAGGAATATGTGTTGTCCCTGGGCTTGCTAAGGGAACAAAATTAAAGGTTATCAGTTTAATTGATAGAATCTGGTAACCTTTTCCAGGGGAATTTTCCACAGTAAACCTAACTTTCAACCAGAGGAACTAGTCCATCATATCTGACATACTAACTTCAGTATAGAACCTTGTTTTTTAGAAGGCAATGTATCAACTTTTTTAGAATGTACATAGTCATGCCAAGCATCTGAAAAGCCAACTCTATTTAGTGTTTCATATTGCAAATTTTAAATAGAATGAGGTCCTTATAAAAACCCCCACGGTTTTGCATCTGTACTACTGAAAAACAAAATCATTTTGCCTCACAAGATATAATGCCTTGAGTAGGTCATTGCATAATTGTATTAATCGTGATTTTGTAATTAAATCAAAATTCAAGCTGTGAGAAGCTGAGTTTTCCACATGTTTTGCAGTGTACTATAAACAGTGAGGACAGAATAAAGCAAGGAAGACTTTATTTTAACTGATCATTTCACAAAGATGACAGAGGGCAATTCCTCACCTCCTGGATGTGTTTCTCCAGGTTGTCATACACAGAAATCTTTCATGCTCCAATATCCTGATCCCTATCCACTAGTTTTCATCCTCATGCAAAGTTTATCATGTCAAAGATTAAGTTACTGCCATGCTTCTATTTTCTTTTGAGGAAAAATATATCATGCGCATCTCAGTGTCTACCACTCTATTCAAACTGTGCATTGAAAAGGACAGAGACCAGGTAGGTAAAATATCAGCTCAAAATGAAATTTATGAGTGTGTGGATGAGAGAAAATATAAGGGGAAGTTTTACAAGTCCAGGTGAAATGGTTATTGCCACAAAGAGCTATAACAAAGCCAAGACTAACAGGTGACATCCCAGGTCTGTTTGAGAGGGCTGCTAGCTTCTAGGGAGACGAACTTCCTGAATTTTTTTTCTTCTGTGAAAGAAAGCTGGGAGATCTCCAAAAAAACCAATTGAATAAACACTTTAAAAAGACCTTTGCAGTCTTCACTCTGTCATTTTCAATTACCTTGCCTGCAGCTGCTAATTCTGGAGCCTGCTTATTTCATGGAGAGCTGTCCATCAGTGACAGCTTCCAGAACAGCTGAGATTCACAGCTGTAAAGGTCTGTGATGTAAGATGAGCTTTATGGAGCTTTAGGTTGTTTGGTGAAAAATTTGCCAGGAATAGTTATGTCTCGTTGTGCCAGGAATAAAGTTGCTGATCATGCTAAACTGACTAGATTAGTGGTCAGATTGCACACTCTAATTAAGCACAAGCTCACAGTAAGAAAAAGTCAATTCTATTTGGATATCAGAGAGAAATTATTGACTATTCAAACTTAGTCTGGGAACTGTTTTAACAGACATTATATTGACCATTCTTGTCAATACAAAAGAAAATCCTTCTTACCAGTTGCTTCACCCACCTGATCTCACAGAATCACAGACACCACTGTAATTATCCACTAAGCTGCACACTTTAGGCATGCCAACTAAAATCTACAAATATACAGGTGCACAGATTTAATTTGTTCTGATTACTGCCTACATTTTTTCCTGACAAATTAATGCTCTACCTTTAAGCCTTAACCCATATTTCTGACAAGTTTTATTTCCTATATTCCTGCCCTTCCCAAGCCTTAGATGTCAGGTTTGATACAGTTCCTTCTGTCACGCATCACCTTTGCAAAATTACTAATCAAGCTTTTGCTCTCATTACTCCCCCTGATGATTCATATCTTCCACCAAGCTACAGGCACATAAAGAGGAAAATGATAAGCAACTTAAAATAAAAGAATACTGTTAAAAAATGCTTATTTATTCCTCAAGTTTACTAAAGAAATGCTTTATAAAACTCTCTGGTTTAGATTTTCAGTTGCAGTATCAATCAGAAGTTAAATGTTCCATGGGATAAAAACCATGCCTTCATTCATTAAGGAAGTGCAGACCTGGAGTTCATTCAACCATTAAGAGTGTCAATGAAGTAATTTACTAATCAATTAGACATCAGCGAGCTCTGGTGCTGGTCTGTACCAAACCACAGTTCAGCTGTATCTCAGTTGTAAAACAATTACCTGAATATTCCTCCTTCTCTGAGTGAGCAATAGGGCAAGTGGCTGACAAAGTATTTATTATGGCATCCAAGCCATTATTTTATCCTTCACACACACACAAACACACACACACACACACAGAGAACCCAAAAAAAAAAAAAAAACCAAAAAAAAAACCCAAAAACCAAAAACCAAAAACCAAGCAAAACAAAACAAAAAAGCAAAAAAACCAACCAAACAAACAAAAAAAACCCCCTAAAACAACACCTAACCAATCAGGAGAGCAGAAGGAAGGGAGGAGAGTAGGAAGAATAGACGGGGCACAGAGATTATAACACAGTTAAGCATGTCCACAATGAAAAGCACTGTTATTCCACTTTTTTTTCCCCCCTTCAATTTCTTGTGATGCAGATTCAGTGTAATCTGATACCAAACCACACACTATCTGCTATATGTTATTAACTACTTGCTAAAGGCTTTTTCTTCTCCACTCTTGTTTGAAGGGGGTTTTTAGTTTCACACAAACCCTTCAAAGTAGTCAAGAGTCAAATAGTCAAATTCTTTGTCTGCGAGAAATTATTGCCATGTACAACTAGTTTAAAATGATGTAAATAAGATGCAATATTCAACAAAAGAGTAATTGTATTTTGTCACTGCACACCCTGCATTTAGTCTTACAACCACTCAGATTTAATATTAAAATCACATACCTGTAAACCCAGACCAACACGATTAGTGTCCCACAAGCAGGAAGTGAAATATCATCAGTGTTTACCAAGAAATAGCCTGATCTTTTCTCATTTTAAAATCTGAAAGTATCTTCTACCACTGTTGAAGTCAAGGGTACGTACAGACAGCTTATGTCTGTCTCCAAAACGGGGAGAGTGTAGAGCAGACCATCACCTTGACATACTGCTATGATTTCACTTTCTCTAGATTAGATAATTTATTTATCTTGTCTGCTGCATTTCTCCTGTTTATTTCTAATGATTATTACTTTTCCTGTGGAAAGTGGGAAATTCATAAAAAACAAAAAACAAAAAAAAAAAAACCAAAAAAACCCACAACCAAAACCAACGAAACCCCAAACCCAACAAACTCCCAAACAACTAAACAAACCAAGACAGGAAATCATGATCCTGAAGAATTTTATCTGCACTTCATAGAAAATAGATGCATATCTGTATGGATCTTCCCCTTTATCACCCACAGGCCAAGAATCCAAAGCACCTCTGCAAGCACAGGTAATGAATGTGTTTTCTGGAACAGCAGAGCTAGCACTGGGGCCCTGGATCCTCTCCAACATGCAGTACAAAACCTCCACATTGGCACATTTACATCCCCTTTGCTTCTATTGTTCCAAGTTTTACTTAAAAGTTCAAAAGTCAGGGAGGCAGAAGTGGCTGGTAATAACAAAATACTTTTGTATGTGACCAAAGTAAAAGACAAAAACTGGCAAAATATCTTACACTGCATTTTGGGTCCTGTGCAGTTCCAACAATTACAAGAAAATTTAATTTAGAATCCTCAATAGTCTCAAGAAAGACATAAAAATGCTTCTACACATTCCAATAGGAAATAATTGTGTTAAAACCAAGAAAAAAAATGTATTTTTAGATCATTTGAGAAAATTCCACATGTAAAGGAAGAATATCACAGTCCAAATCAGCTTATATCTTTATAGGAAGGAGTTTATGAAGAAAACCAGACAACGTTGTTACAAATGATTAAATCTTGCCTCTCCTAAGTAATACATTTTAGGTTGAAGATTTTCTTGTTACAGCCAAGCTTGATAGAGAGGCCTCACATGTATTGTATCAGTAACGTCTTTGTTTCACATTATCAGCCTTGAAAGAAAGGAATTCTTAACAAGTGGAGTGAGACATGGTAAAGAGGGCATGTGTTCCTGCACTCTTCTTAGAAGCCTTTTGGGCAAGTCGCATATTTTTAAACACAGATTTGAAAATAGTTTATATGTGCTTAATTTTTCAGGTATTTCTGTCTCCAATATATGACTATCAGTGGCAGGGCCCAAATAGGAAAGATGGCCCAAATAATCCCGAATTGTGTATGTCACACCTCTGAGGGACTGACAGAACCATTTCTGGGATGAATGGAACATATGGCAAAGTCCTAAAAACATGTCAATTTGTTTAAATGTTATGAATTGCACCTTGACAAAAGTGGTTCCTAATTTCTCAATGGCATCAACCAACGGACCACACACATTTCAGCAGTTTCTTGACATTAAAATTAAACATTTGAAAACAGAACTGAATTCTAAGAGGAGCTGAATTGTTCTGTGGCCTATGTATCCAACCCGCTGAGCAATTCTAAATAGCTGCTAAAAAGCACCATGAAACTTTCTGCAGAGATGAAAAGAGCAACTTTCCACTCTGTTTTAGGAAAGGATTTGGAAGATTTTACGCTTAGTGGGGACTCTGTGGTTCCAGCAAGAGAAATTATACATGAACAGAACTATTTTGCAGAAGTCCATCTTGTGCATGATGTCTGATGCATCCTGACACTGTGTATGATTTACTGCCTGTGGCTGCTGGGCATTCCATGGACACCTGACAGTCTAGACTTCCAAGTACCAGGAAAAGCCACAAAAAGCTGTAAAAAATGCAGCACCAATGATATCTTGCATGTGTTTTCCACAGGACACAATAGTTAGTAGCAAAGTCTATGAAATCTCATTTTACAGCAGACTGTCTGGATGCATGAACTATTGCTGCTGGAACCAGCTGAGCTTGGTGGACCCTCTCCCCTCATAGCTGGGGACAGCAGTGTTTCCACCCACTGGTCAGGATGCTTCCATCTCTTCCAGAAGCTCACAGGAAAGCTGTGTTACTGGAGTTTAAAAATGCTTTTATTGCTGTGTGACTTGTTCCTCAGAGACACAGAGGGTTTTAGCCAATGTGGCCTCTTTTACAAAATGTACTGTACTGCTTCCTCCACAACCTGCCCTTGAAAAGAAGCTGCAGTTTGCTGGAAACTCTTCCTAGAATCCGCTAAAGAGGTAGCATTTGTCTTTGTTAAATTAACATGAAATCAAATCAAGCCAAATTCCAGCCAGCTCTGTCTGCCAAGAACTTTCAGAGGATTGGCATTTCCAGGAGAATCCAAATGGGCTGCAGCACAGCTCTGACTGGAACCCAGGTAAATTCTGAGCAAGTTTTATAGCAATGAGGGCGTGGGGATGAGAAAGTCAGAACTGAGGCAGAAATACAGAATGTCACTGTCCAGGTCACAGGTAGCAGACCCATAGAATGACACAAATTAAAATTACATACTTTCCATGGAGAATCCTCACAGATGTGAAATGAATTGCACAAAGATCAATGGAGAAATGCAGCTCTTCCTAACTGCCAATGTTAAGAATTTACTTATCTGAACCCTCACTTATCCCTCCTTGGTTGCATGTCTTCCTTTTGCTATATTAGTTGTGGGAGTTTTTATAATTCTTTTTTGTTTGGTTGGTTTTATTTTATTTTGCTTTTCCATTGGCTCCTGAATTGTCAGCCCAACTGATTGACCTAATTGAAAATATCAACATATAAATAGGTAACATGGAGCCAGGTACCCCATTATGAGATTTCATTATTCTCTCATTGTCTATGTAGGACATGATCATTCCCAGTGAGGTTTTTCTTTATGTGATTGTATACTAAATAAAGATGTAATGGCAAGATTTTTTTTTTTTTTTAATTAATGTTAAATGAAAAGTTTAAATTACACCTTACTAATTAAATATGCAAAACACATGTACTTTGTAATGGTTCTGCATCTGACACTCCTAAAATATTACAATCATTAAAATTAAAATTTTGATTATTATGGCTATGGATTTCAAAACTGGCTACTACAATTATTTCTTTAATGCCACCCTAAGGTCCCGTACTGAAAGTAGTTTGTAGTATTTAATTTCTCTAGTAACATCAGCCATATAACTTGTGAAAACAGTACTCATAGAAATGACAAAGCAGAGATTCCTCCAACTCCAGGAGCTTCATTTGTCCCTGCAGGATGATAAATAGTGATTGCATGCAACAAGCAGAAAGCAGGATTAACTTTTCAGCTTGCCTAATGCAAGCCACAGCAAATGGCAGAAAACCATGCTGGCTACTGAGCCCCTCCATTATATTTTACAATTGGAGCTGGTGATGGATGTTGGTGTCTTGAAAAATAACAGGGCCAGAAAACTGGATTCCCAGAGCTCCAACAAAGGTAGTTTATTACCTGGCTCTGACATAAAGAAAAGGAATTACAGACTAAACAAAACATATTTTAAAACCTGCTGTAGAATATATGCATTTAATCCAGCCCCACATTAGTCTGGAATAGGGTCAGGATATTCATTAGGCTCCTTCCAGCTTCCCTGTGGCCAAAAAAGGGTACATTTACTGGGCTACATCAAATATACTTCTTATGGATTCAGTCATATTCTCACTGCTTTGTCATTCTGATCACAATCTCATACTGATTTTGTCATGGGCAGCTCAAAGGTAAAGTAAAACAAAACTCCATGAAATGTATAGGTCACTGACTGATACAAATACTCTATTCTGTTTATTCTTCAAAAATCATTGCCAAATTTATCGTAACATTTAATTTGATCCACGGGATTTTTTTTCTATTTAACTGCTAAATTGCTGGTAATTTGGATATTTTGTAGGAATTTTACTTTACAAGTACCAGATTTGCATAGTAACACATGCATTGGAAATACCTCAGAACATCACACACTGCACTGATGGAAAACAAAAAAAATCTGTTGCTTCCATAAGCAGTGCTCTTATGCAGCTGTGTTATTTTGCATTCTGGCAGGGACAAGAAAATTCTTGTGCATCATCTTGATTTTGACAGTGGGCAGCTTAAACTTTGAAACGCAAATCTAAAATTCTGTATTTTAGAATGCCAGCATCACTATTTTACCCTTTCAACTACCCCAAAGTCCACTTGAAGGTGTGAAACTGAGTGTTACGTGGATCTTTTTCTTACTTTCTTCCTAAACAATAAAATTACTTCCAAAATTACTTGTGGCTGAATACTTTTATTCAAAAATTAAATACCTGTAATTATTAATTATATTTCACAGGAGAGTGGGTGTTCTGTTGAGGGGGTTTGCTTTGAGTCATCATATCAAGTTGTGCTCTTCTGTTACTTTTATTGTCTAATACAATGTTCTATGTCTACTACTACTAATTAGAACTTATTAGATAATATTCCTTTAGCTGAAGTGTTTAAAATTACTCCTTCAAGTATTTTATTCTGTGTTTATATGCTCCCACATTCTATTTTTTTTAGTAAATACTTTAAATATAAGGAGTTTTTTTTAAATTGTTGTCTCAAATTCTGATGTTTCAACTAAAAAATATAATTTTTGGTATCTAAAAATCTGAACAGTAATTAAGGATTCTTCATCCTTCCAAGTTATTCTGCATGTATACAGCTACTTGGTCTTTTTAGGAGCACCTCCAGTTTATGGATCTATACAATGTGAGCTACAGAGCAGGAAGTTATGCCTCTGTACTTCCCTGAAATGAGCTGTATCTCATAATAAAAGCAAAGGCCTTGAATGGAACTCGTGCTCTGATGTTCAGGGGACACAAAGAAGTAAATCTTGCTGATTCACATCAACTCTGCAGTTCCTTATTTATCTCATTTTATGCCTAAGGCCTTGAACTAGCAAAGTTCTTAAGGATGTGCCTAATTTTTAATTCAATGGAAGCATTCATCTGTTTGAAATGCTTAAACGCTTTGTTGAATTATGACCCGATTTAAGTGAAAAAGCAATGGGGAAAAAAAAAAAAAAAAAAGGCACAAAATTTCTTTACACAGTAAATATTCCAAAACCCATTTCAAGAAGCTGCGACTGCCAGTGGCTCAGGAACACTCACATTTGCTCGTGCTGGTAGGGACGCTGGGCACACAAATCAGATTTCCCATCCCTGTCTTACCCAGGGCCGTGCCTCTGTGTCTCACACTGCACGCCTGTGCTTCCCCCACCTGCTCCCCCCGAAAGTCCTGAGAGTTTCCTGCGCTGAGGGACCCAAGGTGACATCCTGCCCCCCTCGCCACACTTCAGAGAAATAATCACCATACAGGAAAATGTTGCTCTAATGCTTTAATTAGGACATCTGGCCAGGTAAAGAAAAGTTCCCTAAAAAGCCATAGACAAAACTGTTCTCTAGACTCCCTGGATATTGGAACTTTCTCCCACAAAAATCTCAATTGACTCCACCTTTATCTACTATCTCTTTTCTTCAGTTTTCTGCAGCCATTTGAAGCTCCTCCATTTATCAAACTATTTTACTAGTGTTTAATATAAATACACATGATCTTACCTCTTTAATCTTGATTTTGGCTTTCATTTTAAGTTACCTACTTGATTCTGATGTGTCATTTTAGATTAATTTGTTATGCTAAGTACTTGCCAAATAAAAAATGAGCTCTCAAATGAGCCCATATGTAATAAGGTAAGGATTTAATTATTCCTAACACTATTAACATTTTACTATTGTATCAGGGTCATGGTTGAAAATATGATAGGCACTTTTAGGATTGCCAAGAGCTCAGTCCCTCACTTGTTAGCCATTATTCCTGCTAAGACATTGGCATCTACTGGTTTGTAATAATGACAAAGAGAGAAGGGGCAATTCTTTGCAGCAATCCCTAAAACCAGACATTCTCTATTTTATTACCAAGCGCAAATCATTATGAAGTTCCACCCTACTGCTGAAAACTATTACTTTCGAGAGGGAAAAGAGAATCCAGAGTGTAAGATTATACAAAGAAAGGCTTTTACCCCTTTCTTTTCTTTGTTAATAAATGTCTTTGAGTTAATTTTGTTTCCTCTCTGGCTGTCCTTGAAACCAACAACTTGCATGACAACCACAGAGGCATTTGCGGATCTACTGAGCAGAAGATTCTTTGTGAATTAAAGGTGGTCTCCTGTACAATCTGCAGATTGAGAGACCAGGAGGGAAAGAGGAACAGCTGTACAAGAGATGGCGGTGACAACATCCCAGTGCCAGAGATCTGTGGAGAAGGGGGATCCATGAATGCTGTTCTCCAACCCCTAAAGCGGCCTTTGCCACACTGTGAAGATAACATCTAGGGCAAAACAGTTTGATGTAAATCCTTATGCACTTTTCAAAATGCAGCCTGTCTCCCGTGATTGTGTCAGATCCTAAAACCTATGATTGCTCACAAATTCCTCTGAGGATTTTTTCAACAACACCGCTAAAAGATGGAATATCATTTTCTTGAGCAAAAGATACATTGTTCCAAGGATTTGATTTTTTTTTTTTTTCTACGACCAGTTTGCTGACAAAAAATGAACTGTAGGTTTTGAGAGTACAAGACTGAAAAAAAATCTGTCATTGTTGACATTTCAGAATTTACAGCTGCAATTCCATAGTCATCTCTCATCTTTATTCTATCTGCACCATTAGGAAGGGACATTTGGAAGCAACCATTTGGCTCCAGTCCTTTCACAAGACCTTAAAGTAAACAATCTAGCAGGATCAATATCTACATGTCCTTTCATAATGCCAGGCAGAAAGTATTTGCAAGACCTTGGAAGAAACTGAAAAATGAATGTCCAAAATATACAGGTGCCACAAGAGAGCAGGAAGCTTGAAGGAGTCACCAGCATTCCATGTCCTACGAACAGGAAGGAATTTATTAATGATTTCAAAACCACACTGCCAAGATTACACACTGTCAAGTGCCCATCTGCTTCTAGAAATTTGGAATCTGGAAACTCAGAACACATGTCCTGCAGAGTGGCACAGCTCCAGTCCTAATGTGTGAGTGAATTCCTGCACCTGCAGACACCCTGGGCCTGAAGGAGGTGACAAATCTCCCCCAGAAGCCTGTGTAGAAATGTTGGAGCTGAACACCAGCATTGGCCCAGGCAACAGCCTTGCTCCAGGGCGTGTGCTCTATTCCCAGCTGGAATAGGGGCATAAAGAGTATTTCCCAGCAGTCCAATATCAGTTCTTACTCATAGAATGTGGTGATCATGGTTGGAGAAGATAAAAGAGAATTCTCCTCAACCGTTTCTGAAGGGCTGTTCTTTTAGGTCCTTTATAAACTGTTTTTACCCATGCCAAATAAACTGACAAAAAGCCATGTAAAATTAAAGGATTTTCAGTATTTATCTTGGTTCTGTAGAATTGTATTGTAAAGCACATGGTTTAAAAAACCTGGTGAGGGATGCTGACCCTAGTTGGATGCCAAGTGCCCACCAAAGCTTCTCTATCCCTCCCCTCCTCAGGTCAACAAGGGAGAGAAAATATAATGAAAGATGAGACAAAGGCAGGGAAAGATCACTTATCAATTACTGTCACAGGCAAAACAGACTCAGTTTGCAGAATTTAGTATAACTTACTAGCAGTTAAATGAGGATAGGGAATGAGAAATAAAAAGCAAATCCTAAAAGGCCTTACAGCCACGTCTCCTCCTCCAGGGGTTTAAGTAATTCCCAGTTTCTCCACCTGTCTTCCCCCGTGAGGTGCAGGGCAGCAGGAAATGGGGGTTGCAATCTGTTCTCTACAGGTTGTCTGTGCTGCTGCTTCCTCCTCGCAGGGAGGACTTCTCACACTATTCCACAGATGTTTTTCACTTCTTCTCTCTTTTCCAAGAGTTCTGTTTGCTTAGATGGATTGTGTTCAGTGGTTTGAGTGGTGACAAAACAGAATTATACTTGCAAATTTCCCCTCACCGGTAGCTGCCTACATGCAGTCCTAGCCAGGATACAGCCTTTGGCAATAACAGCCTGACAGCCAGGGAATGATATTTCCATTTGCAGTAAAAGAGTTAATGGGAAAAACCCATGTTCAAGGCAGTCATTTGAAGTCAAAGGCCATGAAGTGATTTGGGGGCCAAAATGGATTTCTGTGTAGGGGAAAAAAATAACCGTTCTCATGTATTTTCAGAAGATCTTACTTGATATTTTCCAGAAAACCCTAAGAAGGTAGAGTATAAGTGAATTTCAATGCATTCATTAATAAGAAGACAAAATATTTAAGTTAGTTTGTTAAGTGTAATTATGCTTCATTCAGTCATTTCTTTCTATTAACCATTTTACACTGCTCTAGTAATTAAAGCCAAGAGCATTTGAATGTGAGTTGGCAATGGAAGTTGTTCTTTGCAGAAGGTTTGTCACATTTAAGTGGACTTCAGAGAAAATGATGTTGTTGCTACTGACTGCACTTAACCTGCAAAAGTTACAGGGGATAAACTAATTACTTCAATGTTCATATATGTGTCCAAGCAAGAAATAATCACACTGTTATATGGGTGAGCAAATAAAATATAAAACGTTGAGGAAGCCTTGGTAAATACAAACAGGAGATTCTTGTTACTCAGAACTAGACTGGAATACATGGAAGAGGATATACTCTGGGTTTGCTATGAGGCTGCTTTAGAGCTACACAGATTATGTGTGAGTGCTTAGATTAATACCAGAGTATTATTGTTATGTCTGGGAAGCAGGGCAGCAAAAAGTAGGAACTATATAAAGGTAGTGAAAAAGCTAAAGAACAGTTATTTCAGTCTCAGTACAGGCCAATCTCTCAACCTCTGGCCTAATTTTAGTCAGTCCTTACTCATGCAAATCTCCCACTAACTTCAAGAAATTTCGCCTGAACTGGTGGAAAACCAATAACAAGTACTGGTCAGAGATTTTTTTTATCCCATCTGGTAAAATGTGTGATGCATTGCTGTGTGGGAAGTAACCATAAAAGTGAAGGATTTAAAAATCCACACTGAACAAAACACCTTTCAATCAAATCAGCTGTTCTTTCACAGAAAGAGTCTGAAATGGTAGGGTAAGAACAACAAAAAAAAGAGGCAGGAACTTCCTTTCCACAATAAACCCTCAGGCAGATATTCACAGTCAAAACATAAAAGGTCTAGAAAGATCACACTTTATTTATTACCATTAGCAACAATTCTATTATGTAAAAATAGTCATTCTAAAGGGAATTCTCAGAAGAGAATCCGTGAATGTCATGTCATTAAAGGTACTTAGCATGAGACGAAAAAGTCACATTAAGGAATAAAATAGATTGAACAAAAATTAATTTAATATGGGTTTTTAAAAAAGGCAAAAAACAAAACAAAACAAAACAAAAAAAGCAATAAAGAAACAAAACAAAAAACCAACCAAACAAACAAAAAGAAAGAAAATTAAATCACACTCCATAGTTTTATTTTCATGTGATAAAATCAGCCCATAAGCCACCAAGGTGAAAATCTCAGTGATAGCTTCCCTCAAACTCAGCACCAGAGGAACCAACAGCTCAGCAGCCCTGGAGAGGAGGGTGAGGATCTGGGAGTAAGGCCCAGAAAGAAGAGAGGGGTGGGAGAGAGGTGTTTTAAGATTTTTAGGTTTTTATTATCATATGCTGATTATGCTGGTAATAAATTAAATTAATATCACTGTGTCAGCTCCATGTTTTTTCTGTGATGATAACTGAGGAGTGATCTCCCTGCCCTTGGCTCAACCCACAAGGTTCTCCTGGCATTTCTCTCCTCCTGTCCAGCTGAGTGGCTTTGGTGGGCACCTGACATCCAGCCAAGGTCAGCCTATCACACTGATTCAGAGATCTGTGACAGCACAGAACCAACCTTCAACAGATAGGAGAAATAATTTTTTTCCTCTTCCAAGATAAATGACTTCTGGTATGATTGCTCTCTACTTTGACTTAAGGAGGAATTTACAATGGTGTTTCTGGTGTCTTCATTGCTAGAAGGCAAAAGTGTAGATAGTTTTTTGGTCCTAAGATATTCTATTTCTTTTTAATACTAGAAAAATTACATCATATGAGGTGTATATCAAAGTTAGAAGGTATTTGTCCAAAAGATATATTCTGATCTCAGGAGGTCAGAATTGTTTTTAATTTTTACAGTAAGCAAACTGGTTAATAGTTGGGGCCAAATTTTATAGAAGTTGGGATGTTACTTTTAATTAACATGCCAGATATATTTCTCCAAATAAATATCCTGCATGATATAATGCACTACATATATTTTTTTTTCTCAATGTCTAGGAATCAAAACAAGTCTTGGAGGTCACTTACACTTAGAGGTTTTGTTCTGCCATTATACACTCATAAAAGTTAATAGTCCTTGCTGCTTGCCTGAGTTTAACATTAAGTTCTAAGATGAGTTATGAGAATGTGTTAATTACTGTTCATTACTGTAGGAGTTCATGTGAAGCTACTTGTAAACTGCAGTCAACGGAGATGATTGAGAATATGCAGTACTGTTTTTTTAGGATTCTTTTTTTCTCTTTTTTTTTGGGGGGGGGGGTGTAGTGGCATTAAGAGAGAAGATCAGAGGAGCAATAAAAGCTGAGCTGTCAAAAGTGAAACTTTTTGGCAGTATCTGTCTTGTTTGATAAAAATTTAATGGGAAAAGGTTTCTTACTCTCAAATGGGGACTGATTTCTCTCATTTTTCCAGGACGATAAAGTCACTTCTTAAGGTAAAGTGACTCACTACAGTATGAGAGATTTTTGGTTGAATATCTCTGCTTGATTTATACTAGGTGTGGAATCTCTGCCAATTTTTTTTCTGTGCTGAAAGTACATGCAATCAACTGAAGGTTTGGGGCCATTTTGTCAAGTATTGCTTTCTCTCTGAAGTTTTTATTAAAATACTTCACAAAGATCTGTGCTCCTACAAACAAAGACAGATCTTTAAAATATTTAAAGGATTTTTAAGGGCTGGTTTTAAACCTTAGCAGGAGATGTATTTATTACTTCAATTTTTTTTTCTTAAAAACCCAGTATTAATATCCACTTTAGCACAGTTCTAGTCACCACCTCTCCATCTTTCTCTCTATGTATGAAAAAGATTTGACTTGAAGGTCTTGAACTTTTTGTGACTAGATTTTAGATATATCTGTGTGGTGAGAGAAAGTATGGAACTGGAGCCTGAATGTTTCAAACAAAACACCCTGAATGTTTTAAACAATACATATTTCTGCAGATTATTTCCACATTTTACATCAAATGTGCCGAGTTGCTGCCTTTCTTATGCCTTTTTTTTTCTTTTTTTTCTTTTTTTTT
>VWZN01004381.1:437357-498086 GCA_013396955.1 Regulus satrapa | reverse complement strand
TTTGGTTTGGTTTTTGTTTGTTTGTTTGTTTTTTAATTTGACAAACTTAGTTAATAGAATAACCACTTTTCAATAAGTATCTTTTCATGGGGAACACTCAGTTCCATCAATAGCATGTAATTGTTGAATAAGATATCTGTAATGGATTGTTATCTCTTAAGGCTAATTGGTTGGCGGTTTTTTTTTTTCTGATACACTTTCAATTCTGTAAAATGACCCTTCAATCTGAAAGGGGGGGGGGGGGAAGTGATACAATTTAATGGAAGCATATATCTTCCAAGAAAGATCAAGACTGTTGTAGCCCTTACATTAATGTGGTTATGCCAAAATCCTTGAGTTAAAGGCTCAGAAGGTTTTTGTCCAAAGATGCCCAAGGGGCCAATCGCAGCCTGAGGAATGACTTCCAATCCTCCTTTTTCCTTAGAGTTCTGTTGAGGTACCAACAGCTGAATTCATATTCACAAATTCTAACTGGAAACTACATCAGCTTACTCTGCAGAATGTTTGCTTATCAATGCCTGTGATGTGGTGCTTACTGGGTGCTTAGCTGCATTTTTGACATACTCTTTGTTAAAAATCAACAAACACTTCTTCAGTAAGAGTATTCCACCAGGGGAAGAACGACGTGACATTTTGCTGTGCTTTACTGAGCATGCAAAAAGTGGCTGAGAGTTTGTCCTTTGCCTAGGTTCACAGGAGAGGAAAGGTATTGCTCTCCGCCTCTTAAGTCTCTCAGTAGCAAAGTGCTGTTAGATCAAAAGTTAATTCTTAGCCCTGCAATATTTTTGCTAACATTATACAATGAAAGTATCCGAAGAGATACGGCTGAAATGCCTACAGGGATTTTCCCCTCTTATCATACATCCCTTTATACATTTAATTAAAATACTCTATCACTGTTCTGTCATAAATGCTAACTTGTGATAGCCTTTGCAATGCACAACATTTTATTTGTAACTTGGTAATAACTAATGGTATCCTCTAAAAATTTCATAGCAAAAAATACAATGAGCTACATATCACCTCTATCTTCAGATTACCTTTTCAATTAACTACTTTTGAGAAGCCAAGTCATAAGGATAGGTTTTCTATTTCAAATTCTGGTACAGGTTGTATATCTGTGGCCTCAAATTCAGCGGAAGAGGGCAGGAGGGGTGGGAAATGCAGAATGGGCAAAAAAACTACGTAGCCGTCCTCCAACAAATAAATAGGGACGTGGGTTTTGGATAGCAGTGTTGAAAGCAGGTGGTCTAGCTTAGGATGGTTAATAACAGTGAGAGGAAAGGTGCCTTCTTGCCAACACGACTTAGCTGTGACCCTGATTCTTTCCTTTGGAATAAGTGAAATCCCAGGGTATTACAGGCTGAGCCCAAGCAGTTTCTGTAATATGGAATCTGTTTATCAAAGGAATCCTTGGTAGACTCTTGAGACCTGCATATTTTAATGTCTACAGAAGGGGCTTTTGGATTTGAGACTAAAGTCCGGATTGCTCAGATTTCATTATGCCTGCCTAAATATCCTGGAATTAATAAAAAAATATTGCCTCTCAAGCTATGCTAAACTCTGTCAATATTTGGTATAAATATATAAAAAAAACCCACAAACACCAGAAACAGGCAAAATAATCTAAACATATCTGGAATGGCATGTTTATTCAGCAGTATGTTGTGTGTTACTTTTAAGTGTTGAATTAAGGCCCAAAAATATAAAACTGTTTTTACTCTCGGGGGGGGAGGTAATTAATGGAAACTGTGATTCATCTGTTACTAACCTGTCCTAGAAAGGTAGTGTAGCTGTTCCTGCTAACGTGAACCTTTTGGGAAGATTCATAGTAGAATTGTTTGGCAAGACTGAAGATTACCCACTCACAAAATTATTCCACTGAAGAGACAATATTATGGAGTAAACTCTCAGGGAAAAAATAGATACTAAAAATGTGTTGCTATGTTGCATTTTATGCTGTGGTCAAGAAGATAAAAAAAAAAAATAATTCTTGTCTTAAACTCTGGACCTTCATTGAAATTTTTAATTTGCATATATGAAATTCTTCAGGTTATCTGATTTCAGATTACTTCCACAAAATACCTAAGCTAAAACTCTTAAATAGATTGTATAGATTTTAAAAAAACCCTGCAGGTCTCCTATCTCAGTCAATAAGTATGGGATTCATGGTGATATATAGTGAGTTACAGAGTCTAGGCTAGGAGAATTACATTTTGAAATCAGATTTTCCCAGAGGATTTCCACAATTGATTATTTAAAACTTTGTTATCTTGCTATATATAAAAAAAGCTATTTTACTGTCGGCACTCAGGACTTAACTTTGTGTACACTTTTAAAGGCAGAATGTGGGAGGGGATGTTCGGGTTTTTTGTTTGGTTTATATCAATTTTTTTTCCCTTTTCAAAACCTTTCTGAAATATTCTGCAATAAAGACATTGGAAAAATTTCTTTCAGCAGAATTCAGAGAATGCTATTTAATGGTTTGGGGCTTTTTTGTGTTTCTTAATTTGCATTATGTTGGTAAAAGCGATAGAGTGAATAAATGAGGAGCTTCAGCTGTTCACTGACCAATCTGTAAATGGATACAGAATCAAGAGCAGGAGGGAGCACCAGTGCTTATCTACTTGCAAGCTCCTGTTGCCCCTCTCTGCATGTCAAGCCCGGGTCTGCTAAGAAAATTTCAACTTGTCAGTGGGTTTGTGCTTCTTTCAGAGAGCCCAGAGCAACCCCTCTCTCCTCAGCTACTGCAGTTTTTTTAGTGTGTATCTATGGAATTGATCTGCCCTTTGACTGGCAAAACCGCTTTTGTTTGTCTGTAGAATCACAGAAAGTGCTGAGCAGGAAGGGACCCCCAGGGACCATCCGAGTCCAGCTGCTCTGGGCAGCCCCCAGAACCCCCCCGTGCCTGAGCACTGTCCAAAGGCCCCTTGAACTCCTGCTGTCTTCCAGTTCCCAGCCATGCTCAGGGTGAAAAACCTTTTCTTAATGCCCAACCTAAACCTCCCTGATACAGCTGCATGATGGTTTAGTTCACAAAGACTTCTTACTGAGAAAAAGAAACCTTCTGAAGCCCACTCCTAAAAATCAGACATTTCAATGTTTTCTTTCAAGAATATTCATTCTTACCAATACTGCTCTCCATGGAGAAGGGATTTTCTTCTCCAGTCTCTGCTAACCTGGTATTGGGAAGATCTAAAGTTTCAAATCTCTTTTCCAAGCAATACTGTAACTCCAAATGTATTCTTAGCCTGAAGTGTTGAGAAAAAATGGATAACTTTGGCTATGTTGAAGTCCTCTCTGAACTCAGCAGAATTTTTTTCACATTTTTAGATTCAGAGTTTTTTGTGTAAAGCTGAACTTGAGATTAAATGTCCTCCCACTACTAATTTCAGAAAATTTGAGTGATGGAAGTTGACAATGTACCTGTATTAAACGTGTGTTGTATGCTGGCCCTGTGTGAGAATAGAGCAAAGGTACTATAATCTACAGTGAAGATGAAGAAAGCTAAAATTTGACCTAGAAGATTATCAAAACCTGTGTTTTAATCTAAATGATGGCCTCCTCATTATAATACTGAGCTCTCTCATTCCACAGTTCAGAGGTAGGACATCTGGCAGTGACACACACAGCAAGGTTTTACTGTCAAGTCAACACACCTTCCTGGGACACATTGCCTTTGGGTTGATAACTCTAATTTCAGAGATGATGTAAAATGTGGAATAATTAATATTTGATCTTTGATAGTAACGATATTCCCACAAATTATAGATATACAAGAATTTGAACAGATGATTTCTCACTTTCCTTGCCAAGCACTTTACTATGAGTCTGAGGATATCTATCACTCAGCTAAAAAGATGACTGCACTCTATTTTGTGGGGATCTGGTCAGCCCTGCAATAGCTTGCTTAAGACCATCATAATTTTATAAAAGGTCATTTGCAATGGCAGTGAAACACTGAAACCCTCCCCCCCCCCAAAAAAAAAAAAAAAAAAACCAAAAAAAAAAAAAAAAAAAAAAAAAAAAAAAACAAAAAAAACAAAAACAAAAACCCCAAACCTGCAGGATTCTGCTGTGCTTGGACCACTGATTACTTTGTCCTCCCTTCTGAGGGAGCTTGTAAAATAAATATGTGGGTTTGTTAATCCACTGCAGTAGTCCTTGTGCAGATAGCGCATCTCTCATCAGTGCTACTAAACTAATTTTCAAACCTCTGCACTATTGCTAAGCATATAATAGGTATTGCCCTTGCCCACAGCTTTCCACAGCCACTTTGGGATATTTGGAATATAAATGAACTGAATGAAAACTGATATTTAATATTTAAGATCCTTTAAAGAAAGGAACTACGTGAATGTTAAGCATCATTATTAAGCAAAAACAACTGAGTTGCAGGCCACTAACCTAGTCAGTCATTAATCCCAGAGAAGTCTTCTATACTGAAGTTCTACTGTTAAGTTTTTAAGCACAATACAAAGCAAAGAATCAATCTCGCACATATACTAACTCCTTAGTGGGTGCTACTGCTGTTATTGTAGTTCTTGTTATAATTAAGGTGAATATTGTCTTGTCTGTTCTCACTGCAGCACTAGTGATAACCAGTAAAGGAGGGAAAGAAATGCTTTCCAGGTGTTTAATCATAATATGGGAAATATCTGCAGTGCCCATGCCCTAAGGAAATCAAATGAGTCTCTCTCCCCAAAGATGGGGACCTGGGAAAAGTACCAAAGGGGTTCTTTGTCTGCATAGCAGATCCCTGCTAGCTATGCTGGGCACAAGTTGGTCTCAAGGAAGAATAGCATGGTCTAAAGTCTTTAGTCCCCTGGTCTAAAGGCATGGGAGGCAGGTGTCCTTAATAAGGTGCTCTGGGTCACAACCTTTCCAGCAGCAGGACCTCCCAGCCCAAGGAGAGGGGGGACAAAGTGGCATGTGCACTATCCAAGACATCTGGACAGGAGCCCACACCTCTGTTTCTGAGTCAGGACTAGAAAGTGACAGGTGATGAGGTACAGCAGGCGAGCTCTCATTTTGGATGAGGCTGCAAGCAGAGTTTTATTGATTAAGGAGAAGACTTATGTAGCAGATTGAGAGAAAAGAGGAGGCAGCTTCAGCACATTTGCCTGCCAAGGATCTTCCCTGAACATCCAGAGCTCAGAGCAGTGTGTCTCTGCTCCTGTTTTCAGTACTAGCTGCAGTTGAGTTTGTGTGCACTGCAGTGTGTAGGCACTTCCCTGACTATTCATTTCCTTAAGCCATCCCTCTTCTGTTTGGGATATTCTTTCATTTCTCTCTACCCACTAAACTACACATTTCAGTTGCAATATGTCTATATCATCCCTGGTTCTTTGGGAAGAAACATTCTCAAATGAGGTCTTGAACAAGCTTGTGCAATCTTTAAAACTTTTCTGGTGTCAGTATTTAAAAATGAGGCAGGTAAATTTCTCATTTCCATGAAAATAAGGTAAATTTGTGCCATTCTTTTTGCTAAGGTGAAAACAAGATGCTTTGTATTTCCTCAGCCTTTTGATGCCTACTGCAGTCTTACTAGAAACAGAGGCCAGACAAAGGAAAAAGAGTAAGTGGATATAAATATCTTCAAATAAATATATATGAAGGGCCTTCAGGTACACTAAGGGCAGATGAAGCATCCCCAGGGAGCTACACCTTAAATGGAGTTTTTCAGGTCATGAGCTTTTCAGGCAGGTTTAAGTTTGGTACTTAAATATGAGGGGTTAATCTTCCAGTTACAGCTACAGGTAATGAAGTCACATTTACCCAGTTTGCTCCCTACAATTCACTTTTTTTAATACTTTTTGGGGCCTGATGCTGTAGGATGTTCTTGGTTCTCAGGCCTTGAGGGATTGTTTTGTCTGACCAAAATGTGAAGACTGTTGACTACACTTTATATGGAGTTTAGAGTTATGCACTACTACAGTACAGGGTTTGAAAAATATAAAGGCTAAAACCTTAAGGCATCACTTTCATTGAGGGGTTTGACAGGACTTCCTTTAGAGTCTGACACTGACGGGAGGGTGGGTTTTTCCTTGACAGTTTGTTTGTCCCAAGTATAGTTCAGCTGAGGAAAGGAGTGGGTTATTCAATGACAGTACTCTTCCCATTTTTAAACTTCAGTGCTGACAGAGGGCCAGGGAGGTTTGGAGATGAGTTGACCTGGCAGGTCAGTTGCTGGCCAGGGGTCACTCGTGCTCTCACAAGTCCCTGGATTTGCTGAACACATGTCCAGGGTCACTTCCCACCAAGGACAGAAACTGGGGGCTCTCCAAAAGGCACAACCATCCATAAACAATTCACAGCACGTGTTCACCTATCTAATTCTCATGATAAAATGCTTCTCTTTTGTCAAAGAAGTTGACACTCATGTAACAATCGGTACCATAACTAAGAAGTTTACACTAGAAGTAGTTTTAAATCCAGAAAAAAAAAAAAAAAGCTGAACTCTTTTCAACTGTTTCAATTATTATCTTTAGCATAACTTTAAATGTAGTTGTAAAATGTTATTTTTCCTTTAAACCAACTTGTAACTAGCGATTTGGTTTTGAAATGCTCTGTTTTGTGAAAACTGAAGGAACAAGAGTAACAGCTGTCATGTGCTTTTATTTCCTTGATCGCTAAAGTATCTTTATAGATTTTAAGTGTATAGCTTGTGTTAAAAATCAAATAATAGCTTCATTAATCCCAATAAACTTTTTAATTTTGAGTGGCAAATGAAGCATTAATTGTTTAAAGGCCCTTCAAAACTCAATGGCATGATTACAGAATATGATGATTTAGTATGAGATTGTTGACTGTAATAATTGGTGCATTCTCTGATGAGATTATTGATTTTCTGAGATTGTTCTCAGGAGTGTTGTTGAAAATCTTTCAAGGCCAGTGGTGTAAACAGTGATGGGCTGCCATGAGTTTCAATTTAATGTATTCCTTTACTTAACTCTCTTGGTACTGTACACTTGGGCAGATATGACAGATCTTCTGGCAACATTTATGTGAATGTAAGATATATTAAATAATATGTAACATTTCAAACCTCCTTGGACCAGTTTCCATGGAGACCAAAGGCATCCACTAGAAATTAAAATATGGAGAACCTCAGCTTACAGGATGATAGTATTTGATAAAGTTTTGAAACCTTGTTTCAGGAGGTAGGCATTCATATGCTTGGTTAATTAGAGCAATATTAATTCTGTATGCATCATCTGAACAAATTTGAAAGCAAATTAAACACTTTGTAAAAATAATACAATATTTCCTGAGATTTGTGCTAAAAAGATTAAATTCATCCTGTTACTGAACAATAAGAAAATAATCAGGCTTATTGCAGAGATTTCTGTACAAAAAATGGATGGAATGAGATCCAGTTTTCATTGGAAGCTTGGACAATCTGGAAGAGAGGCAGCATCCTGCACAAACTCCAGCTGAGATGCTCCTGATCAGCTCCCTGAACACAGGCTGCCCGAGGGGTGTAGTAGAAACAAGTACTATGAACTCCTTCCTCCCCTTTGTTCACTTTATTCCTATTACAGGGGAATGATTTCTATGATGGCAGACAGCTCTACTCCAGTTTTACACTGTGATCCAGCCATATACTGCCCCAAACAATCTCATGCTGAAGTCATGCCCTGGAAATCCAGGCATGGACAAATTTGTCCTGAAATGAACATAACAGGAAAAAAAAACAAACCAAAAACCAAAAACACAACCAAAAAACACTACTAGTGAGAGGAATTAAGGCCCAGGGTTTTTGGTTCGAATGAATATATTGTGCTTAGACTCTGATGTGCATAGAATTGCCTTAAAGGGGGATTATGCTCCCCGGAGCAGTTTCCCATTTTGCCCGTCAGCTGCTGAAGACTGAAAATGCCCAATCTAATATCTGATATTAAGTCTGTGTTTGTATTACTTTAGATCATATTTAGCTATCAGAAGTGATGTGTCACCAGCAGTGGACCTGATTAGAACAATATCTAAACACTTCCAAGTTATTTTTATTTTGAAAAATATGTGATGAAAGAACCATAAGAACAAAAGAAGAGAACAAATTACTGTAAAATGTTTTTTTTTTCTGCTATGGATGAAGAGTTTACCTGGGGAGAGGAGGAAAATCTGCCTCCTGCTTTGTTTTTTTTAAAAATCAAGATTAGTTGACATAAGAACTATGATGTCCAATGTCTGCTCCACAATGGAAATACTGTGTAATCACCAGAATATGATTCTGTGGTCAGGAGATCAAACAAGGGCAAACTGATAATGATAATTATAGACATTTATTTCATTCTTTGAGAGATTTCTGCAAGAAGGAAAAAAAAAAAAAAACAAACCGTCTAATTAAATATAAAAACAGATGGCAAAGAGACCTTTGCAAAGGTCAACACTGGAGAAATCTTAGCTCTAAATTTTCTAAGTGGATTAGACACGTGTAATTTATCTGAGAGAATTTTAAAAAATAAAAATAAAACACACTTGATATTCAGAAGATAATGAACAACATTGCTAAGAGGAAGTAAACAGTACTAATGGCAGGAGATGAAAGATCACTCAGTTTGGCTTCTAATTACTGGCTCATTAAATTCTAGGCTGATTCAGAAAGTACATATGTGTGTAAAACCTGCTTGATGGTGATATAATTTTAATAGAATCTATATTTGATTAACTAGGAGAGAAAATACACTTGGCCCTTTCACCTACAAGTTACCTTTTATATTCCAAAAGTCTGAACTCAATTAAAGAGGTTTGGGTCAAAGAATCTCAACTACCTCCTTTCAGTTTCCAGCAAAATTCCAGGTTTTTTGTCTACACAGATCATCATTCTTCTCAGGATTTTTTTTTTTTTTTTTTTTTTTTTTTAAGGTTTTGTTTTTCTTTTGATAATAATNTTTTTTTTTTTTTTTTTTTTTTAAGGCTATGTGCTTCCTTCTGAATGAAATTATAAGAAACCAACAAAACAAATCAGAAATCTAAGTGGGTTATTGCAGTGTCTTCCATCTCCAATGCTTTCTATTACTGTAGTTCACTCCAGAAAAAATATTTTCTGGTTAATAATTTTCTGCTAGCATCATTTTTTTTTCTTAACTGCACAGCAGTAAGTAAAAATTTTTAGAGTTAAGAAAAATTTTCTTAGTAATAACCAGAAGGAAAAGAAATCTTGATTTGTCAATGTATCCTAAGACATTAAGAAATTCACAGAACATTCATGTGACATTTGTGTAGAATTTTCAAGCTTTCTTCCAGTGTTACAAAGACTGCAAATTTGTGCCTCTTCAATTTGATTTTATTTTAAAGAAAAGGGCTGTCTAATAATTTTTTTTGCAAATTACACTAAAGGCCATGAGGAAAAAAGTCACTAATGCAGAAGTTCCTATAAGGACTTAGTATTTGCCACACTAGCTTAGTATATTTTCATGGACCCGAAATGTGATAAGAGCAGCTTCAGCAGGCTGGTGCAAGTGCAGCTGGCTGCTGCTTTGCACTCATTTTTCCTTTTGGAAAGACCACTCAAGCAACTGCATAACAAATATTTGCAGGTATGTCTCATTGTAACCAGAGGACCAAGCAGCAACCTCTCTATTCATAATCATGAGGATCTGCTTTGAGATGCTTTTTTGTCTTCATGAAGAAAGGAGCTTGGTCCTCCTAAAAAACTTTTCATCTATGAAACAATTCCTGAATTTTAAAGAAATGGCAGCTGGGAAAGTGTTGGCCCGATATTGTAAAGAAACAAATATTCCAGATATTCTGATTTCTCTGATATTGCAGATGTTTCACCAATTATAGGGAAGGGCGGGACCAGGAGAATTTCTTTTGCTATTAATGGATTGCATGGACTTTCTGTATAAAATATAATTCTAATTAGCAATTAATGCAGGGAAAATGAGTTCTCGTTTATCTTGTTCAAAAGCACCCCAGAAAGAACTGATTTTGCATTTTTCACATGCCACTAGTAGTCTGGCAGCGCCATCTGACATGAATTATGCTGCTAGGAGTGTGGTTTTGAAAGTCAGATAATATCAAACATCAATATCTCTTACTTTTTATTCCAGCAGTAAGCCTGGAAAAACAACAGTCTTGGTATCTAACTTCTGTGACTGAACTTGGTCAGCCCTCTTCAGCAGCCGATGTAACTTGTTTTGTTTTAAACATAAATAATTTTTTGTACATATGCACAAATTAAATTATATGTGGAAATAAGAGGAAAGAGCAATGCATTTTTGCTGAAGTATATTTGTTAAGTAAGAACGTTTGATGTGAAGGGTATATTGGTCTCTTTCTCACATTTAAATAATTAGAGGAAAAAGCAGTGGAAGAGTGGAAACAATCTGGGGAAGATTGGATGGATTTTGCTTTGAGATAGGCAATTATGGATCTTGGATTTATTTTTGTTCCAGGAAAATAAGAAAAAATATTAAAAAGAAAGGAAACTCACATCTTATTTCATTTATTTGGGAATAGTAAGTCAAATCCCACTGTAACCAAATATATCTGGGCAGTCCCTCAGACTTTTTTTGAGCTCTCTGAACTCTTCAATATGGAATTTGTAGAATCGGTGTCTTAGACTTCTTTTCTCTTGACACGGAGTACAGGGGTTCAAGATGAAGATTTGCATCACCAAATACTCTTTTATGCATTCCTTTATTGTAATACATGATATAACTTTCTAGTCTCCAGTTAGTATGCTAGCTGGCTTTTCACATGGATCTATGTTCTAAAATATGTCTGAAAAGGACTATGGCTTGGCTCTATTTAGTAAATGTGTAGGAGCAAAGCAAGGATTATGCAAATATCAAATAGAGACCTTGTTGTAGACTAGGAAAACATTTATTTAATTCAACTGGAGCCTTGCCAGCCTTATTCAGAACAACAGTTCTTACACAGAGAGAGGAATAATTGTACAGGAAAATATTTAAGAAGGCTTGCACTTCTAATAGAATAGTTTTCTGTCAAGAAATGTTGTTCTGTTAAAGGATGTTGTAGGAGCAGGTTTGTTTCAGCATGATACAGAAATAAATTATATTAAAGTGTACTGAGCCTGAAATACCCAGCAGTATTCAAATTCCTGTTCCCAACCCATGAGGTTGGAAAAAAAATCGCAATCAAAGGGCCTAATTCTTTCAAATTTGATTTATGGAGCTACACTTCTCTCTGTCTGTTTTAAGTAATTGGTCCCCTTCTCTTATTCTGCTCCATTTAGGAAAAGCAGCAACTTTCTTTGGCCTCAGCAAAGTGAGTTAAGGTGCAGCCTCCAGTCTAAGGCTCCCGAGAGTCCCTGACTCACATCCCTGCACTTGGGATGGTCTGAGTCACTCCTTTTACTGCTTCACCCTCATGTCCTAGGGGCAGGTAATTTCTTGGTCATTGCTCTAAAGCTGCCTTTCCCTCTCCTCCCTGCAAACACCCTGGCAGTGGCTTCCAAAGAGCTTTGCTGCATTTCGATTTCAGGCTGTGCTTTGAGGTGCTGCAGACCAAATCCCTTCTCTGGACACAGACATTTAGGTCTAAATTACAGACAGGTTGTGAGACACTTTCTGCCTTCTTACTTTCACCTATAGCACAACTTCTCTTACTTTCTTCCTGCCTTTCTATTCCTGCCTGTTTCTTCCTTTCTTCCCTCCTTTCCCTTCCCTTCTGTTTCATATTCTGTGACTTTCAGTTAGGTCTTAGATATCTTAAAAGCCTCTGAGTTTTGGAGCACTGTGCTTAATGGGGGCAAAAATTAATACATTTGCCCCCAGGATACAGAACTAACCCAAAGCTTATTTTTAAAAATAATTGTATTTTTTATTATTAATATTATTATTAATAATAAAATGCATTCAGATTCTAAAGCACAATTGATTGTTGTGTAAAAAGTGAGTAATGGATATGAGATTATTTTGAAAGATGACTTAAAATTAAATAAACTCAAGCCTAATAGTTTCTGGCAAAAAAAAAAAAATCCTGGAGGGGGAGAGGGGAGGACCAGGCATGTAAACATTCAGAGTTGCAGCAGCTAAGTAGTTCCCCACCAAAAATATATTTTCTTAGAAGAATTTGAGTAGTGAACATGAAAGATTGTCTTTAAAAAACATAATTCTCTTCTGGATGAGAACCATTCCTCAAGGACATAACTCAGATAGGTGTTGCAAACTGATCTGATTTACATGGAAATCAGCATGTGCTTGTTAGTGGTCATGGTCTTTGGCTTTTCATAAACAATACCAGAAATCAAATCCCTGCATTGATATTCCCAGTCAAAATAGTTTTTAGAAATATTACTGAAACAGCAGACAACATAGAAAAAAATCCCAAAACTGTAGAGAAATGAAAGTCAAAATGATTGTGATTTTGTTTTGAACAATTAAAAGGGAAAAAATTTGAAATGAGAAGCAAATTAATTTTTTCATATTCTTGATATTAGGTTATGTCACATCTCATCTTCTTTGAGAATTTTCTGTTTCTTTTATTGTAGTGTGTCTTATTTTGTTCGTTTATTTGGGGTTTTTGGTTTTCTGATGGGTTTTTTGGGGGGTTCTTTTTGAAAGTGTGAAAAGTTTTCTGTTTGCTGATAACTTTAAAATTGCAGTCATTTGAAAAGTGAGTGTTGGTACTAGACCTAAAAGCAACTTCATGAGCAATAATTTTGGGAAACCCACAGAAAACCACTGTTGTGTTGCAAACTGCATGGGAATTTAGTTTATTATTAGATTAAAAAAAAAAACAAAAACAAAACTTGATTTGATCCTTGATGAAAATAAACATTGAAATAATCTTCTCATCTAAAATTATTTTCACTATCAAATCTCAGGCAGGACAGCACACAGAGTGTTATAAATAGTTAGATCAGGCAGAGAGATCTATACAATACAAAAGTATAAAAAAATATGAATAAAAAAAAATCAGTTCCAATACAAAAACCGCATGATGGAGCAAGGTATTTGCAATGCTCAGCCAGCAGCTGTGGAGCTGCTCACACAAAAATCTGTACATAAATTCCTTTATGCACCCTCCTGCCTTATCTCTCCTGGAATGAGTCCTTTAAAGTGAGCATGGTGCTTGGGTGCCTGGGCACAAGGGGAGTGAGATTTTCCCTTTATAGTCCTCTCTAAAGTGAATTTCTTGGGGTTATCTTTGGTCTGTACATAGCAACAGGGTCTCTATGTTTTTAGGGGTTTTTTTGAGCTCTTCTTTAGCAAGTAAATTTACAGTATTGTCAAATAATGTCTGCTGAAAGGGGATATTAGTTAAGGCTCTATTTATCTCTTTGTGATGCCTCAGATGTCTCCACTGAGGTGTTGAAATGAGACAGGAAAGTGGTGGTAACTACCAGTCCTTTTCTAAAGGACATGAAATAGCTGTTAGAATGCATTCTCACTGAGCAGCTGGAATTTTTATTTTTCCTTTTCTGTCCATGTACTTTCCAAAGGGTTTGGGATTTATGTGTCTTGGCATGTTTCCTTGGACACAGCCAGCTCTGTTGAATCATAATGTTAATGTGAAAATGGAACTTGCATTTATGATAGATCCTGCATAAACACCAGCATAAGAAATAAGCATCACATGAGGTAAAACATCCCTAAAATGGGCTGGTGGAGTAGCCAAAAGGGAAAGTCTGACAAATATCACTTGAAGTGAAGGACATAGGCATAATTTAGCCTGCTGTCATAAGCACTTCTAAAATTTACTGTGGAAGCTACGGCTTCCTGAGAGAATATCTTTACCTCTGTTTTCCTGGGGCACCCATATTGTCATCAATTATAATTGAACTCATATGCCAAAATATAATTGCTAGCGTGAGCTGCAGAAAAATGATGACAGTGGCAGATTTGCTGTTGCAGGTCTGGATTATTTCCCATTTTCTAATCAAAGAAGCTTACTGACCCAAAACTATGTTAAAAGCAACAACTTTCCTATATTCCTTTCCCACAGTGTGCCAGCTAAGTTCATGTTTGAACAAAATAATTCCTATTCAAAAAGCTTGTTTTATGTGTTCCTCACCAGACAAAATAAAAAAACCACAAAAAAACAAAAAAACAAAAAACCCCAAAAAACAACAACAACAAAAACCCAAACAAAAACCCAAACCAAAACCAAAATCCAAATCGCAGGGGGAGACTATAATTTCTCTTAGAATGAATGGAGAATTATTGGTGCGTGCACTGATGCTATCACATTGTCATGCTGACACTACTCCTTTCTTCTTATTTATATGAGATATTATAGGTAGTTTGTTTCTTTTGACTGCAATCCCTTTATGGCAGGGACTCTCTTACTCAGTAGCGTGTCTAAACAATATGTAATAAACAATATATAGCTTGGCTTTGGCTATTATCACCATTAGCATGGATTACAGGCACTAGGTTAGGTTCTATGGTGAGTAGATTGCTTCCTAAGCCTTTTCAGATGCAAGATGAACCATTAACATTCACACTTTAATCTGCTTTACCACATCTAAGTAGGTCTTTTTCTCCTTGTGTTGTTTTTTTTCCCTCACTGTTATGCTAATTCTCTTGATTTTTAGCATTCTATCAATGCCCAGATTTGAGTGGATCTTACTCCATTCTGATATTTTTTTTTTAACTTTTGTGGCTTTACTGGTGGCTTGGGTGACAGAGAACCCAAGTGTGCTCAAGCAGCTTGTTTGCAGCTCAGTGAATGTCACTGCTTAATGCCTCAATCTGCTGAAGTTAGAGCAAGAGTTTTGCCATTTGTTGTGATAAATTTATATACTTCCTAATGAAATGTGCTAAACTGTGCTAAATTTGAGTTCGATACTATAAATTTATTACCAGGAATATATGCTTGGATATTCTAATATATTTAATGTTTCTTATTGAATGCTACTCTGCATCTGTTCAAAGACTATAGTAACAGGGAGCTCTGTCCATGGAAATTTTATAGGGTTCCTGAAATAAAAAAAATAGCAAGTGTTGAACTACGGTGTAGTTTCAGTGTACATATTTCATTTTTCCTAATCAATTTCCATTGCCTCCATGAAATTAGGAACAGGCCTTAATCTGAAGGACTGAAGGAACTTTAATGTCTAACATCACACTGATATAGCCTGCACCACATGGTGAGAGATTTCAATACTTTCTCTAGTGAGCAACTAATAATGTTCCCTTAATGCACATGATTTTATATTGCTTCCATTCCAACTCTACTCTCCTTTCCACCCACTCCCATCTGCACCTGGATTAAAAATATTTCACTTCTGTCATTTTTAGTGGTTTATATTTTTAGATCATCAGCTAAATATGAGGATAAAAGCATCTCCATGTAATCTGTCACCACTATCCCTGGTACTAATGTGGGAGAACAGTTTCTGTAGTGACTGAGGGCTGAAAGGGACATTAGAGAAACTGTCAGTACCTGTTTTTTGTATACATTCATTTGTGTACACTTGAAAAGTTTTCATAGGTCTTAAAGTACTTCTGGGGCATAAGAAATAATATTCCAGTCCAGTTTTTTGCCTAAAGAATCCAAAGCACAATCAAGCTCCAGATCATTCTGCAGCTAAGTGACAACTGGGAGCAGTTACCATGAAAGCAGATTGTTTGCTGTGAATGTGCTGCCAGAGACTCGGTTGTTGCAACAAGAAACTTCTTAAAACAAACCATGTGATAAGATCTTAGTAGGTTGAAGCCCTGTTTTTCAAAAGTGACTCACAAGTCTGAGCTACAAATCATGATCTGAATGTTTAAAATCACTGATTCATGTACTGATAGTAATGTAGTGATAAAACCACAGAGCAGAGTGGGATTTCACAGCAGCTCTTGGCACACTGCTGTAAGCTGTCCTTGGTCCTTGTAGCTACATGGGAATATGCATCTGAGTCATGCAGGTTTAAACCTACATTTTCTCTGTCTCGAAACTGAAACGCCCTTTTAGGAGTACAGGAGTCCCATTAGGAACTCTGGACATAAAGGTGATTATCAATGGACTTATATTCTTAAATCCCCTCATATTTGCCTTTTTGGCTTTTCATCTAATGGGCTTTCCAAGTATTAAAGTAGGTGCCCACATCTCTTGTAGCGCCTAAACTGAAAACCTCAGGCTACCAACATCTACTCAGCTGCTGCCTCAAGTACCTGGAGTTCACGGCATGGAAATTAGTTTCTCAGCCTTCTGAAATTCTGACCTGGATATGTCATCCTGTTAAAGACCAGCTTGGAGTCTCTTGCCAGTCTTTTCAGAGTCAGTAAAATAGATCTTTCATGCTTATGATGGGTAAGGGTTTGAAGAGAGGATATATGCCCCTAGTGAGGGTATGGGGACAAACTGATGCAAAATGCAGGGAAAGAGAAACTCCTATTTAAAACTTTGAGTATTTCCAAACTTATTGGAAGATTTGTACTGCAGTTCCTCCTCAAATGACTGTTTTGATAAAACTTGTATACAGGTCAAAATTCAAGAAATCAAACTGTACCTTAAATACAAAATTTTGTAGTCGATAAAATGCAAATGGTTGTGTTGTTCTTAAAAAGTTTAAATAAATGTTTTTACCAGAATTGATCAATCCAATCTTCTCAGAGACAGTCCAGGATAAGTTTGATTTGTTATCTTGGAAGGGTGACATTTCTCTCTTTATAGAAAAGTCTTGATCTTACAGAGTCAATAGGACTTTGGCTCCTTTCTGTTTCTGCACTTAGCCTAGAAATTCCCATTCAAATAGGATATTAAAATTGTTTGGAAAGAGGATATCCAAATCCATTTACCTTGTGGAAAGATTATATTTCCCACAAACTTGTGTCTTCTGTTTGGTATCTTTCTTAATTTTATATTGGTTCACAAATAAACCAAGATAATTATGATCTCATATTTGAATTAAATGTAAAATATATTTGGGTGTTATTAGTACATTTAATTCAATAAATTGAAACTGCATTTGCCAAACCAATGATAGTTTTTGTTTTAGGGAAGATTTCTGATCTAATTCTTTAAGGACCCTGTATTCACTAATAAAATATAACACCACAAAAATGGAAATTATCTGGAAAACAGTAGACTGCTTTTGCAACTAAGTTATCTGCACATAATATTGAAGAAGTTGGTTCATGGTTCTTTCTGGTGCTTCAAAAAATCAAGCCTACAGATGAATACATATTGTACACTTCTGCAGAAGTCTCATAGAGATTCAAGTTCTTTAATTTGTGGGGATCAGTGCAGGAAGAGGAATATTTCTTGTTTGGATCCACAGTTAATTTCTGAGGAAAATTCTGTGGTCACAGTTATTTTTGTTTTTAAAGGTCATTCCTACCCACAAATTAAAGGAAATGAATGGTATGTTGCACTGGGTTTAATTGTTTGTTTTTGGCAGTTGTTAATTACATTTAATGTGCAACTAAGAAAGGCTTAGATGACCTGGCAATGAGGATTTGATTCAAAACTACTCCATACAGTATGGCATTTGTAATTCAGAATGATGTCTTCATTATGAGTATCGATACCTGGGGTTTGATACCTAATTCGTGATTGTTCTTGCTTTCTGTTCTTTTGATGCTCAGTACTGGAGACTGCTCCCTGGAGCTGATGTAATTTTGGAAATCAGGGTATTTCTGTACCACCCCTTTGATTAGGCTTCTCACTTATCAGTGGTTCTCCAAGGCAATATAAGAAATCAACATTTTTTCAATTGGTAAAAAGACCTCTCCATATGCTCCTCTGTAGCTGTCTTTTGAATTTCAGCAGCACTGCAGTGCTTTGAGCTGGCACTCCAAACATCTTCATTTAGAAACAAAACACCATACGGTATAATCAACTCTCCATACTAATTTTCTCCACTGCAGTATCATTAAAGAAATATTGTAGCATAAAGAGTAAACTGATATATTCTTGGCCAATGAGAAGGCCAACAGCCTTCTGCAGTTGAAGATATTTTTACTTGCCTGGTCTGGATAAATGGAACATATGATTCAGTTTCTCCAAGCACAGGATGAAATCAGGAGGTATCTGAAGTCCTTCCTTAGCAATGGTTTTTCATTACACTCAGTTTTATTTATTTTCTTATTTGTTTCTTTTCTCCATCAAATCACTGATTTAGGAACTATCATGGAAAAGAGAGTTTTGAAAGGAAATAAATGAAACATTTTTTGGAAACAGATATTCAAGATATTATGGATTTTTTTCACTCCTCAGACATTCTGCTTCCTTATTCTGCAAGGCTTTTATCATCTAGTATTTTAGAATTTGAAAGAGGAGTATTGTCATCAGTTGTACCACAGGAAATATATTTCCTCACTAAATTGAAAGGGCAATTTGGTTCTAAGTACTATGTAAAACCTCCCTCACTCCTTTGCCTGAAGAAAAAAAATTTGTTTTTTTCTTCTTTTAAAAAGTATTAGGTTGGTAAATACCCTGCCCCTGCAGTGCATGGATTAACTCTTCATTATTACCTGTCTTTCTTATTCTTCTCGCTGTAAAGAAAAGAATCAAACAAAATCAAAGAAAATCACCTGAATTTCACTACTTTCCAGTTCAGGGAGACAATAAACCTTTGCAAATATGGCCAAATATGTATAATCTAGATCTAGAACACCAAAAAACAATGAGGCAAATGAATAAATAATTTAATGCATATTTTAATTTACTGGAACTTAATAGAGTCTATAATAGAGTCTATTTGAATAAGTAAATATATCTGTCTGTTGGCTTGTGGGATTAGGACATGCATCTTTAATAGGATAGGTTTTCTGTAGTTTTAAATATTTGCCCAGATATTTCCAATCAGTTCAATTTTCCAAATTCCCATAAATGAGACCTGTAGTTAGTAACTTGCACACCAGTGTATCTTTGTAAATAAATTGTAGATCTAATTTCAAGTTTCCCTCCATTTAGTGGGAGATTATTCTATTATTAAGAACAGGCCCCTGGACTTTTTATATCTTTGTTAAAAGCAGATTAATAATTGTATAAGAAGGTACTATTCACTATAAAACTCTAATATGTTTGATCTGTTTCTCATTTCAGTGGAAGACTAGACTTGAAGTATAGTTTTGTGAATCCAGTTTCAGTGCTAACATCCAGAGCATATCTTTATGAATAGCTGCAAATAAACATTTACATAATTAAAAAGCTTTTCCTGTAAGCAGGCATCTTTTCTGAAATGTATTCATGATTACTTCAATTAAGTTTACATTTTTAATATGAATCAAATAAAGAGTTATTCTTAAGTGGATACGTGTTGATATTTAAAACATACCTATTTCTCTTTTCTCTGATTTGCCAGGTAAGAACCATGCTTGTATCAACTTTTTTGATGGCAAATTGCACAGACGTGCTTTGCCATACTTGAGGCTTGGAATTTAGAAATTAATTTTTCACAAACATCAGTGTCACTACAGAGATATTGTTCAGCTCTTGCTATAAAATGAAAAGGAATGGAACTTGTCAGAAGAAAACACCACATGGAAAATATTCCCAGAAACACATTAGTGATACTTACTTGGAATCACTTTGCTGTAATGAACTCATTATATGGCCATGTCTGAAACCTTGGACAGATCAATAGAGTGAACATAGCCTTTATGCTCTAGCTAAAAAAAAACAAAACAAAACAAAAACATTTAGGGACAACAGCATGTTTTGTAAGTTAGAAAAGTGGAATATATTCAACAAACTGTCAGGAAAGGCACAAAAATTATTGCCACTTGTTTCCTTATCTTTCCTTGTCCCATGTTGTGCTACAAGGATTCTTTTTAATGAATGAGCTTCAAAGGCTTTCCATTGGTTCTAGACTGGGTCGATATTACTACAAGTCTAAGTAATATTTGGGTTAGATTTGGATGAAAATAAACATAACACACCTTCAGATTTTTGATTTAGCTGAAATTCCAAAGAGTAACTTGAAGTTTTTGGTCTTTGGCTTTTTCCTGGTCCCAGTGGAGTTCTCAGAAACTAAATAAAGAAACAAAAATCTTCTGTCTGTATAAACACAAAACCAAGAGCAAACAAACCCAAAATAAACCTTTACCCCTCTTATTTTTTGTAACTTCCCCAACAGCTGTCTATAGAATAGGTTTGAATTTTTGTTGTATACACATTTCAGTCTTCAGCTTGACTTTCAGATGTCTGAAGTGTCAGCATTTTGAGGATTAATACTTCTCTGTTTTCCTGATTCATTTATAAAGAGCATGAGTTGTTTCCTTCTCTCCTGTAAAGCTGAGAGCTATATATGTAAGTATTTTTAAATTATCAAGTTCTAAGTTCAAATAAGCAAATTTTTACATCAAAACTATTTTCAATTTTTCTTGCAGCAGTCAGAGACTGTCATTTAAGCTTTTTCTTTAAACAGTTTCCATCCTTCTACACATATCAAAACCAAATGATTGATAAATAAAAATGTGTTTCCATCCTGATATTTTGCTTCTTTCCAGTAATTTCACCCTAGCTGAGGCAGTGACATGTATAATGTTGAGAAACAATTACTGAGAGTAACAGCAGTCTGGCACCAGCAAGAACAGCTTTGATCATTTTATTTTTGTCTATACAGTCTCTGGCAGGAAATATAAATGGCAATTACATTGGGAATGCTGTTAGAACTGACCTATTAATTTAGCTTTCAGACTATTTTAAAACATGCCTGTCCCTAAAACCAGTCTTCTGTAGCCTCTGCTCAGCAAAATCTCAGCTGAGTTTCAAAAAGTACAGACATCACCCTGTTTCCTTTGCTTCTAATGCAAGTGTTATTTCACAGCAGTGGGAGGCATTCAAAAGCCACCCCACAGAGTCTCGTGCATTTTGCCTACGTTGGCTCAGAGTGATAAGGAGAGAGGGATAACCCTTCATGATGAGTGAGATTTACTCTATTGCTCAAAAAGAAAAAAAAAATAAACTCAACACTTTTGGACTCAGCAATTTAAACAAAGCTCTCATTACAAGTAGTTTCAGGATTCGTTGTGCTGGTCTGCATCAACTAATTTTTGAAGAGGGTCCCTCCTCACTCTCTTTTGGGGGATTCAGTAACAATAAAAGATAATTAGAAAAAAAAATTAAGCTATAGTGAGTATGACATTTAAGGACTCCCTAACCCTCAAATTACTGAAAATTTTAAACAGTAAAAAGTCATAAAAACCTCCAAACTTTTCAGCTGCTTCCACCCTTCAAATTATTCTTGAAGGAGAAGTCCCAAGCACAGACGAAGTGTTGACAGCATTAATATGACATTATTTACCAGATTTTATTTAGTCAAGCTGTAAGCCTAAATGAAAAGTATCTGCTGTATCTTCCACCTACCAGTGCATCATCCAAATCATTGGCTCCTGTCTAAACCTTAGTACAGCAGAAGTTTTGCAGAACAAAAATTGTTCCAGGTTGCAACAAATCACTCTGTAGCAGGGATTGCAATCCTCTGGCTATCTGCACTTGGCTAGAAGTTTCCATTTTCAGGTTCAGTTTCTCTCTCTAGAGAGCCCTTTGGGGCAGTGATGAGAATCAGCAGGACTTGATTCCTCAGACATGAGTTTCTGTAACTCAGATCCTGCTCAAAGAGAGACAGATATGTGTTAGGAGAATATATTAAGACTGTGAAGAAGTCAGACATTACAGTACTATGCCGTAACATGCTGAGTTTTGGAAGAGAGTGTGATTCAGTGTTAGTCTTCAGTTTCCTTATTTATTATTTAATCAGTGTCTGAGTCGTTAAGCAATAAATGATTAAGGGTTATGTGTAACTGTAATAGGTATTCACAGAGATATAATTTAAAAATAAAAGCTTGCAGGATAACCAGAAGTAGATGGGATGGCCAATAATGGCCAATATGGTCTCTGTTTTTCCTTAACTACATCCCCAAACTCCTTCTGAATACAGCTTTCCAAATTGTGCAAACAACAGGATGTAAGTAATTCCTATGTCATGTAATGGATAAATGTTCTTTTTCAATTGTATATTTAACATGAATGAATGATAATTCATCCATGTATGATACTTTGAAATGAAAATATTTCCTGGCCTACTTCCTGCTTGCTAGGCATTTTCTACAAGTAGATTTTATATGAAATGGCTTCATTTCAACCAGATTAAACACTGAGATTCTGTCATGTGGATCAATACATGTAATTATTAGAATAATTTAGCTTTCTGGCACAAATTCTGCCTGTTACTTATTTAATTGCCATTTTTCTGGGAATGTAGTCTAAGATCGGCTTAAAATTCCTTTGGTAACCATGGCTGTGCACTTTAACAGTGCAGCAGGCTTTTGACAATAGGTGTAGTGTGGTGGTATAAAAAAGAGAATTGGCTGAGGGTGGGGAAACCTCAATCAGTCATTTCTCTAACTGATGCTCTGACACTACAAATGTGCTTTTTTTTTTTTCCTTCTCTCCAGATGAACCCATCCCTTCTATCCCTCATGAGCTAAACCTGAATCTCAGAATTGTAGAATCTCTCTAAATTTTGGGCTCCCATTGGTGTGAGTTTGAGTGAAGAGGAGTTAGTGGAAAGATTTAGGATTTCCTCCCATCTCAAAAATATAAAGGGAAAATTTGCCTCTTGTCCACTTGTAGTTTTCTACTTGTAATTCAGCTGAAGTTGGAATAGTTCCCTTATTGCCTCTGTTTTTACCAATACAATTGTGCATGTGTGTTTATTTATTATTTCGCTACTGTGCATCTTCTTTTAATATTATGTCTCTTCCTCTCCTTTTGCTTTAAATGTATGTTTATCTCATTTAAAAAGTACAAACAGAGCTATCCACAATTATCTGCTGCCCTCCTTTGCTGATGAAGTTGGGCACTTTTTGGAAATAGAAACATGAAACTGAATCTGAAAACAGCTCAACTTTTCAGCTGTGCAGGACTTTCTGGCAGAATTTTTGCACATAATAATGCTGTTCTAATGAAAGGTGTGAGAGCTGTGATTCTAGAATATCAAAAGTTCATTCCTTTCTGAAATATCATTTTAAGTTAAATACGCACACTGACTGGCAAAATGCAGGCTTTGAATGAGAGTGTGCCTTGTGGAGAGCAATGTACACAACAACAAGGAAATTCAAAGCAGCTTCATATGATTGATGATAATTTTTGGTTGTTTGATAACAGCTGAGATACACGTGATTCTATCAAAAATGCACAGATTTCTACACTACCCTTTTAGTGGACAATTTTTCTCTCCATTTGATATAGTAGTTTGATGTCCAAAGTGAAATTACAAACATACGAATAATACAAAAATAATGCAGAATCTTGGTAAGTGACTGTTGTATTTCTTTCTGATTAAACAGAAACTTGATGAATCTGCCATCCTACAGGGACATGCAGCTGCCCTGCAGCACAACATGCACGCCTGCCCTTACCCAAAATCTGACAAACTCAGCAGGGCACTGAGTCCCAGTGAATCTGGGGTTGCACTAAACATCAGTAAACCTCAGGGGGTAAAGCTCCTAACTTTGAGCACTCTAATCCATCACTGTGTTTGGGTTCCTACAGCACTGAGGAAAAACCTCTGAGGTTTTTAATGTTTTTAATTTTTTTTTTTTTTCTGTGCCACAGAAGTTTTGGAAAATTCCCCACTAAGAATTGTTTTGTTATTACAGGCCAGCTCCCACATGGGTTTTGAAAATAAGTCGTGTCTGCCAAAACTTTCTGGTATGATCTTAGTAGATACGATGGACCTTTTGTAATAAGTGAGTGCACACTCCAACAGGTAATATCTGCATTGAGACAGCCAAAAGTCTGAGGATGCACCTTCACTTTAAAAGCGCTTTGTAAATTCTTATGTGTCAAAAAATATTTCAGATTTACATTTTCAATTTAAATGTGATTTGAGAGAAACCATTTGCCTCATTAAAGCCTACTTCATCAAGGACTGTAAATCAATGTGATTTTACACACAACAGTTTAGGAATGACACCAGTGAGCTATTCCAAATCACAAAATCGACCACTTGCATTTCATGTTCTTTTGGAGAAAAGCGTGATTTAAACAGAATTTCATCTCCTGCATTATAATTATGACCAAGTGGAAGGCAAGTTCCCGTTCTCAAACTTTGGAAGCAAATCCTGGTCTCAAATTCCACTGTGCGTGTGGCTAAGGACAAAGCCCAACTCCTACAGAATCGGCAGCAATCAGCTCAGCCAATGCAACTGAGGGGGTTGTTATTCCATATAATTCAGGGGGAGTTAAATTAACAACAACAGATGTGGCTGAATAGAATTGCATTATTGTCTCATAGCCATATGATTCTAGGAGTTCAGTGAATCACTCTATAGAATTACATACATGTTATGATTATGTCTTCATTATTTCAATAGAAGAACTAATCTAGGCTGCAATTAGGCTATTTTAAAGGCTGTTAATTTTTGGCCTCTTTAATAAGCAATTTTTCTCTTTTAGGAATAATAGCCATATACTTTATACTAAGAAAACATGGAATATTCTTTATATAAAGAACTGATCTTCCTCAGACACACAGACTCAACTTCCAGTAATGCAACTTCAAACCAAAAGTGAGTCAAATTAGTCTAAAAAATGACGTAGTGTATGTATAATGCACAGAGGCACCAGGTACCTTGGAAATGTGACTTTGATTTTTAAATTATATAAGTAACTGATCTACTTTGCTTTGCACGCAGGCAACATGGTTGCTTAGTCATGTACTAATATGAAAATTATAGTTTATTTTCAAATATATGTACATTTTGTGCGTGCGTTTGTACACACACATTAGCTACATTATATGAATGTGTATCTGTCATATCTGTCATATCTGTCTGTACAGATTTTTTTTCTAACTGAATCAAATACACTATGAAGAAAACTTGTTGCAGGTTGAAAGGAGCTACCAAGTGACAGCCTGGAAAAATTCAACAGAGTGGTCAACCTAGAAACTAAACAGAAGTTATTACAGTGGAATTTTAGAGAATATTGTCTGCTCAGCTCTCTGTCTCAAGATACCGATGCAGGGAACGGCTGTGCTTTCATTGGTGAGCTCTATGGTGCCTAGCCAAATTTTTTTAAAAAAGGTACCTAAAGTGCAAGAATTGGACAGGAGGGAAAATACTTGAAGAAACTGCTCTTCCTCTAGCCTACTAACAAGCTTGTTATCTTGGATTAACCTGCCCCTGAAATCTCCAGAGATTCTCTTAAATAAATAGACACAATGTCTAATCATTAATTACCCACCTATTTTCAAACCAAGCTGAGCAGTGTTCTAATGCACAGTATAGGTTTCTGACTTTAATTGAAAACAAACGTGGGTGAGCAATGAAAGCACATGTTTATCAAGTGCCTATTTCCTGACAAGCAGGAGATATGGTAATTGCAGCAGCACAAGGGCTGTTTATCAAGATGCTTCATTGTTGAGTGTTTACACACATCTCCTCCCAGTCCTTGTTCCCATAAAACACAAGCAGTGGAGAAAATGGCCCTCCTGAGGCCAGCAAGGTAGGGCAGCAGTGGTAAAAATGTTCCTCTAGAGGCCAGCAGGGAGAAGTCTGTTACACAGAGCCTCACTGAAGAGATGCAATTGGAAAAAGGCTCCAGGTTGGTCTCAGGGAAATGATTTCAGAGACTGGAAAAGAAAAACAGTAGTGAGAGGAAATTAGCACTTTTAATATGAAAATAAATGCAAATAAAATGCCTTGTAATAAGCAAGAATCTATGTAAAAGCTCCTCAGAAGACTCATGGCCATATTTTGAGACACACACTCAGGTGTAAACCTCAGGACTCAGAAGAGCCCTAAAAGAGATATTTTAGGATAATATCTCATGTCAAAAGGAAAATCTGGCCAGGATGCATTGGGTTGGGCTTTTAGAGGTAGACTGCTACAATTTAGGGGAAAATGTTCAATTTTAATGCTTAGATATTTCAATACAAGAGTTGGAACTCTTTCCAAAATCTATTTCTGAATGCATCACTGCAGAGACATTTGCTGAAAGCAGACAAATGCATGATTAGGTAACAGGAAAACAAGCTGGATGGCAGGTGATGCACTTTGATAAGTGAGTGTGTCAGATAAAATCACTGTGCATAAAGCTATGGCAGAACTGTGTTTGGTTGTCACTAAGATCCTGTTTCTTTAAGAATTAGACTCTGTGGAAATTGGAAGGTTGCAGGATTTTAGTGTCTATAACATAGAAGCTATGCTGGGATAAATGTACCTGATGTGCTTATCTGTGTGCATGAAGCAAGAAATCATTGTGCAGGTTTGAAATGTCTTTTCAGTGGCTTANTTCCTGAAGTTTTCCAATTAATTTCTTTACATTCTAGATGTGGAACATCTGTTCCTTTTATTCCTTCTCCCATCTCAGAAAATACATCTGGTTTACAACCTGAAAATTAATACTACTCTTACCTTTGCAAGTATCACTCACACGATCCTTCGATGTCAAACCAGTGGCTCTCATATCTAACTGACTGCAAAGCCAGAAGATGGATTGACTTTTAAAAATTCCTTAGCCAATCCTTTATTTTTCCTTTTTATTATATTTTTTTTTTTCATCTAATTATAGAAACTGGGTGTTCAACTGACATAAACTGATTGCATTCCATTCTTCTTTCGCATTTCCTCATTGTTTTATCCTAATGAAGATTCAGCCCTGCTGTTGTGGAAGAACAAAAGCTAATGTGATTCTGTTTGTTAACCTGCTTGAGCATGCAGCAGCAGTACTGATGGCATTAGCAGAAATGAGCGCACCTTGGGAACAGCAGTTTTTTTACTTAATTACTGCTATGCAACCAACAGGGAAAACTCAGTTTGTTTTTATTAAACTTCTGAAAGTTCTGTGCATGTAAGGAGTGGCTTAGGTGGCTGATAACACACACAGAGCAAATGATGGATTATATAATAATATAAACACACAGACACCAGGGGAATAAACACACAGACACCAAAACACCCAAAAAGGTTGAAAGGCAGTCTGCCACACAAATGTTTTAACTCCAAAGCCATATTTTATACCCAGCTAAGAAGAGTTACATGAATTAAGGACTTCACAAAACATTGGGAGATAATCCTCTAATATAAGTAACAGCCAGTTCCCCATTGGCCATTGTCTCTGCCTGAGGGTTATCTTTTGTTAGGATTTCCATGACTGCTGTAAACTGTTTTAGAAAATATTCTTCCTTACCGAATATTTTTAATTTCAAATTCTTGTGTCCTGAGCAGATCAGCTCCAGTGGTTCTTCTTGAGTTCATCCAGCCATCTCTGGCAATGTCAATACTGAGGGCAATGTCAATTTTTCAAGACATCCAAACACCCAGCAGCTTGACAAAGCAGTCTCCTCAGCTAGCAGCGGGTCTTGCAAAGTGGGGGATACACATCTGTGTGATCTACGGGTCCCACAGAAATAGAAGTCAATTTTAAAGAGGAAACACTCATTTTCTTCTTGCTGTGGACAACTCATGGGATGTTTAATGTGCTCTTCAGACAAGGAAGTGATTATTTTCCGTGAACAAATGGATGAAAAATTCTCTTTTAGGATGTTATGAGCTGAATAGCAGTGGCTGAAATGTGCATTATTTACTATTTAGTGCCTCCCAAGTCCAATGTGACAGAGTTAACAGAGAAAAAAAATCTGCATTTACAAATATCTAATTTCTAAAGCTTCATAAAATGTACATTTTTTATAAATATCTGTAACTACCACCATTATTAGTATTAAGCTTTTCATTGTTTTTCTGAAACATGTGGGACAATAAATTTCTCAGATTGAAACAAAGGCAGTGGAAATTCATTTTGGTGACAGACCTATTTTTCTATTTTTTAGCACTTCACTGTCTTTCCTCTATCATTTTTGTCAAAGCATTTATTTGCATTTTTTTTAATTATTTAAGTTCTTGTCTTAAAAAAGCTGAATTGGTAGCTTGATATAACTATTAAAAAAAGCAAGGTTATTATCCCCCAACTCAACCTTTCCACAATTTTTATTTTTTTAAATAGTATTTCCATGACCAGGATTGATGAAATTTAAACGCCATCCTTCTTGTGATCTTTCATGTGGAGAGCTGTGGTCTCTCTTTGATGATAAAGAAGTTAAATGAGATGAATTTAAAGCAGTTCTGGCCATGACTTACTGCAATTGTTTTCGAACACCTTGATTTAAGATAATTTACTTGAGAGCAGCGCAATATAAATGGCATTACTTTATTTTTTAACAGTAAGTTCACTTTATACTAAGACTATCTGATAAAGCCAGTGGTGATTTTATATGATCACTGAAATATAACAGCTCATGTGAAGGACCAGAAACATGAGCAAACATCTGGTGTCAGGAGCAGAGCTGTGCTGAGACTGGGCAGTTTCCTTTGCCCTGCCAGAGCCCTCATTCTCTGTGGCTTTTCCTCTGTGCAAAGATTGAAATCTTTTTTATTTCTTAATTTTGCAGAATGCAGCCAGGATTTCTAAAAGATTTCAAGAAACAAGAACTAAAATTATTATATTATTTCCTGAGGCAGAAGATAAGTAAAAAGTAACTTTTGTAGTGACTGAAAAGTTTTATGTTCTATAGCATCCATTAGAAAACATTCTAACAGAGCCAACTCGAACAGCTCTAGTTTGTAGTCTGAGATTCTGTCAGAAAAACAGTCCTGGATTTGAGATATCTTGGAAAGCTGTAAATTCTTGAGGAATATTTTCTCTATCACATTTGTTCAGGAAGAACTTCACTCGTCAGTGGTGGCAGCTTCTCCACGGACAATGAGGATGTGTCCCACTGCCCACTGCTCCTTCAGAGGAGCTGTGGGTTCCTCCTGGGACAGCTCCCACAGATGTGGTCCCTTCACTCCGAGATTTTGCCACCTATTCATCGGAGTTGTAGAGGTCCAGTGGAATAAGCCCATTGGAAAATAGATGTAACCACTGTTTTTATTCTTGAATGATCTAAGATGAGTTCAAGAAGCTTTTGGACACCACTCACCATGCACGTGGTGTGACTCTTGGGGATGTCCTGGGCAGGGTTAAGGGCTGAACTCAATGATCTTTTAGGTCCCTTCCAAGCTCAGCTGATTCTGTGAGGCTACACCAGAGGAGGATTCCATCCATCTTAAATTCTGGCTCATAGAGAATACCATAAAGGAAAAAACTTGGAATTTTTAAATCAAAGTTTTGTTGGTTTTGGCTACAAAATAGGAACAAATTAATCTGAAATTTGATTAGACATAGCAGTATATGGCTAAAATTATAATCAGTAAAGAGAACTTGCAGACTAGCACAAAATAAAAACCCAAGAAAAATCATGTTCCAATGATGCTAGTTACCTAGTTTTGCTATAGCCTGCTAATAGTTTTGTAAATGTGAGTTTCTTTCATGATATTTGGAATCTAAGCAATTAATTTCTAAGCAACCAGTTTTTCATTTTTCTTAATGTAGGTCAGTTTAAGTATGGAATATTTCTTATTTGAAGCCTTATGAATGAAGAAATTGAAGGATTGGCTCTAATGTTTGCCAATTTTGTGCTCTCATGGCACAAGCTCCATGGCTGACTCTGAGTGTTCAGAGGTATTCAGAAGTCTCTACCTCTCAACAGTTTCACTGCTAGCATTTTTTAATGCATTTCAGAGAATGCTACCACTTTGGCAAATCAGGCATTTCAAGTGATGTTTAGGGCACCATTAGAAAGAATTCTCACTAAACAAAAACCTGATCAGCAACAGTTTCTGACTTACTTTTACACTCTGAAGTTTGTGAATATTTATGGTATCTGAAAAAGTTACGTTTGTCTTCAATCCAGGTCTGGTTTTGGGGTTCACCAATCTGAATAGTGAGTAACACATCCCACATTAATCATTGCCATCAGGAAAATGTCATCTCAAAGTATTTTACAACAGAAAATAAAATCAGTGCAAAGTTGATTATTTGACTATACAGAAATAAACAAAGCTACTGCTTTGTCAAAATTATTAATAGAGTTACACATGCCTCTGTGCATCTGGTTCAGGTAAAAGAGTGGCAGAATGAATAATTGAGGTTTTGTCTACCATAAAAGTTCAATATGTTTAAAGTGCTGACTCTTCATTTTCCTGCAAACATCACATTTCTTCTTAGATGATGTAATTTGTCATTAAATTAAAAAAACCAAAACACCAAAAACCCCCACAAAGATCTTAAAAGGATGTAATATAGTTTTGCTATCCTGGGTCTGGTGCATAAACTGAATTTAAAACTTAACATTCCTGTATTGAGTCAAATGGCAACACTTTTTAAACAAATAAAGCCTAAAAAAAAAGATTCAATATTTTGAACTACTTTTTTTGATTTTTTTTTCCCTTAGTGACAGTATGAAACAGCAGCAATCTCAGCTGTTCTGAGGTTTATTTATGACATATGCCTGAGTGCTGTTTACTTCCATCTGTAAGCACTTTGTCCTTCTTATACAACTTTAAATTTGCAACCATGTTTCCTCCAGGTGTAAAACAGATTAAGGAACTGTTCTTTGTGAATTTAACTAACCTGCAAACTCACACACTGAATTGCTTCTTCTGAGGAAGGAACAATCTGCAATTTGCTGCAGAGTAACAAATGTGTTTATTTACTCATCATAATATGCTCTATTAACTCTGAAAGTCTTCTGAAGCTTTTGAAACTTTATTTTTGTTGCTGTTGAAATCCTAATAATTATTGTCATAGATTCTCAAGAGGTTACAAGAATAGGATCTATTTAAGAGTCTCAGTCACTATGCTCGTTTAAACTGTTGGCTTTGTTAAGCTTGGGGTTGGTTATTTTTTCATCTTATTTCCTTTACTCCTTTTTATTTATTTTTTTTAAACAACCATTTCTACTGCATGCTAGCATTGCTGTTATAGATGGTTAAGCCTTCCAAGTGTGATTTTGCCCCTGGAAGAGCTTTCTGACATTTGCAGGTTGGAATGCTGTGCTGTTTTTGATGCTGAGCATATTCTGAAAAGCAATCACAAGGAATGTATTTGCCAAATGGTGTTCTGGATCTACAAATCTTAAAGCACCTTGTGCCTCTGAGAACTTGCCAAAACTTTTCTGATTAATTTGCTGAAGAATTTTGTTCCCGCTATCTCAGCAAATATTTACCTTGCAGGAGTCCCTGGTGTTCTGGCACGGCTGTTGGGGATCTCTATGAAGTTTGAATGTGTTTCCACTTTTACTTCTGCAAATGCTGCAGAGTAAGCAGGCACTTAGATACTGTAAGATGATATATTTTGAAAGTTTTTCTCTGTTTCTCCAGGTTTTATAAGGTGTGTGGTTTAGGTCTTGTATAAACCCGTTCCAGGCTGAGTTTTGCAGTAGCAGAGGAGTTGAATTCCTGATTCAGCACAGTTTCACACCTGCTGAGTGGAGGTATCCTGAAAATTGCTGATAAAGATTAGCCATTTGCAGTGGAGCTACCTATAACGTTATTAGTTACTGCTTTGCCTTTTCTTCTGAGAAAGCTTTCTTATCTCTTGTTCTCACTTTCCAAAAGAATAGCCTGCATAGGGAAATCAAATTGCCTAACAGCTACCTCTTCCATGGAATAAACTAATTACCATTGTAATTGATTTCTTGAATTGTCTTAAACAGTTAGGTCCACATTGTGGGCATGGGTGTGTGATCAGCATTCTCAGCATGGTGAGCTGGACTCAGTTCCCTGGGCTCTGTACTCAGTGCCCTGAGGCTCAATTTCATGGTGATGCTCTTTTGAAACACTTGGCATTATGCAAAAAACACTGGTTGCTAATATCACTTACCACAGGAATCACTGGATGAGTAGCATGGCAGAATCTTTATTCCCAAAGAACATTAGGAACTTGATTGTTATATATCAGGAATGGCATAACATCTAGACAAGTTCTTTTAGAGGTTTCATTTTATATTTTTTTGGGAAAAAAAATCCATATTATGATATAAAGGAATTATCACAAATTTTCCTTAAAAAAGTAATTTGCATCCCTAAAGTAATACTATTATCTTCTCAGTTTCTTCTTGCTAAGGCAGTTTTGTCCTAATTACAGGCCAGAATTTGGACCCTCAGCTGTGATTGAGACACAACTGTGTGACTGATTTTAAATCATGACTATTAATATTTTCTCAATGTTGTCAACACACACAAAACAAAAAAAAAAAAAAATTAAAGTCATATTGCTGCCGACTAGCAAAGTATCACAATGTGAGTACAGTTTCAATGCTTAGGGGTCTTTCAAATGATGGTTAATTAGTATTGTGGAAAAACCCTTAACAACTCTTTTTTCTGAGTTTACTTATTGTTCTGTTTTTAAATAGATTGGAAGGAGTTGTGCTACTGTTGATTTCTTGTGGTTTCTCAAAACTGTACAAAATGGAAGGACTCCGTTTTGATGTTCCTATGGCTTTGCAGAGATAAGAGCTTTTTTTTTTTTTTTCCTGTGTGCTGGATGCACGAGTAATCCAAGATGTAAATTCATGCTTCTTCTCAGTACATACAGAAACAAAACAAGTGCTGTGTGTTAAGCACTACAGAGAAAAGGCTGCTTGGACATTTCCACAAGAAAATGATAATTGCCTTCAAACTGTAATGGCTCACACAGGGTGTCCATTAGACTTAAAACAGCTCCTTGAATATTTTTTAAGTTTTATGTCCTAAGAAATTTGAAGGGTTAACAGATTTAAAAAGTGCCAGAATACAGCCAATGCCACAATTTTTTCAACTCATAGTATGCCTGTGTTTGAATATGGCAGCAAGTCAAAGGGATAGAAATTTCTGGTAATGTTTTTTATTTGTATTACAGGAGTGCCTAGAGGCTCTGATTGGGAATGGCATCCTTTATGCTGGCGGCTGTGCATATCCACATGAAACTAATCTCTGCTTGAAAGCTTAGGCAATATGAAGCAACAAACAAAATAAATAGAAACAAGGATAAATAGAGATTTAAAGGATTGGGAATTGGCAAACAATAATGTACATGTGTCTGTACAAGACCTCTATGCAGTTCTTCTTATTTTTCCTAAAACTATAATTGTACCAAAGCAGCATGCTGTGGGGAAAAAGAAAAAAANAAAAAAAAAAAAAAAAAAAAAACAAAAAAAAAAAAAAAAAAAAAAAAAAAAAAAAAAAAAAAAAAAAAAAGATTGCTTCTGAACCAACATACATGTAAGAAATTATTTAATTCCTCATTCACTGTTATACTTTGGAAGACAGAGAATTTTAATTGTAATGGGAAGAAAATATAGATAAATATCCCACGAGAAGTAAAAATTACTTTCTGAATGTCACATTCTTCAGAGTTGGATAGTAAAGAATCATAGAAACTTTGATGTAGTTGCTATGAGTAATAAGTTTATTTAACTTTAAATCAGTCTTCACTGGCTGAATTGAAAAGTATGGTGCATGATGGGATTAGCAAAACTGGATTTGAAAATAAAATTCCAGTCACTGTGAGAGAGAAGTTATAGGCAAAGAAAAAAATGAGAAATAGCAATGATTGGAAGACCAATAATATAACATTAATTTAAAGTGTGGTGAGTGGAAATGAAATGTATTCAATATGAATTTTCTGAGTTTATGTAGTTCCTGTTTAGCAAAAGGAGAGTTCTGTAATAAAGATTTCTACAGATTGAAAGACATGAGAGTTCTTATCAAAATAAAATATATATTGAGATCAGGCAAGAGTGAAGGGATACAGCAATTGACTCATAAGACTAAAGGAAAAAGTAGTCATTTACAGAGAAGGAATAATATAACATATGATGAAAATATGCTAAAATCAATGGAAATTTTTAATTTCAAGGAATAATTGCTTTCCATGAGGAAGTGGGTTTATTCATATGTATGAATCTATCTATCTATCTATCTATCTATCTATCTATCTATCTATCTATATATCTATCTATCATCTATCTGTCTATCCATCTGTCCATACAGGAAAGTTAGACTCAAGAAAATCACTCCAGTTGATAAAATAACTGTTGGGAATACCTGTCAAGCAGACAAATGTTTCTGCTGAAGAGGCCAAAATATTTCCCCACAACACTCTCTACTGGGAGAAGTAATGAGGTAGTAAAATGTGGTATAAAACAGAAAATCACAGCACTCTCTTAATAGAAATTTTACTCTCACTTCAGGGTTCAAGCACTTCTAAAGAGAAATATAGTTTTGGAAACCCACGAATAAGATCAGGAAATAATTCAATTATTTCTTAACATTCTGTAACATAAGATTAAACACCCTATTATTGACACAGTCATGTTGTGATAGATGCGGAAAACTAATTCCTGCCATGGAGTTTAAAATGTAGACTTTTGTGGAATAGTGTAAGTTGTTGTCCTGTATCTGAGGGAAACATAGAGACTCTAAATGCCTAAAGAATAGATGTTTGGTGCATGTATGGGCAACTGTCTGAGTTTGAAAAATCACATCTCTTCAAAAGGCAATCATATTCCTTAATCAACTAGTTGATATTACTGGAATGAAGGGTGAACCAAAGTACAAGTGTGTGATTTTTTTAAAAATCAAGTGTGGTAATTTGCAATTCACATTTTGTAACAGACCAGCACTGGGATTCTATCTTTACCTGCTACCCAAAGTCAGAATTAAAGTTGTCCTTTACTTACTATTTAGTTTAGGCAATGTAAGGTAAATGCCATTGTGAAATAATAATCATGCCTTGAAAAACTTTTGGATTTCTCCCCATTAAATAGTGAGTGAATACTCCTCCTATGTATTTACATGTGTTTGCATATATATTCCCAATAGTATTAATCAACTCTATACTATGGATATTTCACAAAGCCAGTTGCAGTACTGAAGAGAATATTTCACAGAGGCTCCCTTCCTTCTCCTCTCCCTGAGGAGAGAAACATCCATGTGGTTGCAGTGGATGTCAGTGGGAGTTTTGTCATGTGTTCCCTCTCAGTGTCTTCTGAAGAGTATTTCCAGTTCCCAAGCTACTCCAAAATGAATACAATTTATAAACTCATTGCTGCAATTTTAGATGTTCTGCATAGTTTTGAGCAGTAAAAAATTCAATGAGTTCCCTTAAAATCCTCTGTAGTCACTCCAGTGGGAAATGTGAGCTGCTGGGAAGGATTGCCCACCTGCACTGGTACTACACTGTAAAGGTGGATTGCTGCTGAAGCACTTATTGAGGGATCAGGAAACACCTGTTAAACTCTGCTGGCTGGACTTTGAGGGTTGGTGGATTGGTGGAAATGAACACACAGTAAGATCATACAAATTTACACGAAGATTTCCTGTGTACTGTCTTCCTAAACTGCTGCATCTTTGAATGCTGCCTTGCTCCTAACTCCTGAGGTTCAGAGATTAATTTCCCCCACCAAAGCCCCATGTGACCAATTAGAGCTCTCTCTATTGAAGACAGCTGTTACACTCCTTTTTGGCAAGCAGATGTCCCCCAGGTGATGGTAACGGTGAGTTAATAACTCTTTCAGACCAGTCTAGTGTTTACTCTGATCCAAGAATTAATTTGTATTTGTGAGGGCCCTCTGTGTGCTGAAACACCCTCTGGTCACTTCTCAAAAATTTCTATCATTGTGACAGAGAGTGACATTTCCACGACTTGGCTTTTTAGTGTGAAGATGGGTAATTTTTCTTCCTCTGGCTAGATTGTGTTAGTGAATTTTCTAAACATGGCCCTTGTTGTGACCATCTGCACCCTGGATGGAGGCACTTGGGGTGGCTGCAGTGGCTCATTGCCAAGAGGATGCAGAAAATCACATAGGAGTGCTTTAGCTAAAGCTGAAAACTCATACCCCTTTCCTGTTTTATTTATGCTCCTTCATTGCAGGGTGAGGATTAGTTTGCATTTGCCACTTGCTTCAGCCGCACATGAAAAGAGCAAACAATTTTTATCATATCTACAAGGCAACAACTTGGTGTGTGACTGACCCAAAGCTTCTGAGCAGTAGCAACTCTTTTTACAGAATATCATCATCATTATCCTTCTTTCATAAATATATACCAGACACAACCATCATGTTCTGATCTTTGCTTCCTAAAATTCAAAACAGAAAATAGTGTGGGGTTTTTTGTTTTGTTTTGGGTTTTTTTTGTTGGTGGTGTTTTTTGTTGGTTTTTTTTTTTGTTTGTTTGTTTGTTTTGTTTTTTGGTTTTTTTGGTTTTTTTTTTTTTTTTGGTAGTGATTTGTTCCTTATGGGAGCATAACAAATGGAAGAGAAGAGATTTCTATCATTTTCTCTTGTCCTACCACACTGTAATACACAGAAGAACAGAGTGGAAATGGGTTTTTGAACTTCCTTTGCCCCTGGCAATTGGGCAACAAGTGCCTGGTCCTCTCACATTATAAAGGGCAAGGCATCATATTCTGTGATGGTCTTCTGAGTTACAAGAAGGGAAATGACTCATCAGAAGGGGACATAGAAATGCACTATGCTAGAGCCCAGGGAAATAAAAACATGATGATATACTCTAGATACATCTACAGTGCAGAACAGACCATTATCTAAACCACTTAATAAAGGGTGATGAAATTACGACCCTCAGCTCCTACCACAGTCTTCTAGATCTCCATTTAAATGAATAGCAGCTTCATTTGAAAGCTGCTTCATTGGATTAACAATTGAGGTTATACTTTGCACCAAATGAAAATCCTGGCAATTCAGACACATCTAGTAACAGGGAGCAGTACTACATTAAATTCTAGAAATAAATTGCAGGCTTCCATACAGTTAATAGCATTTACATCTAGAACATTTCCCTTGTAGAAGGATCCTGCTTTGATTTACTGGCTCTGTAACACAGTTCTGGACATGGGAAATAGGAATGACCCCTCAGGTCACCCAAGTCCTCTGTTCTGCTGGAGCAGGTTTTACAGCAGGATTCCTTCACACATCACTGAGCTGCAGCCACTTACACTGTGACTGGGCAATTAATCTGCCTTACACCCACCCATCATATAACTATCCTGAAAAAAAGGGCACATTAAAGGGTGGGAAAATCAGTATGTCCTTGGAAATTACCTCTGACCTTGGCAGCTTGATAGGCAGGTAACCTGCTGAGAGAAGCCACTTTGAAATTGCTTTCAAACACTCTACATGAGCTGAGAATCCAGGTAAGAGAATTTAGGGGGTTTTAGGACAATCAAGGGTAATTTTTACTAGAAGAAAACAAATTGAAAGTACTTTCTGCAGCATGAGTGTATTTTGGCTTGTTGCTTTTTAGCCTAATACATTCACATTTTAGTCCAAAAAGGAATTGCCAAGCCTGATACAAGCTGTTTAATAATAAGTTATTAATTTCTGAATTATCTGTATTCATTCATAACAGACAATAGCAAAATTAAGTTGATCATAATTATTGCAAAAATACTATAGGAGATTATGGGGTATTGTATAAATATTCACTATTATCAGTACCACATAGCTAGGGTTTTTCATTAAGATGGAATAAAAACTGACTGATCAACCAGGCTCAGAGGATGCTGATCCTCAATAAGAAGCATTTGCTACTGCCAGGTTCCTGACATTTTTTTTTTTTTCTTTTTCAGAGGGCATATGTTGGATTTTGGTTTTTTAAAATATTAAGATCAGAGTAATAAAAGACTGTGTATGGTGTAGCATAATATAGAAATGTCAGGGGAATGTTTTTAATTAATGCAATATGGTTTTGGTGTTCCTGTGATCATTGGCCATTTTTCTGGGATTTCTAGACATCTGCAGTCCTGTCAGAACTCACAACTGCTCTCAGTGCACTCCTGATAATTCAGGAATCTTGGGCAAATGACCAAAGTCTTCTAATTCCATCTGGCACCATTTCTGCAGAGAAAACTGAAGTTAAAAGCCCACATATATGGTAACCCAAACAGTCCTAAATTAAGTGGAGCAGAAGTTTAAGTAAGAATGATTTTAAGGGCTAATAGTCACTGCTACTTAAAAATCTGGTCTTCCACATTTTTAAAAACTTGCCTAGTGCAGATAACAGATGAAAACAGCACAGGTTATTGTCTATGTCATTTGCAATTACGCTTTATTAATACAATAGGAATCCCAATGGGAAATTAGGAGTGCATTTCATTAAAATATTATCACTTTAGAATTCTGAGATAGAGTATTCTCTAATATTCAGTGATATAAAAGATAATTTTCTAATATATTTTCTTTGTTTTAAAACCAAGAATACATATTTTCCAATTTTGATGTTCACTGATAAATGTCAAGGACTAAAAATCATTCATGATGAAAGAAGGCTTTGCTGGGGAAACTAGAAAACATGGAGAACATGTCAAGGATATTACTGAACACAAGAGGCTTTTAAAGCCCTGTTAGAGCAGTGTGTAGGAGCAGGTCAGCATTCCCCAGTATGGATCCAAGTGACGGCACTGCTGTGCTGCCGGGGGTGGCAGTGAAGGTGCATCATCACTGGGTTGTAATTAACCTTCTTGCTCAATCGAAACAGAATGAAAGTTTTACATGTGCTGCACATGTGAAAAACCAAACAACAAAATCAAGAGGAAGGGAGAAAAGCATCCTCATTTAATGCAATAAAAGGCAGTGGAATGAGGAGATTTAGGCAGGCTCTGGGCTAATTTGCTGGTGATGCTTTATAGCTTAGGAATGGAAATGAGTGGTTAAACCAGGCAGCCACTTTCTGACAGGAAAGGTGAGCAACAGGGGAGCAGGATCTCGTGTTTCCTGAGCAATCTTCAGGATAACATTTCATGCATGTTCCTGAAGCAGGAACTTAAAGTCAGTTCTTGAAGTCAGAGGGGTGGAAGAGAAGATGTGAGCTTTAATCTGTGAGAGGTAGCTGTACAAAAGAGAAGGAAGCCAGTAGCACCATTTAATCTCTATGAATGATAAGGTCTCTAGTCCCCGTTTTCACTGAGTTTGTTGCTTAGCTGGAGCTGAGAGCCAGAAGGTGCAACCTGTCCTAAATTCATGGTAACCATGATGCACCTCCTCTGTCTGGAAAGTCACAGTTGAGGTTTTACAGGTCTTCCTCTCACAGCACTTGCAGTGAGCAGTTATTTGCCAGCTGCAGATCTCTGGTGTGTCAGTGCTTTTTGCCTCTTCATTTTCTATTGCAATCACATTTCAAGATCTTATGTTCCTTAAAAACACGTTGTTTTTAAAGATCATATCACCTCGAGGTTAAACCTCTAGGATTGTATTTCTCTCTGCTTCTGATGATGGATTCTTTTTGCTCTGCAAAGTGCAAGATGATAGAGTTGATCTAAACACAGTGTAATCCTTTGATTTCATAAAACTTGAGCAATATTAGAAGTGCCCACACGATGCCTCATGGGATTGCAGTCAAGAGGGGAAATTGCAAGGAACAATTGTGTGGAACTCAGGCCTTTGACTGATCATGGCAGGCCACTGTAGAATGTGCTGTTTGCCTTGACCTCACAGCACTCCAGCTCTTCCATCAAGGCTGAAAACTTGCCAGTTCCCAGGTACACCATAATTCTAAATTTAGCAGCCTGGTTCTAAACCTAAATGGGAGGCAGGAGCAGTTGTGCATGAAGTGGGAGGCTTCATGATGGGGGAGCTTGTGGCAGGCTAATAGAGTCATGATGGAACAACTGCACTAAAAGTCACACAGGCTACACAGCAACAGAGGCATTATTTCGTCTCTAAGAAATGTCTTCTGTCCAAATAGCACCAAAAATGTCTTTGATCTCTTCCCTGGGAAGCAGTTTTGATGATTCCAGCATGTCCATCTTTGTCTGTGATGGATCCGAGTGCAGCAGGGTTCCACTGGCCATTCTGCTGGCCTGGAAGCCATCCCGCAGGTGAGACACCCAAAGAATTTATGTCCCTATGTAAAAGAGGGAGAGTTGCATTTCTAGGCCACCATATTCTGTCTTCCAAATGCTCATGCTCTTCTCTTCTTGTTTAAACTTCCCAGGGTATTAGTGGAGATTTTATGTTAAACTCTTCTGATTTCATTACAGATATGGCAAAACAGTTGCAGTGCTGCTTTCTGGAGGCAAGTGTATTTCATTAGTGATAGATTGGCCCAGATAAATCCACTGGATCTCACACAGGAGCTTAACAAGTTTCTTATGTAGTGATTAAGAAATTGCCTGCCCCTTCATCTAAAGCCTGTAATCCTTTTAATTTTTTTTTTTCCCTCCTAAAGAATTTTAAAATAATGCCTTCCTCAAAAAATGTGTTTATCAATAACAAGTTTAAAGCAATTTGAGGAAAATATGAGACCTTTCAGAGACCATCAAAGCCTTTTATAACTTACAGGAAATATTTTCCAAATTAAATATATGGAAAAGTCTCCTTCTATGCTTGCTGTTTTGACAGTGCTGAAAATCAATTGCTCTTAACAATTTCTAATTTGCACTTCAAAGCGGTTACATTTAAAAGCAATTTTAAGTGTGATCCAAACCTTCTGGGATGTTGGGAGTGTGTTGTCTCCAACAGCCAGCCTGGTGTTGAAGTGTGCATCTGTTAGATGCTTGCGTGGGCCTTACTGCTGAAGTACCCAAGTACAGCAGTCCAGGAGTTATCTGCTGCAGACACCCGCACAGACCACAGATTTACCACACCCTGGAAAGCCAGGGTGGACAAAGCTGAGCAAAGCGCCTGCAGCACATCAAGAAATCTCCCAGTGCCTTGTGTTAGCCCTTAAGTGCTACTTAGTGTTACTTTAAATAACAATGTGCTTTATTTGTCGGAAAGGTGCCATTAAATTGCCTGAAGACTTCCAGGATTCTTCAAAGAGCACCTACACGTGTGTAATTCAAAACATTTTTGAGTAGTAGCTCAAAACATAACTGTTTCTTAAAGAAGATAAGCATTTATGGAATGTCTTTGTTTTACTTCAAGAAATTACCAGTACAAAGCACTGAATATATTTGCCTTCTGGTGACTTAAAGTGACGTTTGGTTATGTACAATTTAATGATCACATCTCATTCAAACAGGAAGATTAATTGAAAATGGAATTGGAGGCGACATATATACAGAGAGATGGATGGTGGCAAAGAATCTCTGATAGAAATACTACTAAAGTTTGAATTTAAAGAAGACCAAGAAATTATGTTAATATACCGCTGAGGAGCATGCCAGCATCAGAAACCCTACAGAGAAATATTGCTTCCCCTCTAACACACTGGAATCTGATACTGTATGACACAAAAAGTAGCCTCTAAGGAATACTGCATTCCAAATATATTCTTGACACCAATGCACAACTGCTTCAATCGGTAAATTTAGGGTTTTTTTTTGTTGTTGTTTCTCTGCTAGAGGACATGATTGTGCTTGAATGGGATTTTAATTCACTTCTAAAGCTTCAATGCAGTTGATATCTTTCTTGCTACCACAATCTAGTAATAGATTTTTATCTTTTATTGGTTATTGTTTGTAGTAGCTTCATATTTGCATTTGGTACTTTCACTTGAAACAATCGAAAGCAAAAAGAAAAATCTTGTATCTGAATTTAATTTCCTCTTCTCGCTTATTACTATTCATGTTTCATCCCATGCATGAGAATTAAAGAGAAAATCCTCTTGGCTATGTGCAGTGAGACTTAAAGAAAGATCAAGGAAGATTCACTTCATGGGATTCTGCTGGGGTCATATAGAAGGGCAAAGTTAAGAGTGCAGTAGCATGGCTTTCTGGCAGGAAGTCTGTTTTAAATTGTGTCAAACACTATTCCAACACAAAAATGCCTCCATACTCCTGTTGCTAATTAAAAAAATTAAAAAAAAAAAAAAAAAAAAAAAAAAAAAAAAAAAAAAAAATTGTTTAAACCAATNAAAAAAAAAAGTTTGTTGCAGGCAATCCTGCTGATCAAGGGGAAAACCAGACAGGACTGCAAGGAGCAAAAGAGCTATTTAGTGAGTTCTGTGCTCGGGCAAATAATGCTGGCACTGGGGTAATGCAGGAGGAAGGAGGAGAGGGCAGGCCAGGAGGGAGTGGCAGGAAGGGCCAAAGGGACGAGCCAGTTTGCTGCAGCTCAGAGCTGCAGTCACTGAGCTGGCTGAAGCAGCTGCATTGCACACACGTCTAGGCAGAAAAAACCACAGTTTTATATAACCCTTTTAAAAATGTATTTTATTTTTTAATTTATGTTCTGTCTTCCCCAGTAATCATCTGTTGTCTGATTTAAAAGTTAATTATTCGGTTTTATATTTGAATAAAAACCACTGGTGCTTTCTTTTTAATGCAAAAGCTTTCTGGCCTCTGGAGAGTTTCTCTGCCAAGACTTAGAGGAGAAGGTCTGGGCAGATCCACTGCAAAGCTCTGCCTGCTTCAAAGCCTTATCAAAGAGATTTTACAGCTCTTTTACTGAGCGAGGCAGTAGCAGTGAACTCTCTTGGGTATATTATCATGGAGGTTTCTTCTTTATTTCTGGTCTAAATATGTTAATGATCCAGATGACAGTTATCTGTCTGAATACCTGTATTAGGAACACAGGTATTAAGTTTCTTAAGGTCTCTGATATTATATTTTAATAGCAGAATACTCAAAAAAATCTTTTTGGGAAAGTGAAGATTTCCCTGCTCTACTCTTCTTGAATATGTTTTCATTCTGCTTTTATTCAACATGATGCCTGCTACTATTACTTCACTTAAACTCTTTTCAGCAAATTCGATTAGTTTCACCAGCTCTGACAAAGCCAAGGTGAGGTGCAAGAATTTTTTTTCTGACATCCTATTTCAAGCAATTTCTTCTTCATCATCTTTTTCTTCTCATTCATAAGGTTTCCTTTGCTGTGAGGCACACACTGGTGAGCCAGGCCTTGCATAATACTTAAGACAGCCAACAACACGAGCTGCCTAATCCAAGGGCCAGTTTCTTCTGTGTGCTCATTTTAGACAGAGTTTTCTGACTGGGAAATGAAGTGGCAATTGATTTTTACCCCTTATTAGCTGCTCCCTCCAGCGTGCTCCTAGCCTTGCCTCTTTTGGAGCTCTGTGAGTCTGTGTGCCTGCCGTGCACCACTGTGGTAGGCAAGGCAGACAGTGCAGCCCCCCAAAGCAGCAAATGTTCGTACAGGGAGATCTGGGTGCCTTGGGAAGTCAGGACAACCATCTACTCGGACTTTTAGATTATAGCAGGTCGTTCTCAGTTTACACACTAAAAATACACAGCAAAGGGGCTGTAATTAGAGTGCTGGACTTCCAGTTGGTTTAGTTAAAACAGTCTTTTCCTTGCAGCTTTTCTGGAAAACTTGTAGAAAATGAGTATTTCTTGTTAGGTATTGCCCCCTACAGATAAATTGGATGATGACAACAACCTGAGTGCTGAAGGGGAGAACATGTGACTGTGTACTGCAGACCCGGACAAGTTCAGTTTTCAGTGTTGTAAAACTTACCTTCCAAAAGAACACGGTGTCTATGTTAATGAGGTTTTACTTTTTTGTGTGTGTGTGTGGTTTTTGGGGTTTTTTTTTCCCCCTTAATTTAACCCTGGCCATACAAAAAAGCAAAACCTGAAAACAAAGAAAAGCAAGCAAAGCGCCACATCAGAGTGTGGTGATTTTCAGTCTAGCAATGGCATCTTGAATGCTGCCAGGTTTCTCAAAGCCTTTTCTTCCATCTCAAATAGAAAATATCAAATCATCTCTTCAGCTCCTCATTAAATCTATGCAAAACAATATTCATCAGCATTTTATTTTAACATAAAGGACGGTTGAAAACAAATAAATAAAACTTGTTTGACAGGGAAAATTATAAACATGAAAAATCATCAAATTTATCATTGAGACAACTTTTGAAATTGTTATTCTACATTCCTATGGTATGACTATAAAGGAGTAAATTGTGCACAAGGATATGGGCACTCACAGATGCTCACATATTTAGAAGCCCACTTTTTCTAAACCTTGATGAACCTGATGAAGGCCCAAATATACTATTTTGCTTTCTGTGAGCTGAAAGTTTGCTGAAATAACAGCAGAGTATTAATATATCAGAGTTCTTCTTTCTGTCTCTTTTTTTTTTTTTTTTAAACTATTAATAGATTGCACCATCCATTTAGGAGACTTTAGGTGGGAATAAATTTTACAGGGGTGGGCTGTAAATTTTACACCAACATCACTTTCAAAGAGGTGGCACTGAACCACAAAAAATGTCCTGTAAGTGACAACAGTTGAGTGGGATTATCAACATCCCTTAAGACCCTTTGGCAGTTTGGAGGGTAAGTAGCCAGAAATCCCTGTGAAATTCCTACAAATAGTGTCTCTGCTGTAGTATAAGAGCTATTCAGACAGGAAAAATGCAGAATGTCAAGCCCCAGATGAAGCTGGATAGGAGGAGGAGAGTTAATGACTGGTTTAGAAAAACCCAGCCTTGAAGCAATCTGTAATCACAAGAACTCTATTTGTCTAAATTAAAGACCTACTTATGCAGTCTCCTGTTCATGGAAATTGCTATATGCACATGATTTTCTCTCTGGAAAGTGTTGAAAAGAGCCTGACATCCAGACTGTTGAAATGAAATAAGGAATTTTAACAAAAAAGAAAAAAAATATAACGAGTTAAATAATTGTTCTATTTTATGTTCCTGACAACCTGTTAACTAATTGCCAATTGCCAATAAATACAAGTCTGGCTTCTGGTTATTAAAAGACAATTTAAAGACACATACATCCTCATTTGAAATTCATGGGAGGAATTTCATATCCCATTAGAAATTATCTTTAACGTAGTCATCATATACCATCATAAAATCCATATTCACAGGAAAGATTACTGAGTGTTTTACTCGGTCTGCACTCCTTTGAAGAAGTAAAAGGATTATGCTTATTTCCACTGAGGTCTTTTTTTCTCTGAAAGAATGCATTCAGAACTTCTCTTAACATGAATAATGTTCTTTCTCCTTACAGAGGGAAGATAAAGGGCATGGGTGAAAATCTTGTAAGTGAGGAGGCAAGACACACTGGCCCTAATTCCTTTAAATTAGGGAGGCATCGGTGCTGAGTCCCTTCCTCCTAGATTATCTGCAGTGACTGCTTAGCAGCATCACTCCAGGCCTGTTTACATTTTTCTCTAATTTCCAGGAAATTCACAGACTGCAGAGATCCGATCAGGCAGTGTGCTATATGGTACCTATGTAACACAGAATATTATGCTGCAGAAGATTTTTTTTTTTTTCATCTGCTAATCTTTGTGAAGGGAATTAGACTCTCTGTGAATAAGACAGCAGAATTATCTTTACCCTGAGTACTTGGTATGGCAGATGTCAATAGTTACACTAAGTGATTCAGAAAGGAAAATTCTGTCTGGTATAATTATACTGAAATTTTGTTGTAGAAGTGATGATACTTTTTATTTCTGTTTAAAAAATTATTATGAGGATGAGAGTGAGGGCAGATATAACTGTGTCAGAGGGATAAATTTGCACCTACTCCATAACATGGCAGGAAATAATGGCAAAAACACTCAAAAAGGGCTGCAAGTCAAATCTGGTTTAGATCTTTTTTGCATAAATTTCAGTAGCTATTTCTTTTTTACTGGAGAAACGTAATGACAAAGAAAATTTGTCTCCTATTGTCTTTGAGAGCCTTTATTTCTTCTGCAGGAACTCCATCCTTCCCACCCTTTTTTTCTCATGCTGTATTTGTCATCCATGGAAGCGGTAAAAAACTCCAAAAGTTTTGCTTCCCACTCTTCTCACAGAAAGAAAGACAGAGGGCAAGAGAACCTCTAGGTGGTACTGTGCTATAAAAAATAATTAGGAACAGTGAGAAAAAAACATGCTTGCTTCTTATTCACAGCTCAAGATTTCACTTGGATTGCAAAGATAATATTTACAGAAGAGAGCCCTTTTTCTGTTAGGTGAAATTCACTCCAGCAATTCAAAAAACCTCTGTGTTTTAGCTATGTCAAACTTCATTGCTTTGCTATTTCCACCTTTCCAACTGAGCTCTGCAGGATCCTATTTTAGATCCCATTTTCACAGAGTTTATATGCTTAACGCTACTAGATCATAATTTCATTGAAGATTGATTCTTGCCTGGCTATAGCAGAAACCCCTCTGCCACATTTGATAAATTACTCTCACATTAACTAGGATATAGCCAAACACCTTACAGGAGAAGCAGAACACTAGATTTCTTGTAGGGGTCTTTCCAGGACATATATATCAGAGCCAAAATGTGGTGTAAATCTTAGTGTAGAAGAAGATAAATGTTTGAGGTGATGTGCAATTTGCAGTCAACACCAAAGGAAAGAGAAAACCATTCGCTAAGAACTGACTTCTCTTTCAGGAAATAATTCCTAACTAAAATAAGTGAAATTAAAATAGATAAAACAGAAAATATTTTAAGAGGTAAAGAGGCCAAGGTTTTGATACAAGAAACAGTATCCCACAGCTGCCTGCTGGGGGCACAGAGGCTTGCATTTCACCCTGGGATGAGCATAATGCTGCTTTTCTACTACAGGTGAAGAGAGTCACTCCATTCATGACACACGGCGAGGATCTGCTACTCCTGACACATCCTGGTCCTTTTTTTCAGCCCCTTTCTTTTGTTTTATTTCTTTCTCTCCCTCTGCACTGTGAGATCTCTTCTCCTCCCCTTCTTTTCACCCTTTCAGCATGTTCTGCCCCTCTTGACCCTGATGCCACTCTGTCTTTTGTGCCAGAGGCTGCAGTGATAGAGCTGAACACTGATTATGGATCCTATCTTCTTTATTCTTGTCAGAATTCCCTCCAGAAGCACTGGATTAGGATAAAGTCAGGGTGGATTAAGATAATGGGAGATACAGGTAAAGAGGTACCACAGAAATATTTTTTCATTTGGTTGAGTCTGCTGTGGAATTAAATTAGGAACACCTGCCAGGTTTATATTCTCCTACCCAGAAAACCATTAACTGTTTTCCTCATGCAAAGCAAAAAGAGAGGATGAGGAGCATGATCAGTGGGAATTTCTAGCCTGTTCACCAAGGGTTCCCAGCAGACAGGTTGTAGCAAAGCCTTCTTTTACTTTCTGAACTGTGTTTTACCTGTAAAATCAAACAGAAGTAAAAACCACTTTTCCATACTGCAGCCATTTTGGCAGTAGGTCTTCTTATATAAAACTGTGTAGTCCTATGCTCTGTATCCCTCTGCACAGAATATTAGCTCTGTTAAATAATCTGATTGGACCTATTTTTATAATTATGCTTATTAATATGTACCTTAGGCTAGATTGATTAACAGTGATTCCAGGTACAGAGTCTCTTTCACGGCACTAATGTATTATGTGACCTATTTTTTTTAATCACAGTTTTAGTGATCCAATCTATCAGGTAAAATGTGGCTTTGAAAGCTGTGAAATGGAATTCAAGAACCCCACCATTTAGGTTATCTAATTCATTTTGGCAAGGCCAAAGAATCTGTGTACAAATGCCATTTCAAAGCAAGTAATTAGCTTAATCCAATCATCCTATTTCATTACTTAATAAGTTATCCTCAAAACAACAGGTCACTGCATTAACTAAATGGCAGAGGAACAATTCACAAAGAGCACTTATACTGTGCCTTGGTGAATTGCTGATGAGTTTTTGTCAAAGTTTTTGGCCTTTACTTTATAAACAGTAGATCAAAACTCACAAAGACTCACCTGGGGAGGGTATAATCTATTACAAAGATCGTGTAAATGTAAATGGCGTGTTTTCTCTTAAATGCTTTCTTTTTTGCAAGTTTTATTTCTGTATCCTTGTAATTGAAGAAGATGTACATTTTTTTTTTTCTGATGGATATTGGTTGCTATAAAGCGACAGTTACTCAGTCAAGCATTAGTAAGATAATGTTTTTTAACGTGTACAAAGAACAGATGGAAAGACTGGCGGGCCCATCAGAAAGCAGTTATCAAAAAAACCCCCAAAAAAACCCACCACCAACAAAAAAAACCCCACCAAAAACCAAAAAACAACCCTGTCCATATTTAAAAATAATAAACTGTACTTATGTGACCTTCCAACATTATTTCTCAATTCATTAAAAGTTTTCACAAATGCTGGTGCGCTGACAATGTCCAATTAGGGCACCTTCAGGCCACAAAGATGATTAAAGGGCTGGAGCAGTTCTGCTGCAAGGAAAGGCTGAGGAGCTGGAATGGGCCAGCCTGGAGAAGAGAGGACCTTTCAGCACCCAAAAGGAGCCTACAGGAATGATGGAGAGAAATTTTTTCCATGATTTTATGGTGAAATGACAAGGGGGAATGGCTTCAGACTGCCAGAGAGCTGGCTCAGACTGTATGTTAGGAAGAAATTCTGGACTGAGAGGGTGGGGAGGTGCTGGCACACATTTCCCAAAGAAGCTGTGATTGCCCCATCCTTGGAAATGTTTCAGTTCTTCTTGGATGGGGATTTAAAGTAGTTTAGGATTGCTTTGTTCCAAAGAAACATGGAAAAAATTGGTCAATCTTTGTAAATGAAGGATTATTTTGGGTTTCAAAAATGAATTTAAGCTGTTATTTTAAAATATTTTTACTTTAAAAAGCTAATCTTAAGTGTTCTTGAACTATTACATGTAATGAGGGCCAACAGTCAGTGATTCATCTGAAATGACCTAGAAATTCCTCTTCCCCTTGAAAAGTAATAATAATTTTTTTAAAAAAAGGCATTTTAAACAAACCCATATAATCAGCACACACTTTTGGCTTTAAAAAGAAAAAAAAAATCTGCTCTATAAATCCATATAAATACAAACCAGCTAGTTTCCATTTATTTTATGAATTTCACATTTGTAAGAAAATACTTAGGTAATATTAAAAAAAATTACCATGACTTTATTAATTTTCATTTGAGAAAAAGAGAAAAAAACACTGTGCTTTTCTTTCAAATGTTTTAATTACAGTATGACAGTAAGCAGCAAACCCGCGCCCAAATTGTTTTGTTTTTTTGTTTTTTTTTGATGGGTAGTTCTTCTGTTTGATATTCAGAAAGATGCAGGGATTGCAGTGGCAGTCCCTTTTTCCTTCTGTGGGCTGGCCAGGAGAGGGCAGAGCAGGAACACGAAAAATCAAGTGTGAGTCCATCACAGCCCATTCCTTTACGCCTGCCACCTTTGGTTAAGACTGCTTCATAAAGAGCAGCAAAGTCCAGTTATTTTAGATTTTTTGAGTCAATTCTAAGTTACTGGTGTACAGATAGCCTCCCTGGATTTTAGCAGTGAACCCCTGGAAAATGTTGAGTTCCTAGTGATTTTCTAGTGTGTTGGGTGGTCAGAAGAAGCACTGGTTTGCTGCAACTTTTTTGTGAGTAACTCATGTTTTGGGGGCTTTTGTTAGGTTTCAGTACTTTTGTGAAATACTGAATGCAATGAGCAACAGAAAAGAAAAAAGGAAAGAAAACAAGTTGCTTAAACTTAAAGCCTGCTCTATATGTTCTTCTACATATATACATATATATAAAATCATATGTACGTATGTATATACCTATATATATATAAGTTGGGGAGCTCTATAGGCCTGTCTGGGAATAATGAAGTCTCATTTCCAAGATTTTCTGTTTTCCAGGGTAAAAATTTCATTGTCCCCACAGAGCAGTGGTCAGCATGGGCACAGATATGATGAAGGAAACTGGAAGCCCATATCCAAGCCAATGCTCACTGTGCTTTGTGGTTGGCAGAAATGATAAACAGAAGATAAATCAGCAGACTTTGCAGAGCACAAAAGAGTGTACAGAAGTTTCTGGGTATCTGAGATGCCCTTACCTCTGTAGAACAAACACCCACAGACCTAGAAAGGCACTTGGCACTCATTCTGTCAAGCTACTTTGGGTTAAATTTCCCTTTCTCTTAATTTCTTTTCAACAAATAAAACCCTATGAATGTATATATTCAATATTTACACCTGGTAGCCAAACTGCAGCCTTTGAATCGATGCTTTATAAAGCAGCCAGGATGGTGGATGAATAACAGAGCAGGTGGATGGGGTTATTGCTGCAGTCTGCTCCAAGCCATGGACTTTGCTCACAGTCGTTTGTCGAGGTCAATGTGCTGAGCTGGAGAAGGCCCTTTAAAAGAAATACAGCCCTCACTAATGAAACCCACCTAATCAATTATGGCTCTTGGCTTGTTGGTTTTGATGATCTTCTCCCATGCTGATTAGCCTGAGTTTCTGTGCTAGAATCTCAGATGGATGTGCACTACCCAGTGGAACACGTGCCAGGATGTCCTGAGAGGCAGGAGGGGTTCAGGTGAGACACTGCACCTGCCCGCGCTGCAGCTGGAGGTTCCTGTGATACCTCCTTGGGTATCACGCTGACATTTCATCTCTTTCCTGTATGAATTAATTAATGAATCTGTGAATTTCGTCTCATCCCTGTATTTATTCACACCTCAGGACAAAGTTTTAACTCCACTGCGCATTTCTTAACATGCTTCTCATAAAATCTATCTGCTAGGACTCTCTCTAACAACCTAAAGAATTTATGCATTAATTAATCACTGTAAAGTGAATAGCTCATTACTTGTTTGGCTGGTATCAGTCCAGCCTGCTCAGGCACTTGCAGGATAAAACATTACTGATAAATGTCACCTTTATTTATCTTGGTCTAATTTACAGGTATTTGCGGTCATTTGTCTTGCCAAGAGAGGCATTTTTCTTCTAGAGAGCAAGAAAAAAGGTTTAAAAAGGAACATTACTGCACTAAACTCTTGGGAGGTTTTTTAATGATACGTGCAAGTGGAAAATAACATTAAAATATGATCTCAGAAATTAAACGACCAGAAATAATAATTGATAATTTTGTCTTCAAGAAGAAAGTCAACTCCTAAAAAGCTTAAAAATATATTATTTTCAGTGTATTTACATGCAAAATATTTAAAATATTTTAAAATATATAAACCTTTAGATGATATAAACCTTTAGAAGATATAAACCTTTAGTTTTCTTAGATGGTTGAAAAGGCAAGGCCCATGCCTTTCTTAAATTTTAAATTATCTTTTACGTTTAACTGAGAGACACATATAAATAAAACTGTTCATATGATAATGAAACATTTCCGCATTAAAAATATATATGCATCTTTCTAGTGTAACTTTTAGATTATATTTCAGAGGTAGCTGTTTTTCCACCTTTGAATGTTTTGAAGTTTAAAACTGTAATTTTACATGAGCTTTTACTGAAAAAAACCCAAACCAAACCAAAATAAAAAAAGAACAACAATAACAAAAAACAAAACAAACCAACAAAAAACCCCCAAAACCTCAAGAAGTTTGATGTCATAAGAATACAGTTTTCTTTTAACATGCAGCTAAGTTAATTTTTCTAAGAAAAGCCGTAGAACTATAGAATATAGAATAGAACATTATCTATAGGGATGATAATTTAAAAGATTTAAAAAAATATATAAAGATGGGAATATTTAAAGGATAAATGTAAAAAAAATAGAAATACTATTTTTAAAAAATTAAAGTTCAAGGCTTTCAAACTATTCCATCCATTTAGTTATAATTTACTTATTTCCACTAGATTTTTCTTTAAGAGTTAGGAGTATGAAAATAATTTCAAACATTTATAAACTCATCACACAGACATATCAAACTTAATCTTAAAAATTGCCAAGGTTAACCCTTAAAATTGATCTTCTGCGGCCCAGTCCCACCATAAAGGCATCCATTAAGTAGTAAAAAGTGCAATCAATAAACACATAACCAGAAAGGTGATTTTTAGTTGTTGGTGTTGCCAAGTTTTATGTGCCATTGAGTGAAGCCAGTTGGGCTGTGCACAGATTTCAGGGCAGAGGTTGGATCCTGCCCTACAGAAGGTGTGACTGCAGAGCTCCACACAAGGGCATGGAAGATGGAGTACATTTTCCATACAGGCATCATCTGTACTTGGTCTTGTTCAGCTGGCAAAGCTGGGCAGTGTCTTCTTCCCAATATTGTACTTTATGTCATCAATTCATTCTCAGTTTGTTTGGCTTTAGGCAGATGTTTTCAGTTCTTGTTCACATTAATGGGAAAGAGGTCAGGCATACCTGCAAAATATTTAAATATTTGTTTGAAAATGCCCAAGAACAGTTGGTGGCAAGATGGCATTTTCCAGTCAAAAATTAAAAATTACCTAATACTCTCTATACAGTAATAAATTAGTCAAATTACACTGAAAAGAAGAGGAAAGAAAAAAAACCACTTGCTCTATTTCAGGTTGAATTTTACCTGTTTCCCAGGAGGACTAGCCAATTTCTGACTTGTCATCAATTTGTAAGAGTTCACTAGGAAGAAATAGAGTTTATAATGAGATTATGAACAGTCACTTAATGATAGATTCCATTAAGCATGGGTATGGGAAGTTAGATGACAAACTGTTGAGGCCAAACTCTAATCAATATGCACACAATGAGCTTGAGGACGTGACTTACATGGCTGAGCACCTGTAGATGGAAACCCACTGTGATGTGCTGATCTCTGATCACTGCCTTTAATAAACTTGGGATGAAGTCATGAAAAACCCTCAGGGCTAAAGTTCCCAAGGAGCTCCTGCAAGAATCAATGCAGCTTCATGGGTAGAGTTCACTTTGCTGTGGCTGTGCTGCTGGTGCTATGTAAAAGCAGCCGCTGCACGGCTTCAGCAGCTGCAAAGGTCACTTTCACTCTTAAAATTCCTCATCTATAGGTCATGGCACAAGGTTATAAGGCACAAATTATTATAGTCAGACTCTTCCCATTTCCTTGTGCATCTAATTGCTTCTCAGGATGCATGACTCTGAAAGTGCAGCCCTGGCTGCAAAATTAAGGATGAGTGTCTGGTGACATAAATGAAATAGTAATTCTTGTGCAGGCACTACTCTGGACAAAAAGTGAGTATTTGTTTATGTCTGTTTCAAGAAAATCTGTCAGCACTCTGGTTTTTGTGTATCTGCCTAAATGTCTTTTCATGAAGTATGTATTTAAACCCTTTGCTGAGCTTTCATGTCAACAACAAAATTATTTCTTGGAACTGAAAACCGAGGGGGCCAAAATTCTCTAGGAATACCAGCAGAATTCCATCTACCTGCCTTAGACAAGCCAGTAGATCTTCCCAGTTTAGGGGTTCTGAATTCCATTTATGTGATACTGGATTTTGCATTGTAGAAATTCCACGGCCACGGGACAAACAGGTGGCCCAAGCTCTGAGTGCTTTGCACTCCTTGGAGCACTGGACAGTGAGCTGAGTGTGGCCATATATCTCTGATGCACAGTTGAGTCTGTATGGAGCTGCAGCAGCTGTAATTAGCAGGACTATCTGGAATTACTAGGGCTATCTGGTGTCAGCAGCAATTACCAGTCACATCTTCAAGGATCTCCCCCTGGCTCCATTATTCCTCCCCTGCTTCCTTCTACAGCTACTAGATTAATTTCTTAGTCTGTCTCCTTTTATCTTTGGAGAAGTAAAACTTTGTCTTGCCCAGAGAACTGAGTTGCCTTGAGATGAATACGACCTGACAACTATTACTTGAATGTTGTAAAACCTAAATGTACAATGCCCAAGATGAGTGAGCATTATTAGGTGATAAATATTGTGTGTGGAAATGCTAATAATTGGGGTCGGTATTTTAAAATTAACTAGGGATGACATACCAGATTCAGGAGCATCAACTGTTCATGACTGCTGAGTGAAACATCATCTGCACTCCATTTTAATTAGCTGGAACACACAATTGCAGTTTGCATGGCAACAATGAAATACTGCTAATGATTCCTGTGAAAACCTTCAGTACAATCAGCACTCATGAAAGTCAAACAAGTGATCAATAAAGTTGTTGAATTTATTATTATGGTTTTGGTGGTTGCTTTTGGTTAGTTTGGTTTTGTTGTTGTTATTTTTTTTTAAATTTAGTTTGGATTTTTTTTTTTTTTTAATGAGAAGATGTATAGGAAGGACTACAAGTTGTAACTAGTTTTAGAATCTTTTTACACCTCTTCAGTCTCAACTATTGACCCCTGCCCTGATATTTACCCCTCACTCTTGCATGCCCTGCAGACTGAACCACATGGGCATAGAAATGCGCAGATACGTAAGAGTCCATTGCTCAAAATAAATGTGAATAGGTGATTCTATGATATATAAATAGTCCCTGCAATAGATGAACAAGTCCCAGGAGCATCATTGCTAAGATTGTGCAATGAAAATAAAATCAGAATATCTTCTTAACCTCCCTGTTTATTCATGCTGGGCACTTTATGCAGTAAAATGCAGATACATTCCACAGCTATAAGTACCAGAAATAAGAAAGCACTCTGGTTGTCCCTGCATCCTACAACTAAAGCAACTATCTAAGAATAGGATAAAAGTCATAAAATTCTAAAACTGTATATGGGCAGAGTGTTATAGTCAGTGAGCTGTGAACTGTGCAAAGCCACTGGTTCTGTCTGTATGGTAAGAAAACCATACAGACCATTACTATTAGCCTATCATTTATTTGTATAATATAAGGGAAGTTTCTGACCAATTTCCTACTGCTTATCTGCACATTTTGTCTCTGTCAAACACACCTTTAGATTTGTGCATATTTGGATGTTCCTGTGTTTACTTTTCCAGCGCCTTCATTCCCAATTTCATTTTCTTGTTCTGCTTTCCTTCTTCCTAAAACCCTCATCTAGCTTTACTTACTCTTTTAGTCTAAAGGTGTAAGTTTGATCTTTATTCCTTAAAGACTTGGATATCAAAGGAACTTCTATTCAGTTTGATATATATGAAAAAGACCAAGATGCCTTCCAGGCAAGTGGTCATATCAGAAAGCTATCAGAGCCCAGCCCTTGGTGGTGGGCAGGATTTCTGAAAGAAAATCTTCCCCCATGGATTTCACTCAACTTCTGCAACCTAAGCCACTGCAAGTACAAAAAGAGAACAAGCTATGGGCTCAAACTTGTTATTCTGCAAGTTTCAATTGCAGAATGCTAATAACTGCATCCTTTAACATGCTGGGCAATAAATTTATGACTTATTGGGTAATCATAACTTCTTTGCTAGATTTCCTCAATGTCTTCTTTTAGATTGTATTGAAGCTAATTTAAGACACAGGACTTGGCATAAGTTTGGTGGAAAATTCAGAAACTTTTTATTAGTTCCCTAAAACTCAAGCTAAAACCACTTTGTCTTGCCATATATCTCATGTTGGGATCCACAAAAAGAGAAAAAAAATCTAAATATGGTTAAAATTCTTAGCATGCTAAAAGATTCACATTTTCTTAAGTATAGTTTTATATCTACATACTTAAAAGATGTATATTTAGTGACATTTCAAGATAAAGTAATAGACAAATCTGCAGTTTGTGTGCTGAACTTTCTCTGGATGGGGAGCATTCTCCTTTTTGCACAGTTATTGAATTTATACTGGTGCGATCAGAACTGGATCCCAATCAATATTGGCAGAAGTATTTTACCAGAGAGATGGAGTAGGAAGGGTCAGCTGAATCCTATTGACTGTGGCCTGTTAAATGGACAGAGATTTTTGCTGAATGAATGTTTCACACCCTATACTGCACATCATTAATTAATGGCTCAGCATGTGCTGAGAATAACAGCTCTGCACTGGATGTTCAGGAGACAAGATTTATTTTCGAGTACCTGAGGCAGGATTCAAACCACAGCCCAAGAGAACAACAATTTCATCACTCCTCCACAAGTAGAGTTTTTCCTGCCAGCAGATTTTAATAACTATTGGGCTTGTTCCATGGAACCCTTCCCTGACCTATGGCCTCGTGCTTCAGTACAGAACCCATGCGTGCTCTCAGGGGATGAGTGCTTGCCCTGGACAAACCTGAACTCAGATTCTGCAAAGATTCCTATTTTCCCAGCCATTTCTTGTGCTACATGAAACATATTCCAATAGTTTCTATTGTAATAAATTCAGAAGTAACTGCAGCCTATTTAAAATCATTTTAGCAAAACATATACCATTGCTTCTACAAGCAGAGCCTAAAATTTTTAGAATTTCAGAACTCTCCTCTCTTTTCAGTGCCAGAGGGAACGGAAGGTAAAATATAGTGCTTTAAAAGTAAGCCTCTTCCATCTGGTTAGCTACCCTTAGACCTACTTCAGTCTGCCAGGAATAGCCTAAAATTGTTTCTATTTTTCATCTGTAGTTAAAACACTAACAGGCATAATGAGAACAGGAGCTTTTATAAAATTACTGACTGCCAGGATGATTAATTTATTCTCTTCTGTTAAAATGAGACTGTGTTTTGCGTTTGATGTCATCCTATATTGTTTGGCTATTACTCTGCTTTTAAAGTAGCTAAATGAACTTTTTCTTAATACTCAAGAGCACTATTTATGCTGCTATATTTCAGGTTCTCACAGAATTTTCATTATAATATTTTATTTTCAAGAGCCTGTGACTTCACTGCAAAAAATCCTCCAGGTGAAAAAAAAGGATCACAGAGTCAGCTTGGGAGTAAGTCAAGAATGACTTTTTAAGTTGATTTTAAAAAAACACAGTATGATTTTTGATGAATTTTTTTCAATATATTATTTGTACACATTTTAAAAAAATAAAAAATGTCTTTCAGAATTATTCTTTGTTACTAGATCAGCTCTCAGTCTTTAAGAAAGCATAAAAGATTTGTTTACCATACCAATCCAGAGCTATTAAATCAGTTTATGTTAAACCGGGGGTTTTCTAAACTCATGGTCTTTTAAGCTGAGGGGGTTTGGGATTTAGGTTTCTTTTTTGTTTGTTTGTGTTCTTGTTTTGGGGTTTGTTTTTTGTTTGCAGGATTTTTTGGTTTGGGTTTTGTTTCTTTATTTAAGGTATATTTAAATGTGTCTGTGTCATTATATACCTCCCCATTTTGTTCCATAAACTGTAAGTCCATTTATATTGTACCAAAACCCAGCACATCGAGTCCATCACCTCACAGCTAAAAGCCCCATTAAGATCAGGAGTCCCCAGCTGAATGTCACTCCAGAGGGTGGGATTCTCCACTCTCCATCCTGTTAGCAGCAGTTCCAGGAAGGGCCCCTGCATCTCCTGTCCCCTCCTCCTCTTTCCAGCAATGGTGGTGACAGGACATTTCAGGGGCTCTGGTACTTGTGGGGGAGGGATAATATTTTGCTTTAGAAGAAAAGGACATCTCAGTGGTTACAGGGACAGCTGGACAGGAACAGCTTTGATGCCTTTTCCTGCATAGGTTTGCTTCATGATCTCTCCTTTACAGCATAATTATTTCCATAGTTCTCTTCCCCATCTTTTCATTAGTATCCCTCTGCTACAGGGAGCTCTCTGGCTAAATATTAAATAAACGTTGTTTTTAAGTGGAGCTCTGTGGTCTCAGTGGTCTGCAGAGCTGGAAAGATGCTGTGTGATCTTGCTGATCTGCAGCAGCTCACCGCCAGAGGACAGGAGAGAACTTGCTTCAGTTTCCCAGCCCCAGGGCCTTAAAGGGTCAGTGAAGATGAATGGAGCTGTCTTGCTAAGCTGTTTGCGCCTTTTCCTTTCACTTAAGGGGTGAAACCATGTTTTCTAATGGAACACAATTGTTCTTTCCTTGAACTGTGAATATTCTTCATGCCTGCTCTTGTGTAGGACATGTTTGAGCCTACAGAGGTCCATGCGGGCAGTGTGGAATATTGATGTGTTAGATGTGTTAACACTCATGTCATATTCATGTTGATTCTTGGGCTTTTTAAAGTGCTATGCCTGCTTACATGCGTGCCCTCATTTTAAAACCACACAGACAGTTGCAGGCTTCTATCAATGGCTCTGAAGGTAATGATGCATAACCTAGGGAGTAATCATTCAGTGTAATGCCTTTACAATGAAGTTTCTCCACTGTTTATCTTCTTTACAGCAAATCTATTTATAGGTATTGAAGTTGGAAGCAGAGATTTTCAGGATTAATTTGGAAAATGAAAATAAGTGTGTGCATTTCATTGCTGAAAATATTCCAGTTCTGAAAACTGACAATAGATTAAATTAAGAATAACTTTGTTATGGATCAAATTTTACTTTTTTGCACAGATCTGCATTTAACAATCAGGTGATAAGACAGCTAAAACCCATCTTATTTAATGTTCTTCTTGGACTTCCAGGATAGATGAAAATGTCCATGTAAATACTGCAATTAAGTACTCCATAATATTGTTGTTCTGCTGATACACATCAAAGGGCACGAGGCCGTCCACTATCATTTTAGCACCAGGCCTGCTGGAGGTGTTTAATTCTGTCACTCACCTTCTGCACAGTTTGGGGAAATCAGTTAATAAACAGAATATGTTAAAATGCAATTCTTTCTCCCAGTCTGCAGAGTGATATTTTGTTTTAAAGTTATATCTGTAAGAATCAAACAGCTCAATGGCTGCAGTTCATGTAATAATTTAATCTCCCGAGTATTAATTGAAGCTCACCTTATCTAGAGTCCTACATTCTTGCATAGAAAAAAAATGTGACAAAAGAGGAGCTCCTTACCTCCTCCTTACTTCAAATTTCACAGGATTGAAACCTCAACACTATCAGATGAAAATCTGTCCCTTGAAAAGTCTCAGCTTTTCGTAAGACGCAGGACTTCTTGCTATGGGCACATGAGCCTTCCCATAATGACCTGTGAATAATATCAGACAAATTAAAGAGGAGGTCCAAGATCACCTGTGGGCCACATCTATAAAGTTTCATGGATGCAGCCCCTGGTACCTCAGCATTTTTCTGTTAAGCTGTGCATCATTCCTAGGATTAATATGTTATTATTAATAATAATAATTATAATAACAGACACAATAACATACATATTGTTGTAGTAGTAGTAGTAGTAGTAGTAGTAGTAATAATAATAATAATAATAATAATAATAATAAACAGAAAAGTGTTTGATTCTCTCTGCCCCATTTATCCATGTTTTTTCTCTGGAGTTCTGAGTTTTTGTAGCTTAATATATTCAGCTTGTTCCACATATAAAAATTTGAGTATCATTTTATGTCTGCAATTAAAAGTTTAGAAATGTCCTTTTACTTCATACAGAATAAACATTAATCTTAGAAAGAAGATTTTTACTTCATATAATCATATGCAGACTTTATAATCCTTATTTTGCATATTTAGGTGTTCAGAAAAGTTTAGATTGAAAATGTTTAGAAGCCTAGGTGAAGCTGGAGAGTACAGTTAAGGAGAATTGAAATGGCCCAAGATTCAATTAAATTCAGGTCCTTTCCACTGGAAAAATTATCTTCTTATTGGCAAGGAGCAGTCAGACAGTTAACTGGTAACATTTTCAAATCAGTAACATTGGACAATTCATGTTGGGAGAGAATTATGAGCAAAATTATATAATAAATAAAGATATCTTTTGTTGGCCAAGACAAGCTTTGGAGGGACTGGTGTAGGACTCAGGGACTCAAGTCATTATCAAAGTAAATTAAATAAGAAATAATGTGGATATGCTTCAGGCAGTTGCAGCAGCAGCAAATTTGATTAAATTTAAAGTTTAAAATCGAAGTTTTCAGTGGCTAGATCTAATGGAAATGTAGGCTTTCGGAGTGATAGTCTTCCTTTGCTAGTGAAGGGCATTGTGGTATGAGAATACCAGCTTTTAATAGTTTTTTTTTTTTCTTTATTGTTATTTTAAATTATCCAAGACAATTAATTGGTGCAGTGCTTGGAGTTATTTTCCTTATGTTGATAAAAAATGACATAAGATACATAATTTTTATCCATATTGACAATGTCTGAAGGAAATGAAGTTCTGAAGGTGGTGACACTGCTACAGACTAAAAGGCAGATGAGAGGAAGAGGATGGAGGGCATTTGAATTGTAACTGAGAATACAGAAGGTTTTAACTTAAAGGGATCGTTATCACTATTTTTTTCTTACATGCTTTATTTTTTTGTGCTTTGCTGTCTAAAGGATTTAGGAGTCCTTGGCTTCAAAGTACTTATGGTTGCCTCAGCTTTTGAAATTTTGAAGATTACCCATGGAATTTTTTGACATGTATTTGCTTAAGCATAAAATTAGATTTTGAATTTGCTATGAAACAGGAAAAATCAGTCTGAAAGAATGGAATAATTAATTATTATTTCTAATTTCCTGATTTTGAATATTTTTATTTGAACACTGTATTCAAGTGTTTAGTTTTTAATATTGTATTCAAAGATAACATGATGAGATACATTGGTGTGAAATCTCATTTTACACAATTAATATAGAACCATAAGGTTTTTATATTTGACAGTAACCTTACTGAAATAAAGCCTGTGAAGCTTCAGATTTAATTTATACAGGTCTGTTAAATTAGTATTAAAGGAATATCTGGTAGACAGCAGTGCAAGATCAGGTGCAAGCAATTATTGCCCAGGTGGGGGAGTAAAGTCATTCACCTGAGTTTGTGTGGGAGAGGCCTCTAATTAAGTTCCTTAAAAGAGACCATTCCTTGTTAACTTTCAAAGAGTACTGCAGGTGTAGCAAGGTGTTAATATTGCTATTTTTCCTCCCCTCCCCTCCCATGAGTGTATTCTTCTTCTTTTTGGTGCCACTGTATGTCATTCTCTTAGAATGATTCAGTATTTCAAACATTAAACCTGTGTCCTGGAAATAGGGTATGCTAAAGAGATTAACCATCTCAGGCCTATTTTATTGCAGATTAAAGATAGTAATTTGTGTGTATCCTCTCAATTCTCAGTCTTCAAAGTGCTCCCTCCTGGTGAGTAAAACATAAATGACTTAGAAGATATTATTTGATGTGTTTTGACACTGCCTGTTTAATTCATCATATGATGATTGATAAGTTAGGTAATACAAGACAACACTTTAAAAGCAAATTTCTAGCAGTGCATTTTCAAGTTGTATTACATTGCTGATATTTTCTAAGCTCCTTTTAGCACTCTTTTTTAACACAGTGCACGGAAGCTGTTTCTCCTCTTAGGTTTAATGTGTGTTCAAGAGGAAATATGCTAAAAAGATAAAAATGCAACTTCACAGGGATACATGTCCTGTAGAATTTTAAATGCATGATACAAAAAAAAAAAAAAAAA
>VWZN01004381.1:394143-411659 GCA_013396955.1 Regulus satrapa | reverse complement strand
AAAAAAAAAAAAAAGCCAAGCAACCCAAAATAAAATATTTTTTCTTCTTCATATTGAAAGCTAATTTCTCTTTTGTGTTAGATGACTAAGTACCTACCACCAGAAACAAAAGGGAGTATGAAAGAGCTAAGCATCATAATACAGAATATGTAGTTAAATATGGAAAGGACAAAAAAAAAAGAAAAAAAAAAGCCCAAACAAAAACCCCAACAACAAACAAACCAACCTTCTCACTGGTGGGGTTACAACCAAGACACCAGTCCAGGTGTTAGAAGACTTTTGCAACACCAGCCTGGTGCACAGGATTTCAAGGAATCCATAAACCTCTGAAATGTTCCTTTTAGCTTTGTCTTGATATAGGGAATGGCAACATAGAGAAAATTCAACCATCTTTCTGCCCACAGCAGAAGGTTATTTTCCAGGGTCCGTTTTCCAGTGGGTCAGCCTTGCTGGATCATCCTTTTCTTGTCCCCTAATGGGGGCTGGGTGGAAGTGGTGGACTCTTTCTGGCAGATACCATCCTGCTCCCAGGCAGGAGAGACATCCCAGAGCCTGCAGGCTTCCAGAGAACATTTTGAAAGCAAGGTTTTAATTTCACTGCTTCCCCTCTTAAGCTTGATGGTGTTCAAGTTTTAAAATGCTTTGATAGGTCTTATGTAAATTATATAATGATTAAAAGATTGTCAATTTTTCAGGCTGCATTGTAAAGTATGCACCTTAATGGATGATTTTATCCTTAAACTGTGACATTATCTGGGTATGGCAGACAGCCTGAGCTTTTTTTTTATTTTTTTTAAACTACCCTCTCATTGATGATTTTATTTTGTTGTTGTTTTTTGTTTTGGTGGGTTTTTCGGTGGTTTTTTTGGAGGTTTTTTGGGTGTTTTTGTGTTTTTCTGGGCTGTGTGATGGTGTTGGTGGTGGTTTTTGCAGGGGTTGGGGATTGGTTGGGAGTGCTAGAGGGATTTTGTTGGTGTTGGCTGGGTTTGGTTAATTTTCAAGGTAGTGGGGTTCAATTGATTTCAGAATGCAATTAAAAAAAATGTTTTCTATAGCAGGTGCATAGTCTTGCTCAAACAGAGTCTCACTAAATTTCAGCTAGACTGCACAAGAATTAGCTTTTATACTGACACTAGAAAAAGTCCCACACTGGTTTATAAAAATATTTCCTCCTCAGTTATGAGTGCAAGAGAAACTTATTGCTTGAGAGTTTTAGATCAACTCTGTCTCTAATTGTCATTACTGCCAGTGATGCTTTGAAACTCGGCTCCAAGTTTATCATAAAACATTTGGTATCAGCTGTAAAACTCTCCAATGTTTGATTGAATGGCAATGTTATTATCCTCCCAAAAGGTTTTAATTAAGATGTTTGGAGGCCAAACAGCTGTGCATGGAAATGCTTACTTCAGCTGAAAAATTCAAACTTTGGAACCCATAGTTTCAAATACTTAATTTATATGCCTTATCTTCTGCTTATTATAGAAATCTAAATTAATGGAACTAGTGGAAATTTCAGACACACTTCTGCTGGTACAAACTGGTGAGCTGGGAATGAAAATGAGCACAGGATTAATCTCTTTGTATTTGTAGAACATCTGATTGCTACACCTTGGCACAAGCATCTCTACCAGAAAGGATTGAGCCTAGGGGGGATAAGGCTGAAAAATCAGGAAGACTTGAAGTAGTGCATGACTGAGTGTTCCTCTAAATTAAAGACAAAAAGTTCCTAGAAAATCAGTCTTAAAACCCTAGTACCCAAGTGTAGGGCATCTAGTGATCTCTTGTGCTAAAATATTTGGAATGTGAACAATGTTTTTTGTAAGGATTGTGTCCTATCCCTCACTCAGCTTTTATCTATGACTGAAGCTGGTGGGAATGCCAAGTTTTAGGAACTCATTTGTGGAGGGGCAGGGAGGGAGGTTGTTTCTGTCGTTTGTTTTGGTGTTTGAGTTTTTTTAAATCTCAGCAAATTTTGCTTAGAATTCACATTTTCTGGGGGTTTAGGGTGGGTTTTGTTTGTTTGCTTGTTTTGGTGTTTTTTTTTTTTTTTGTTTTTGTGTGAAAACTCCCCATTAAGTAACTCTTGCAGAATAAAAATATAAATGGGACTATAAAAAATTTCAGAGCAAAGCAATCTTCTGCCTGCACTATGAACCAAGGCAGATTGGGGGGGCTTCTAGAAAGCCAGCAACTGTTGGACAAAATTGCTGATTGAATGGGTTTGAAAATTGGGAGTAACCTTTAAGACTGAGCAGATAAATTCAGTATTCTGAGCCCACCAAAGGAGAGAGAGGAGTCCAAGACCCAGGGACTGAATTGCCTTTTAGCAGATGCTTTGTTGCATGGGCAGATCCTTGTTGTGGATCCTGCTGGGGTGTGACAGGGAAAGCAGATACTGAAATAGTCCTGAGCACCCCTTTCCCTGTGCTTTCATCCTCTCTGTGGCTGTCTCTATGTCTTTCCTGAAATAAATTACTGGAATATATGTAAAGAATTGTGTATGTAAATTAAAAAAATAATACATTAAAAAATAATAGCTGAATTATTTTAACAGCCTCTTTCCTGGCAGGCACATCTCGTCTGTCATAGGAATCTAATTCAGAGGCACAGTAGGTTTCCAGCTATTAGCAGATGTTGTAGGTTACATTCCATTCACTCCCCTTGGAAAAAAAAATACCCAGCATGCATTCTAACAAGGGGGAACTGTTACTCTAGGGAAGGGGCTTGCCATGCTAAAGAACCCCGGCTTTAAAATGTTTTCCAAAAAGGAAGAGATGCGAGAAATCTTTGTGTACCGGGAGGACAAGACAGCAAATGTTCACATGATGTTCACTTTCCAATATGCAACAGCAGCTTCTCAGAATAAAAGAAAAATGAACTCAGGACAGAACTCTGATATCAATGAAATACAATCTTGTTTGTGCCATTGTCTTCCAGCTGAACTTCAGGATATGTTTGCTTTCTTCCCTGTTGTGCTCCTCTCCTACAGCTCACATAGCACTGGCTCTTATCTTGGAGATAGAATAGAAATCAAATTTATGGGGGTTTTCTCTCCTCATCCTTCTCCCTTCTGTCTCCTGTAGTGCTGATGTGATACTAGAAGACTGAGGAGAGGATGTCCCCCTCAGTTCCCCTGAATTCAGGCTGTAATGATGGCATTTACCACTGTGTTTTAAAAAAAACGGCTAAATGGAATCCGCAGGAGTCAGAAGGCACACTGTCAGTCAAGGGAAGTGTCAGCCTTGCTCTCGTGAAGGGAATAGCTGAGGGCAGAAGTGGCCAAGTGCCCTGGTCACTGGTGTCCCCAGGGAGGGGACTGCACCGTGCAGAGAGACCAGCTCTGTTTGACAGCCCTCCCCAGGTGTCAGTAAAGCTGCCTCACTTGCAGCTGGGGGTCCAGTTGTTGTTTAGTATGGAGAAAAGAAGGCTCAGGGAAGACCTCGTTCCTCTCTACAATTACCTGAAAGGTTGTGGCAAGGTGGGGGGGGTCAGTCTTTTCTCTCAGGCAACTGGGGACAGGACAAGAGGAAATGGCATCAAGTTGTACCAGGGGAGGTTCAGCTTAGATATTAGGAAAAATGTCTTCACTGTGAGAGTGAAGGAATGGAATGGGCTGTCGAGGGAAGTGGAGTCCACATCCCTGAAAGTGTTTAAAGAAACCAGTAGAAGTGTCACTAGATAATATGGTGTAGTGCGCATGGTGGTGTAATAAATTACCATCAGTAATTGTTCACTAAACTGTATTAGGGGAAGCACCNTAAATTCCAGTATGGTTTAATTGGTCTTGTGTCCAGTCAATTATTGGGACACACATATAACAGTGGCATTTGGTTGAAACTTGATGATCTTTGATATCTTTTCCAATCTCAATGACTGTGTTTTTCTATAACTACTTTTAGTTGGAGCAACCAAGTCCCCCTGCACCATTGCACTGATTTCAGGCACGCAGAGGTGAGGTAAGAATAAAACCCTGCACGCTGTAGGATATGGGAAGCTGTTGGGAATTGCTGGAGGGCATGCTGTGCTGTTGGGAGTCCCAGAGGAGTCTGACTGAGGTATCAGAACCCATTATATGCAAGCTATATTTCCAAACACTTGCAGCAGAAATCTCAATGTGACAATAACTGGGAATTACGACCCTCGGGGTGAAAAGCAAAATGTTCTGTTGTTATGGGAGGAGGTAATGGATGGTGTCTCAACTGCTGTGTCGTGTGATGCAGCTCTTCTGTCTGGATCACTGCAGTGCAGAGGAGCAGAGAGCCCCCTGAGTGATGCTCTCACTTAAAGGGACAAAGGGTTCTGGCCCATGCTTCCCTCACTAGCTCAGGCATGGTGTTTGTGGAGCACCTGGCAGAGAGCTGGGGGCTCCCTAACGTTAATTCTCTGTCTCTCTGCCCTGTCATGTGCTCCCATTATAGTTTTGTAATTGTTTTTGCAGATTTAACAATCTGGGCTTGATCTTAGAACTTCAAAGTGATGTGAAGAATGACTAGAAAATTATCTTTTTGTAAAGTTTTATGATCTGCTTTGTGTTATAGTTATCACAAAATATTCAGTTAAGGATCATCCAATAAGGCACTTAACAGAACAAACTGGATGATCAGATGTCCAGGTTTTTAAAGGCTTATTGATCAGCCAAGATAATGTAGCTAAAGTATTGATATTAAAAATCATCCTTATATTTTCCTATATTAGCAAAAGTGAAAATGTAAATCAAAAATGCACTTATTAAAAAGTAGGATTTTCAATCCAGAGAAAGCCATTTCAGTAAGAATCATTCTCATTTTTATTGTCTGACAGGCAGAACAGGAACTGCATTCTATTCTAAAAGAGGTGGCACAAAAATATTGGAATAAACTTTTCATTGTCTTCCAGTTTGTATGTGTGATTGTACTGAACAACTCTTCCAAGAGAAGATAAAGGCTGTTAATTTCTCTAAGGTGGAGAAACACCACCTGGAAACTTAGCCAAAGTACCATAATCTACAATTAATTAACTGTGTGGTATCCAGTGAGCAGATCATGGCAGAGCAATTTGAGCCACAGTGTGCTGGTTTGGAAGAAAACCAGTGGGAGATCCCAAGTCAGAACTACAATTTAATAGGAAAATTCAAGTAAAATGCAGTAGTACAAAACCACTGACAGAGTCAGAATACAAGGCACCCTGTCAGTCAGGGTGTTGGTAGCAGTCCCATTGAATGGTCACTGCAGTTTTCCTGGAGTGACAGATGTGGTTCTGTTGAAGCAGTGATGCTATAGAAGGGTCTGATTTTCTTCTGAAGGCCCAGGGGTGGTGTAGATGGGTCTGGTCTTCCTCTGGGAATCCAGTGGGAAAAGGCTGGCTGTGGTGTCCCAAATCTCAGAGATTTTATGGAGGAAGGAATGCCTGGCTAATCCCCCTGGGTGGAGCATCTCCCAGTGGGATGATGTAATTTTATCAGTCATGCAGTGAGACTCAATGTCCCATTAACAGCAAAAATCTCCTGGAGGGAGGATGAATATTGGAAGAGATAAAGGATACTGCCCCACCTGGTTTAACAGCTGGTAATAGAATACATACTGCTGGTGACATCTTGCATTGCAACCTAAGACACACAGAGAGCAGGTTAAATAATGTGTGGTACACAGCTTCCTTTCCAGTTTTCAAATTTGAAACCAATGTGCATAGATGAAAATCATATGAGACCAAAATGTCTTTTTTCTCTGCTTTTAATGAAAATTAATTTACAATATCCAAAATCAGCTGCATGCAGTAGATATGGATGTTTTCCTACACAATTAATGTGTTTTGTTTTATGAATATTTATTTTCTGAGATTATTCAGAAGCAAAAAAAACTATTTTTGAGTGAGTAAAAACTTCTGCTAAACATAGAAAATATCATTCCTGTTCCCCATTTTATCTACAGGAAAACTTACCATGGCAGTGGCCCAGTTTAAGTAATAAGACATTTTGCGATGGTCTGTATTTGGGATCATATAAAGTTTAAAATTAGAGCTTTGACAGTATCCAAGGTTTTTGGGTTTTTTAAAGATACATTTTAAAGAAGAAATCTCAAATATAGAGCTAATTTTATATAATAGTCCCTATTATCTAGTTAGGCTTCTGTCCCCAATAAGAGGAAGTGGGCAAATATCCTCTGTATTACAGGAATGTTTCTAGACATTCTAGTTATAGAATTTCAGCCTCACCTCTAGTTATGCCCTGCTTTCTGCAAAGCTTATGCATTGATAGCCCTGCTCTTTGTAGTTTTGTCTGCAGTAGCCTGAGAAAGAAACTAAGAATCTTCATAATGTAGGAGAAACTTGAACTGGTGACAGACAGGAGGTAATGGGGGCTGGTAATGAGGTGAGTGCTGGGGTTCCTGTGCTCCCTGCAGAGCCTCGGGGCAGAGAGGGGTCCTGAGTGCTGGACACAGTCAGGAGGTGCCTTCTGAGCCCGTTTCATTTGTGCCTCTGTGAAAGGACTAAAACATGTGCACTGGCAACATCTTCCTGCTGCAGTGCTGGCATCTGGAGCTCTTGGGTATAACAGGAAGGATACTTGCTGATTATGTGGTGTTGTTAAAGCCCTTGCAATAAGAGGTCTAAAGGAAAGTGGCATGGAAGCAGGAGGAACTGAGATTTAGCTTTGCTGGCTCAACCTATAATAATCATCATCCTGTGTCTGTTAAACAATGTTATGCACAATTCTACTTAAAAAGCAATGATGTCTAATAATGTCCCCTTTTATTAGAAACTGTGAAGTGACATGCAACAAGCTTGATTTGCTGAACAGCATTTTACTAATTTATTACAATTTAAGTTATAGCATATTCAGAGGATATGCGTCTATGATTAGTTGCAATAAGAGGTATATTTTTGATGCAGTTAGTATAAGGATGACCATTTCTTAAAGTTGTGAGCACTTGCCCTCAGAATGTACCTGCTGCTCTTCCTCCTTGATGTGACATTTCTCTTGACAGGCAGAATGCTGCTGTGGATACTAAAACAGCTCATAGCCAGACAAGGCCCTACAGGTTTAATAATGAAAACACACTTTGAAAGCTGAAGCACTGGGACAAGTGCTGATATGTGCAAATACTTCCATGCTCATATATTCTTAAGGTTAAACAAGCCCATATTCTGTGCTTCAGACCCCTGATCATCCTGGCTGGGCTATTCTCATTCCATTGTGTCACTCTCTGACAAGCTCAGCTCTAGAAAAAGTACTCCAGCTGAAGTTCCCCTAGTCCCAAACTTGTGAGGAGACAATAACCCTCAATATATCAGCCACTACTCCCATTTCTGTACCATCTGCAAATTGGGTGTTCCCTTGATCACCATGCAGGTTGTTAACAAAAAAAAAAATTGAGAAATATTTGGCCTGGTATTGAAGTGTCAATCCCTGAGAGGTCCCGCCAGCAACTGGCCATCAGCTGAACTTTGCCTTTTCACTATCACTTTTCTTTTTTCTCTTCTTGTGATTAGAAAAGACTTTGAGGAAAGATTTGCTGCATAATTTTCCCGCAGACTGATGCTTCCTATAACTTTCTCCTTCTTCTTAAAAATGGGTTACATGCCTTTCTCCAGTCCTAGTGAAGTCCCTGAGCACCACACCCTGGTCTGCTTCCTTGGGACCTTCAACTGCACCCCATCTGTTTGCATGGGTTTGTATATTTTTCAATCCTGCCAATGGCCTTCTTCATTACAGAAACACAGGATTTACAGTGTGATGGAAATGCAGTGATCCAAAACATTGTTAAAGCTTCTGATGCTGCAAATAGGATTTTATTTTTTTTTTAAATCATTTGTGTTGCATCAGCTTATGCTTCAACAGATGGTTAAGCATCCCATAAGACTAAAATAGAATATTGGGACTATGTCTTTATCAATACCAAAGTCTAGTAAACAACCTTCTGTTCCCTGCATCTTCTGGAAAATATCAGGCTTGGTTTACTTATAGCATGTAATGCTGTTGCTGATTGAAATGTGTGAATGACTGCTTCTGTTAATGGATAAGATAAATAAGAATTACTGTGTGGCTAACTGACAGATGTGAGAAAACTAGCTCTGCTGGATCCTTGATCAATGCTTTTTCATAGGAAATATTTCCTGCTTGTTTTGAACAGAAGTTTGGCTGGCCCAGGGATCTAGTAATGTTATTCCACATATTTTCCTTAAATCACTACTTACAGGCCAGACTGGCAAAGCAGTAACCGTGAGGTTTTGCTCTCTAAAGACTGATTGATGGCCTGTGTGAAATAAGTTTGTTCTCTCAGTATAGTTACCAGTGGAAGAGATTCATGTCATAAAAACCAGCTCCACAGTGTATTGTCTCTGTGGAAATGTGACAAGAAAGAGAGGACTGATAGAGCTTGGAAATGAATTACCTTTATGCTCTACAGGGTCCCTCTCAAAACATGAAATGGTGAAAAGGCATCAGTGACACCTTAGTGTTCACCTTTGTATTTAAAACAAGATAACAATCAGAATACTTTTTACTCTTTCTTCTGTTCTTTAAAATTATGTTAGCAATGATAAATTCATCCACATTTCAATATCAAAGGGAGAAGATTGTACCAGATGAAAAGGAAGTTAATGAACAAATGCCTCTATTCATTGCATACGTTATTTTTAGAGCTGAGTGCAATGGGTGGCTGGGGGCTATTTGTTTGTTTCAGGGAATTTTTTCCCCTTTATTCCTATTGTCATCAGTAGACAGAAAATTAGATAAAGACAAGAGATGCATTATCCCTGTAACACTGCCCAACATCCATCCTCTACTCCAAACAGCTGCACCAGGGCCCACAAGCTCTCAGCCCTTCCATGACTGCAGCAACTGGTTTCAGATGGAAATGTCTGCATTCAAGCCCATTGTCGTGCACTGATGGCAAGTCCGTGTTGCATTGCTGTTGAGGGGGGAGGTGATTCATTGCTGTGCCTTCAGATATTACAAATGTGCTGCCGTGTAAAGGCGAGACAGTCCTGAATTCTCCCCCTCTGCTGCAAACCCTAGAGCACCATATGCTGAAGGATACTGCATTTTAAGTTAATAATGAGATGCAGCATAATAAGGTCAAAGCAGTGATGATCAAACTGAACATATGCTGGGGCATATTTCTACTAAATGAAGATTTCAACAATTGATGTTATTGTTACCAAGGCAGAAACAGTTTTTTTCCCAGGACACATTTCTGATGTACTGTAAGAAAATCTGACATACAGGCTCCAGAAAGTGGGTATCAAATGATCTATAAATGACTTCAGTATTAGTTAATATTTTCATCAATAAACTGGAAAAGAGGTAGAACAGCAGCCTAATGGAGTTCAATGACCTGTTGAGAGTCTTATAAATATATCTGGGAAACAATGTAACTTAATGGGGGAATGGGTAACACAAAAAGAAATCCAGGAGGAAAAAAAAGAGAGAAGTGTGCCAAGAACTTACTGATGGAGACACCAGATTTCTCCCCTCTTTTAAATAGGCTAGAATACAACAAGGCCTCTGACCACTGGCATTCTACATATTCAGGGGGTAAAAGCAAGAAGCAGCAATTTTAAATTTCACCCAACAGCATAATGTCAGCTGTATTTAGTTGTTTGAGGGCCTACCGCATTAGAATATTTTGATTCAGCAAAGCCCTGCTATTAAAAAGCTACCATGAATATTGCAAAGCAGTTTGGCTCCATCAGTGCTATTTGATAAGATGGAGACAGGATGGAGAGAACTCCACAGAGCAGTTTCCTCAGGCGAGAGCTCACTCTTGCTGCAAGTGTTCAGTCAGGTGTTCTTTCACCAGATGTTTCTAATTTTATTCATGCTAATGCATTAAACACAAAGCTTTCCCTGTAAACTCTTCAGTGAGAGCGCAGACTATCACAGAGGACTTCATAAAAGCAAGTTTTACAAATTCAGTGTTGACTTATAGCTAAATTAATTACATTTCTTATGCAAGTAAGTCTTGCTCCTCAGCTGGGATTCTGTAATTAAAATGTTGAAGGACAGGGCAGTTACAGAGATTTGACTTTTAAATAAATAGGAATTGCTTCTAAATTACTAGATTTTTAGGGTTATTTCCAATTTTAATATGGTTGTGGGAAACTAAGATAAGGAAAAAAAAAAAGAAAACTCCAACAAGTCTTTTAGATGCATAGAACAGTCATTTTAAAATGTTTTTTGTTTGTTTTTTTGTGGGGTTTTTTTGTGGGTTGTTGGTTTGTTAGTTTGTTTTTGCTGTTGTTGTTTTTTGGGGGGGGTTGTTTTGTTTTGTTTTGTTTTGTGTTGTTTTGTTTTGTTTTGCCAGAAGTATTATTTATGCATGTCAGTTGGCACTAATTCTTTTTATATACTTATTACCTTAAGGCCAAAGTCAACATTCACAATCATGTTCCTTTTAATTGTCCAAAGTGTCTCTCTTCAAATACATTGCTTTAAATCTGAGTTAGCTATGTGGTGGTAGGTAGGTGTGAAAGAGAAACTTAACTGCAAATTTTTGAAGGCAGGCACACGGCCTGGAACTGATTCTTCTCACCTGTGCTCATGTACATTTGCATTCTCCCAAAATTCCAAGTGACATTTCACTGGTTGTTATCTCAGACACCTCTGGATAAGAAGTGCCTTTTGGGTGGAGCTGCTTTCTCAGGCTGTTCTTTGCTCAAAGGCAGTTTTGTGAGCTGTCACGTTGGGTTATGTTACCTTGCTCTGTGTCAGGAGAGCAGGGCTGGGGAATGATGGTCAGCCCTGCTGCCCTGGGAGTGCCATCAGTACCCCATGTGCAAGGAGGAATGAGCAAATTCAGTACCTGCACAGCAGAGGCTCTCGCAGAGGGGTTGTCTTTGATGCCCTTGCTGTGTTTCTGTCCTGTATTACACAGTCTGGGATTTAAGAGATAGTTCTCATTCTGTCTGCACATACTGCTTTAGTCATTGCCTAATTCGAGCAATTTTAGAACGGTGCATAAAGCAGTGCAACCAAAAGCATGAATGGGTGCATGGACAAGTGATTGTATTGGAAAATTAATATTCATTAGCTTGAGCCACAGCTGTTTCACTGTTTTCATCTCTTGCCAGTTCCAAAATAAAACATCAAGTGGGAAAATATATGTTTCTGCCAGTTTTAAAGGCCCAGATGCTTAAAAAGTGCATTAAGACATAAAGACTCAATGGCTTTTAGTTGTTTCTGTATCACACTCAACATATATCCACTGTTTTTCTCACATTCTTCCAGGGCAGGGGGAATTTATGCGCATGCCTATTCATGCTGTTAAAAACAAGATGATTCTAGGAAGTTTTCTAAAGTTTGCTCAACTTAATTTTTCCCATGATAGGGGGAAAAAGCAACTTCTGCCTTATCCCTATCTAATCCTATTGCATCATGAATATGAGACATCTTGGAGAGTATGTCCTAAAACTATTAGCTGGTAGTTTCATTTTTAAATTCTGCCACACATGTTTGAATGCAGGAGATGGTTAAAACTGGCATGCACTATGCAGCAAGAACCTAATTGCATGTCTGCTTTCATTTCAATGTTTTGATTGACATAATTTCATCAGGTTAATAGGGCAACACACTACCCTTGTCTCTGCTTGAAGGAAATACGAATGTTACAGGAAGATTTCCTAACTTTTCTGAAACCATAGATAGAGCAAGAGTTAAATTGATGGTATCTTTAATTTTGAACTGTCTGCTGGTTTTGTCTGCAAATATAAGTGGAAGTTTACTGCTTCCTCCTCTATGGGAAAATGATCTCCAAAGCCAGCAGATGCTGATGCTCTTTGTTGATGAACTTCCCATGCAATTAGGGCAGAAGCAGGAGGTTTTGCTGATTCAGCTTTCACAGCCCTTCTCAAAGCACCTATCAGACATCATTGCCCTTGAGACACCTCATGCTCCCATTTGTATTGATCACTTGGCTCCATGAAGATAAGATTGACCTTTGTAATTTTCTTTTGAAATTGAATTGAATTTTTGAACTTTGTAACTATTTTACAATATATGCTTGCCTTTCAAAAACTGGAAAGAAAGAAAAAAAATTTAAAAACCAAAAACAAACAACAGCAACAACAACAAAAAAAACCCACCCAAATAATTATTAATGGGTAAATTAAAAGGAAAATTATAAAACTTGAGACACTCATGCAAAATAGAAAGAAAAGGGCTGAAAAAACTCTAAATTCAATTACAAAACATATTTAGCTACACCTAGGTATTTTAATGAAGAATAACAATGAGCTTAACCTGTCACAGCTGAGACTAAACTGTTAATGATATGCTAAATGTGGACTGTACTAATTTTTTAATGTCACCCTCATATGTGGATCTGAAACCAGATGTGGGAGCTGATGAATCCTGTAATCCTATTGAGGACAGCCCTTTGTGAGTTTGATCATATTCTTTCCCAAATATGTCTGAGCTGCCACTACTTGCAGCATAGAACCAGACAGTGTACCTGAAATAAATTCTGATTTTACTTAATGTCTTTAGCTATACGTTCTGCCATTCAGCAGCTGCTCTACAGAGAGCTGAGCTCCAAGAGAGAGGGTAGGGAGGGAAATCACAAGAAAAGTGCAAAGTGCTTCAAGGCAGCAGCTGCCACAGATATCCAAAGGTATTTCCACGAAACAGAGCCTCAACGAAAGCAGTGCTCAGACTCTGAATTCAGCACCGCTGGGAATCTTGGCCTCCCGATTCCCTCCAGACACCCCACTGAATGTTTTGTCTGATCTGCGCTAGCACTGCATGTCTTGGGCTCTCTGCGAACATTCCACTGGGCTGGGAACTGACACCTAGAGACAGGCAGGAGCTGAGAACCCCAGGTTTTCCTGGGGTTAGGATAGGGAGGGGATTAAAACCCAGGAGTTCAGATCAGAGGCACCAGCTCAAGCTGAAGTTATTGCAGCAGAATTAAATTTCCTGAAAAACCTAGCAATCTGAGACCGGTTACAGGGAGCCTGGTGGGGGAGCCTGCTCTGGCTGTGAGCAGGGAGCCACCCCAGGTCCCTGGAGCTGCTGCCCCTCTGAAGGGACCTTGGTCCCAGCAGTGGTGTGAGAGAAGCTGCAGAGTGCCCTCAGCAGTGCTGGCACACCGTGTCCAGGAATCCATGAAATGGGAGCTGAGGAGGTGCTTCAGTATGACATACCTTGCCATAACTGAGATAATTTATAACCTGTTGTGTAAATGAAGGGAATGTTATTACTCATTGTCTGAACACAAAATTAAAGCCATTGCCTTTTTAATACAAGTCAATTACATTTGAGACTTGCCTGATGGTTTCAGGGGTTGAGGGGCTTTTGTTTGTTTTTTTCTCCTCCTCTTTCCCCATTCATTAATGAAGAATAACTGTTGCTTAATACCTTGTACATTACATTTCAAAGTAATAGCCTTGAATTATATATATATATGTTTATGGTGAAGAATTAAGGCTTTGAAAGCAAAGGTCAACAATGTAGAAGTAAATCCCTGCAATATAGCATCAGCAGCAATTTGAGACATAAGTGACCTTCAATTTAACTTCTATTGACATCAAGTTCTTCTAAAGAATAAGGAGAGTACATGGCCTTGTAAATATTAGTCTCAAATAAATTCACCTTTGCTGCAGGTTTTTATATACTAATGCTCAGAGTAAACAAGTGCTATTGCTTCGAGGTTTACAAGATTTTAGGAAGGTCTATTTGATAAAGCGTGCAGTGAAAGAATAATAAATTATTGGATTCTTTTTTTCTTTTTGCTTTCTTGTTTTCTCAGTGACAAATTATGAAAGAAGAATTTCGTATTAGTAATTGTATTTGATCTTGGTATATCTACTTTATTCCAGAAATATTTACCAAACCGGTGTCACTTTGTTCTATGTACACATTTAAAATAATTCCATGTGAATTGTTGCCTGCTCATATGCTTAAATATAATTATATTTTCTCTTTGCATCCTCAGTGAAAGCAACAAAATTCTAGCTTTGTCTTTTAATATAGGGATGCAAAGTTGTTGCCTTCAAATATGGGAGAGATTTTGAAGCGGGAAGTTGTGCTATTATTGAACACTGGTTTTGATAATTTGATGAGGTGGCATTCTGACAGACTCTTGAGCTTCTTAAGCCATGTGTTTCTGAAATTGCAGAGATAGTCAGAGATGGGAGAGACTCTACCAAACTACTTCAGTTCTGGTTAAGGAGTCAAGCACATCCATCGGAGAGGAAATGGTCTCAGATTGTGGCAGGGGAGGATTAGGTTGCATATTAGGGAAAACATCTTCATTGAAATAACTCTCAAACATTGAATATGCTGGCCAGGGAAGTGGTTGAGACACCATTTCTGGAGATATCTAAATAACTTGTGGATGTGGCATCTGAGGATATGGTTTAGTAGTGACCTGGCAGTGCTTGGTTAATGGTTGAACTTGATGTTCTTGAAGAGACTTTTCCAACAGAATTTATTCTATTTCTAAATTTATTCTGATTTCTAAAAGTAACTGCCTGGCCTGGAAAAGAATTTGATTTGAATATGCAGAAGGAGACATTATTTTCTGGGGTATCAGCAGAGATTTCTGTGATTCTTAATTAACTTCAGCATTTAAGTGGTAAGTTTTAATTTAACTGAAGTGTTTTAATACTTTCAAAACTTATTACTAACCTTGCTTTTGAATGTAATTCATATAAACTTAGTAAAATCTTCACGAGGGACTGAAGCTATTTCAGGGTTCACAGACAGGACAACATTTAGCAGAATTTTCTTGCCTCAGCATTTGCTATATGAATACTAATGAGAAAAGGACAACATTTTGCTTTCTCCTTGAACTCTGACTGCTGTCTAGATGTGGATTCTTTTGATACCAGCATCTTCCTTTTCTAATATATGCATATGTATGGTGAATGTATGAAAATAATAATAAAATATTACTATGTTGTCCTGATCTGTGGTCATGTCTCCTGCCATTACATGATTCAGTAGTTATGGAATAAATTATCTGCAGTGAGCTGAACTTGCTGAAGAATGTGACTTACTAGCTGAAGAAAGTGTAGGAGTGAGACGAAATTAGCATGTATTGTTACTTTAGACAGTGCTAAGCCTGAATTTCAAATAGATGATAGTGTATTCTTTTATTTTTTTTTTTTCCCTAAATTGATATTCGTGCTAGACAGCAATGCCATTTTTTGTAAATGATGTCACCTAACAAATCATGTGGGTTCTTCATTCAGTAAAAGAGCAGGCTAGGAGCCATGGACACATTATTAGGATGGGCTTAAAGGCTTAGCATATAGTTATTGCCAGGAGAACATCCAGATCTGAGCCTGGTGCTGATGAGATGATTAGTCATATTTTGCCGACCAGATATTTTCACACCTAAATCGCTGTCTGTTGATAGGAGTTGATTTTTTTTTTTTTTTTTCATTCTAATATGAGAAGCAGCAACAGTAAAAGATGGTGTTTGGAATCAATGTTGTCTTTCCTACATGAATTCATTTATGTGTCCTTCTTTATTTCTTTCCTAGCTACCGTTTTACAGTTTAATTTGTCTTGTTCCATTATTTGCACCTCAATGAGGCAGAGATGCAATGAAAACATGATTTATTGCTGAAGATAAACATGAGCTAAGAAAAGCTTTTAGGGCATCATGAAAGGGAAAACTTAGAGATAAAAAGGTTGAGGTGCCACTGCCATTATTCATGTTAGGGCAGTAGCTCAGCATAGATGGGCCTTTTGCAAATTTGGGGTTTTTTTTAAAAGGAAAAGTAAGAGATAATGCCCTGTCTCAAGAATGTTTTCTTTAATTGAAATAAGAATGGGTGAGAAAATGGGATAGCCTCATTTCACAGTTAAGAACTGAGAACAAAGAGAAATCAGTGCTTGATTCAGTGTCTACGTGAGCATGTGTTTGCTTTTGACTAGCCCCATTTCAATTCACCACTCTATTCAGAGTGATTTTTTACCAGATGAGGATCCAGCCCAAGTTCTCCTTGTATCAGTTTGTCTAGTCCATGAAGAATAGCATCCTCCTTCAGCTGCTTTTTTGCTATGCTAATGAAACACAGTAGATTTTAAACATAGAACTGGGTTTTTATCAGTGTGCCATATGTTTTCCATAGATAACTTCATGGTCTAATTGGTTTGATTCAAACTACTGACATCAATATGCAAATCTGGTTGAGTGGAATGTGTTTATACTGCAGCTTCCTTCTGAACCATTGATTGAAATATAAGTGCTTAAAATAGATCTATGGGGAATATTTAAGTAGGTTGCAATTGTACACATTCTGTCTTGCCCGTGCTGAGTCCTACGAAACAAATAAGGAAAAAGTCCTGGTCAATTGCTCTCCCCTAAAGCAGCCTGATATGTTTTAGAGCATCTTCATGCTCGCAAGATTCTTTAAATTGAGTTAGAGCAGAAGTGGCATATTTGGAAAGGTATGCATATATGCTTATGGGAGGATAAAGCTAGGTTGTGCTAGCTCTGCAGAGATATTCCTGGAGTGTAGACCTTTCTGACACTTTTAAAGTATTAGTTACCTTTCCTTTTAACATTGCATCGTGATGGTGTTGTAATGGCTGTCTCTGTCTGGCTTCCTCTCTGTCCTTTCTTTGTGTCCTTCCCCATTCTGCTAAGGCCAGACACCAGGTGGGCAATGCCATCATGCCAATTATTTCCATTGGAAGGGCTGCCAGTACAATCTTTTGCTGTTCATTTTTCATTCTCACAGAACACCACATTTCTGTGCAGGAGTCAAAAATGTTTATGCTTGCACTCTGAATTGCTACAGAAATATGCAGGCTCAGTATGTAATCATAAGTGACTACAAAATTTCCAGTCTTACTGGAAGGTGCCTGAATTTAAACAAAATCGTTTTGTAGGGAAGCAAAAATATGCACATGCTAAGCAAAATTTGAAATACATTAACTCAATTTTTAGAAGCTTCCCTTGTGTGATTTGGTAACAAAACAGCTTCCCCCTGATTTCTGACTGTTCTTTATGCACGCAACAGCCATCATAAACACATAAAAGAATTTCTCATATACAATAAAATACAGATTTTATTTATCACCTTTAGTATTTCACATCATACAGCCATGTTTTCTGATAGCAATTCAGTATCATTACATTAAATAGATTGTTACTGGTATGAATTATGTATTGATTTCTTGACTTGGTTCTATTTATTAAGTGAAGAAGTCCATGCCTTCAAGAGCCACATTACGACAATAAGTATCTTTCATATCCTCACCAAATTACAAGTTGGCAATACACAAAGTACACTTTTAGCTACTTCCAGCCCCTTAAAATCTGCTGGTATTTTTAAGTACCAATTTTAAAGAATAAGCTTCTGGAGGAGAGTCTCGGCTGCCCTTTCAAGAAAAGGAAAAGGACTTGAGTAGTGAAAAATACTTGCAAAAGCAAAATTCCTAAAGGCCAAGTCATCAAATTATAAATAAAATCAGTCAAGTAAATGGACAGTAGATGGGATTGTCAAAATCTGCCTAAATACTCTTGATAGGGGAGTTTTCTTCTTGGAGCCTTTTCAAGCACTCCTTTCCACAGGTGACAGTG
>VWZN01004381.1:380401-392190 GCA_013396955.1 Regulus satrapa | reverse complement strand
TATCACTTCCTATATTGCCTCTTAATATCAATGTTCAGGCTTCTACATGAAGACCAGTGCTCTGAGCTGGCTCACAAGGCTGATTAAGCAGTAAAAGCAGCTAACTTTGCAAAACTGTTCTCACAAATCTAGATTTGCAGGCTGAGTTGTTATTTTTCAGTTGATTGCAACATGTCCTTTTAGATTTTTTTTTTTTTTATACAATTCTGACAGTGTATATTTTCTGGATAAAAATAGTTGTCTGTGTTCTATAACTGATCTACAAGGGTCAGCAGTGAGATAGAAAGGTGTTTAAAAAAAAAAAGATTATATGAGGGACTGAAAATGACATTGGAATAATGTTGGAAAAATGAAATTGGAATAATCCTCTGCGAGCACTGTGCAGATTTCTGAAATAGATTTTAAGGATCTGCTTTGGGAAAACACTTGCAGTCAGTTTTGTTTCTGAGTGCATGTGTCTCTCATATACTGCACTCTGAATTACATGATTGGGAACAAGCATCTGGGTGAAATCTGGTTATTCATCTACCCCAGCATTTCTGAACACAACATTTACCAAAAAAGGCTAAACAAAATATATAAATTAGTGTCTTGAGAAGCAGTGTAAATAGAGATACAAAGAGACTTTTGAACATACTCAAATTCCTGGCATGACTCCGATAAGAAGCGAGCCATTAGGGACCAGAATTGTAATTTAACAAGTTTTTGTAGCGTGGCCAAGGAAAACACTACATAACCATCCTTTCAGATTCTTCAGCAAAGTCCAGTTCAATGACTTAATGGTGTTCTAATAATTTCTAAAAGGTAAATTAATAAATGCATTTTGCCTGCTAATAAAGATGGAACACATAACAGTAGTATAATGATATTAAAGCAGCCCAAAGATGGGAGATTTTGTTAAAAGTTCTTGATATGCATTGACCAGACTGACCACTGGAAGAAGTGCTGAGACAGTAAACCAAGCCTCACTTGCTAAACCAAAATAAAGGAAGACTTATTTGTCTTGTCAGGATTTTTTTTTTTTTTTTTTTTTTTCATCTGGGGAAAAATATATATTTATTTTATTTTCACATAAAATAAGTATTTATTAATATTAACTCATTATCAATAATTTTGGTATTTATTAAAATGAAATATTTATTTGGGCTTTCTCAGTGGGAGTTTATCTAACTTTGGAACTTCAGATTACCTTAACATTCTTTTTTTTTTTTTTTTTCTTTGTTTTCCAAAAAGGCCTCTTTGTATGGTTCTGTGTTTTTAGACTTACTGCTACATGCATGAGAAGAGGAATGGAAATTATGCTGCAGCTCTTATTGAAAGCATTATTAGAGAAAACACTTGTCTGATGGGTAAGTGCAGTGTTTACCTTTGCTATTTGATATAATAGGATTCTAAAAACAAGAGGCAGAACTGCTCACTCAAGTAGAAAAGGGAGGAAGAAATAGGGATTTGGAGCTTTGGGTGACCCAAGGCTTTGGCTCTGTGCTCAGCTGGAATATATTCACTGCTCTGGGGATCAGATTCAGCTGCAGCTGTTACAGCTGACAAACTCTTCACTTCAACTTTCGTGCTGCTGCTTTTGAGTTTTTCTCTCTGCATCAGAACATTATAAACAAGCAGTTCTTGGGATGCCACATACCTATGTGTAGGAGCAGAGCATCATATTAAAACCACCAGACTTGATCTGAGCATGAAAATCTGAAATTCAGTTAAATCTGTTGTAAATGTAACTGGCTTCTAAACATTCAATTGAAGAGATCAGATGTTCATTACCAGACCACTGATAAATATGGTGAAAACACTGCCACCTGTTAGCCACATTGTCAGTAAAAATGCCTCTTCAAAGCAATGAGTGTGCTGCTGGGTCCCTGACTAACACATTTTTATGAGCCTGGTCACATTCACATAAAAAAATGAACTGGTTTGCAGGTAAAAAATCTCTTTATTTACCATTGTATGTTCAGTTTTACCATATTTTGCTAGTAGCAATAAGAATTAATTTCTTGAGCAATAATTATATAATAATTATAATCCTATAATTATGTTTCCTGACCTTGGAAGAATGCTGAAAAATATTATTATCACTTAGTCAGTAAACAGTAAGTGGTTTCAATTTATGATAATATTCTTACTTCTTAATGAATTTATATTCATATATTATATTATATTCTTACCTCCTCCATAAACCTAAAGAGAAAAAATGAGTTCTTAGCATGAGGCTTCCTTCAGAGTTGTCTCCTTTTGTAGTGCTATCCAATTAAAATAATTATCTAAAGTAAATTTGTTTCACACCTTTTGTGGAAGCAGAGAACAACAACAAAAAAAAAACAAAAAAAAAACCCAAACTAAAGAGGACTACTAAGCCATGATACATTTTCACTTGGATATTCACACCACTGCAAACTTCACAGGAAGTGTTATTCATAAAAATGTGGTCTTTTCCTTGGTATAATTACACTGAATAAATCTTTTGATTCTGTGATCCTGCACTGATTTTTCTGAGTGATATTTCCTGTAATTTCCTTACATTAAAAAAAAAAAAAATTAATAATGCTGCACTGTTCTTCCTGCCAAAAAATTATAATTTTCATTTGGAAAGGGAATTTTTTTCATTTCCTTAGCACCAGCATCCTGGACACAGAGTTGTGGCTTTCTAGGAACTGGAAATGATTTCATAAAATCTTCTTATGCTTCACTGGCCCTTCTTCCAAAACTAAAGCACTGAATTTCCTGCTGGGTCTGATTTCAAAATTACTGTTCTTCAACAGAATTTCACAAGGGTCTATAAAAGCCCTATAAAAAGATAAAATGGGAAATAAATGAAAAACTCCTTTATTTCACTGACAGAAGCAGAATGGGTTTTCTCTTAGTTTGTTCATTCTCATCACTGCTGCATTGCAAGAATCTTGAGTCAAAAAGTTTTAGGGCTGCACATTTGTGTGTATGTGTGTGAGCTGAAAAATGAAACTCTCATAAAATTGTCTCCAAAAGTGTTCTAGGGTTCTGCTTGGGAGAAATAGGGTGGGATGGATGAGAAGTGCATCTCAGTTGCATGCATAGGAAGGAGGCATTGACCACCAATGCACAAAACCAAAAACCCCAAACAGCTTTTATGATAATAGTAAATTTTCAACTCACTGCAAACCCTTTCATATTAATACATGGCATTATGCAAATCAGCTTCCTCCTCTCTGAGCAACTAACGCAGTCTGCTCTTCTGGGAAAGGCTGAAAAGGCTCCCAAGGCAATGGTAAACATTACTGGAATTATATTACGAATGATCTAGGACTTAAAATCATGTCTTCTGTGCTCCTGTGAAGTGTTATCTCTGACTGTGCTTCAAGCCAGAGCTGCATTAAAGATGCAACAGGGAGATGCAGCAGACTTCAGTGAATTCTGTAAGGAAAGTGAATGGGGAACACAGTTGTCACAAACAGTAATTTAATTGGTCGCCTCTAAAATTTTCAGACAGGAGATATTTCTTTATATAGCTCTTAACTTTCATATGGAAAGCATTGCCATGGGAAGCCTTAGAAGCCAAAATTATAATTTCAAAGCAAGAGATGAGACAGATGAGTGGAAAAACTACAAATGAAGTTAGGCCAGGTACAACCTCCAGCTGCAGATGTCTCTAAAATTTAATTTTGTCAGCTGAGACATCATCTGAAATTAAAGACCACTTTACTCAGGCATCTTTTGAGTTTCCCTGTACTGACATTGTTAGACACAAAATTGAAGTAGAATTTTTGTCTTCTAGCACAGTAGTGCTCTTAAATGTATATCTTTCCATGCTGTTTCTATACTATTCATAGACTCGGTAGACTTGAAAAGGTTTAAGTTGAAAAAGAGCTTTGAGTTCATCAAGTCCAGCCTCTAACCTGACCCTGCCAAGTCCACCACTAGGCCACACCATCAAGCACCATTTTTAATGCTGAGAAAGCCAAATTATTGGCATGCTATAATAAATTGCATTCAAAAATATATAGTTAAATTAAGGCAAGTAATTGAACATGTGTGTGGGTTATCAAAGTGAGGCAACATTTTAGAAGTATAATAATACTACAAATCAAAATATAAATCAATTTTTATTCCAGTGCCTAGAAGTTTTCCCAAATATTGACGTATGTACTTTAGATGTAAGTTTTAAGCCTGGGGTGACTTGCTGAGTAGGTTAGTGGTGTAATGCAGGTCACTTCAATGTTTCAGAATAAATTATGTACTGGCTACAGTTGCTATTAGGAGCATAATCGTCTTTCTCAGTTATTTCATTGCTTTGACTCAGATTCTCAGAGATGCAGGGGTTTCCTGTCTCCCCAGATGTTTTGAAGACTAATAGTGTTTGCAAATCTATTTAAAGACAAGAAATGCTGTTTGCATGGTAGCAAGTGTGGTCAACTAATGTTTGTGTTACATTCATTTTGCAGTTTTGAATTAGAGGTAAGGTATCAAGACATATTGTTGGCCAGTGTCACAATGAGCTGTGGCTTTCAGTTTTAAGAAGCTATCCTGATTTCTTGCACTTTACTATTTCAGCAAAAAAGCTCTCCGATTTCTTAATTATTTTAATGTCGAATAGCTTGATATAAATTTTTATTTTGATCAAAAAGAAAATTGCAATTAACTTGGAAAGGAAATATTAACTGATTCAGAGCTGAAGTTGGACTTTTTATTTAGGGCCACTAGCCCTCTGAACCTTTGTCTAGTGATACAAGTCAGAACCCTGGCTGCAATCACGCATTGTAATCATCATAGGAGATACCAACAGATTCTGCCTGCTAATGTTAGCAGAGATTGTGATTTTCTGTTATAAAGCACAAATCCAGAGTTTGAAACCATGGGGTGGAAAGGTGCAGGAGAAGAAGGAGGAATAAGAAAAGGTAGACTTTTCCTGATTCTGCACAATTCTAAATAGTGAAGGCATTATCTGGCTGCAGTACAGAGAAATAGGCATGTTTTAATTTTGACAGCTGACTACAATACTGCAGCTGAAATTGCATCAGTAGTATGAAAAGAGCATTAATTGGCATGCACTTTTCCAAAATAATTTAAAGTACAGAGAACCTGGTCTGTTAACTCCCAGTCTCAGTGTGTATCTAGTTTGTAATGATAGACTATATCCATCCCCACTCACTATGTCATTTTTTAATTGCTGTCTTTGTTCACTCTCAGCATTTGGCTGTCACATCGTTAAGAAAAATGGTCCAACTGTTTTGCCACTTGCTCTAAGAAATAAGTTACTCTCAGCATATGGAGGTTTTCACAAACAATATGCTTTCAGTTTTCTGTGCTTTGGATTTCTCCACAGAAAATTGGTAAAGCTAGTGTGAGATTAACTAAAAATGCTACTGTCCATATCAGCAGAGCCTGCAAAAGCTTCTTCTGCACAGGAGCTTGCTAAGGAGGTGGATTTAATGTGCATCCTGCTTCAGCTGAACTCGCTATGGTGAAAGAGAAATAACCACTGCACTGAAAGGCAGGAGCTGCTAATGAGCAGAGCTGCCCAGCCCCTCTGGTGCCATCCCTGCTGGGGGCTGCACCACTCGGATGTGCCGAGGGTGCCCTCCTTCCCCCTGCCCCTGGCACCAGCAAAGGTGTTACACAGGGCCTGTCCCCCTCCACGGTCACTGCTGCCAAGGCTGTGCCCAAAATGTTCTCCAGAGTTTCACCACCACAGAGTCTGTAAATGAATGTCTTCCCGATACTGAAAGCTCCACACTGACTTCTAACTTGTGTTAGGAGTGCCAGTAAATTGTTTGGGTCTGTAAATCTGTACTTGAACATTTTTCAAGTCTGCTTCTCCTTGAGGAAAAATATATTGAAAAAAGGAAAACAAGAACTGCTCATTTTTAGATGTTTTGCTTCCTGTTGTGGTCTAATAATTCACCTATTTCCATCAGAGTAATTAAAAATGTTATTTAGTAGGACTTGCTTTGCTTTTAACTGGTCTTATTTGACATGTGACATTGTTTAGGATGATGTGCTGCTTTGCTTGAAAACATTGGTAACACTATTGGTTCTCCTAGATAACAGGTTTTCTATAATAATAATAATAATAATATCATCAGCTCTGCTATTTTCATAATATGAAATTTATAATACATTAATTTCCTTTGGCTTGGTAATTGTTTTCAGTAACTTTTTGCTGTATATTTCTATCTATAATTTTATTTATGTTCAAATACTATTGTCTGGCAAAAGTGATAATATAAAATAAGTCTTTGCAAGCTTCACACGTTCCTTTTTTGTTTTTTTAATAATTAAAATTTGCTATTTTGCAATTCTAAGGAAACAATATTTTTATATAGAAGTTTTTATATTAGTAGTTTTATATTAGAAGATTATTTTACACAGTCAAAATAAATTTCATTTTCATTTCTGACAAGCCAGAAAAAGAATAGTCTGGAAAACAGACATAGTTCTTAGAGAATTCATCTTGGAGAGAGTTTTATCTTAAGCAATAAGTCTGACATTTCAAGGCATAGTGTGACATTTTTCATATAAGTATAGGAGTAAAGGGCCATGATTTGCTGCCCTTCTGCTGCTTTTTCATTCAACCTTATTAATTTCCAAGGGGACATTTCTTGACTATGTTTCAACCAAAAAATGGCTAATAAGGAAGGTTGAAAATGATGATAAAATGGAGATACAAGCAAATATATTATTTTAAGAAGGTACATTTCTTGTCAATTCAATAGTGAATATCTTCATGTTCCTCCAGAAATTCATTGGCAGAAGCTGTATCAGAGAGAGAGGGGATCTCATCTGAGAGGAGCCCATCACTGTTTAAAGTGATTGAATAAAAATAATAACCAGAGTTCATACTAAAGCTGATGTTTCTGTGTTTAAATCAGTCCATATGTGGCAGGGAGCAGAACTTTTTGAGAATGGATGAGCTTACCATATTTTCCTGCACTGTGGTTCTGGTACCTTCTTTTAACATGTTTATTTCCAATCCATATGAAAAAAATATCTGATCAGAGATTTTATGTAATGGTGAAAACATGGGAGTGTGCTTTGATTAAAATAGAGTCCTTAGACATTAAATTCACCAGTTGTGGAACTGAATTTAACAAGAACGGCCTGAGGAAAAATCACTGTGGCAAGAAGTTAAGTGGAAAGCAGTTAGTGGCAGAAGTGAAGGGAGTTTTTGAAGAGCAGGGTGTGACTGGCAGTGTTCTGAAATGCCTTGCCACCTGCTGGGTGTTACTGGGGGATAGCCCTTTCCATCAACAGCTGTAAAGAACATAATCCATCAGGGGCAAGGGAAGGGCTTCTGTGTTTGAGCTGAACTGCTCTACAGAATGGCTGTAGGGAACAGAGAACGTAATGACATGTCTGGGTTATGGAAAAGCATCTAGTAAAGCAAGAGCACCCAAAAGCTTTTAAACACAGAACCAATCAAGTTAAAAGAAAAATGTTTCAGCCTTAGTACCCTGGGCCTGCTCTCACTCTTGTTTCAGAAAAGATTTACAACTGATTTCAGCCTCCTTGCTTAGTCATTCTCATGAAATATATTGTAAGCCACATCTCCCCCGCTATAAGTCAGAGAAAACTCTTTTAGTCAGCAGGGCTTAGGTAAGAGAAAAGTTGACTACACCAGGATTTTCTAATTGAAACTTGATGTTGTTCTTCTTCCTCCAACTTTGACTGAAAAATAGTATTTGCTCCCTGGTTATGAAAAAGATTTAATAGGAAGGCAGTGGTAACACTGGGCTTGCTTTAGCTTCAGACTTGCAAGGATTGAGGACAAAAGTGGGCAGACATTAATCAAGTTTAGGGATGAAGAGTTCTGCAGAGTCACACACCATGGTCAGTAGACATCCTTAGCATGCTTAGGAAGAGGCAAAATCCAGTTGGAATGGAAAGCAAAAGGATAGCTGAGTATGAAAAAAAAAAAAAACCAAAAACTAAACCTTTTAGGATGTATGCTCAATGTCTGTTTTAACAGGAAATTTGAGATTCAATTGTTATTTCAACCACCAGTTCAGGTGAATGAGCTCTCTCACAGCTCAGATCAAGGGCAGAGTGGAATTCCTGCTGTGCCGTGTCAAACATATTTTTATTTTACTCTTAGATGCATTGTATTCTTAATTCCTTTGAATTTCCCACTGGCATTGCTTTGTGATGGGAAACAGGCTCAATCCCTGTGCTTTTTACATTGCATTTCTTCAGCCCATTTCTTCAGCTCGAGTTTTTCAAGCATAGAGGATGGATGGGGATGATGTGTGGAGTGCTTTTGGGAGGTTAATTATGGAAGGAACTCCCAGCAGCCAGAGAACTTGACCATAGAGAAGACTCGTTCTTCAGTGTTCAGCTCCATTTTGCCAATCCAAATATATTATTTGAGTTCATTGTGCCACATATATGTTTTTATATATATAAAAGTTTCCTATATATTTTTATATAGGGAAAGGCCAAATTTGAAGCCCTATTTCAGCTCTTGCCAGGAACTCAAGATGGTCTGACTGAATTTAACCCCACATCTAATTTGATCCAAAATTGTCTGAATTCAAATTTTATTTCTTTGCCTTTGTTGATCAAAGCAGAATATTTGATCTGTGAATTTAATGTTACTGATTGCTGTGTGGTAAAGTGGTTTCATATTCCCATGTTTTAGGGAGAATGACTTTATTATGGAAGCTATTGGAAAAGCTACAGAAAAACAAGGATCCATTTTAATAGAAATAGGCAAAATTACGTATTTTTCCTTTTGAAAGGGAACTCTCATAGAAGCCATCGAGGTCATGTACCTTACCTGGGGTATTTTCAGTTAAATGTATTCATTTATTTAAATTTGAAGACTACTAAATTGATAGTGAGAAGAAGATCTGCTACCAGAGCTGCTCAGTATTTCTGTGGTAGAGTTTGTATGACATCCTCTATTAATCTATAGCATTAATAGGGATATGTCTTTGTTTTTCCAAATATTCATGTATATAATATAAACCCCACAAAACTATAGCAAAACCAGATAATTTTATGCTCCAGTCTGGTCTTCAAAATTTCTCTCTGCAGAGATCTGGTGCTTCATCTAGCCTCAAAGTATCTTTTAAGTGGAATAAGTTTTATGGAGCATTTGCCTTAGTTCAGATATTGGACTGTGCTATCTCTTAAAATATAATGCTATTATATACCATTTATGTGTTTTGTGACACGTATTACTAATGTTCCTCCTGGACTCACAAAATTATCCCTGCCTTCTAAATCTGTCAATAACAGAACTGTAAATGGTAAATTGTATTTGGTAATATAATTAGTAAGTTTTAAGGGTTTGACATTTTCCATGTTCTGCTATTTAAAATGATTTTTGTATAAAACAATTAAGGACATCCTTTTTCCATTAAGGAAATTATATTTAACTTCTGTTGTGATAATGTATGTTATATATAGAAGAGAGAAGGTACTTGAGTTTCACTTTTTTCCCTGCAAGGTCATTTTCACAGCTGGTGGTGTTGGTATAATTTTTCAGAATAAATATATTAATAGGTGGTGCTCTTAGCATAAAATCAATCAAGACTTCAAATATAAATATTTCTTTTGACATAATTACTGTCATGAATGAGAAATTATTTTAATTCACTAAACAACTTTGGGCTTTTGACGGATTAATAAGTAGTATGGAAAGTGTCACCTGAGAGCTATAACATGAGCACTTCACTTTCTTGTCTGAGATTAATGCTTATTGCTGGAGTTCTCCATGACAGTTCATTAGGATGGTGGCAGACATAAATAAATATACACAGATATGATGAAGAGCTTTTGAATTTGCATTAGACATTGAGATGTTTGGAACAGAACAGTGTGAGAGTAGCAGAGATACTCTGGGCAAAAAGATTAAAATAGCCCTGCTTGAGATGATTTTGTTCCCTGCAAAAATGCTTGAGGAACAAGAATTTCTTATTTTGTTGTTGCAAATCTCAGGGTATTTTTTTACCAAGCAGTGTTTGGTTTTCTTGTCTTTGCACGTCACTCTAAGGCCAAGCACTGACATTGATTCCATAATGATTGCAATTAATTGCATAAGCTACTGTCAGTATAACCTCCAACTAGGTTTCGTACAAAAGTCCAAGGGAGATATTTTTGTCCTACAGCTTAGTCAGAAATGTGAGAACTTAATTTCTTAGGATTTCTGCTCTGTGATTTGCTTCAAGAGAACAGTGGTGAGGAACAGATTAAAATTATACTTTCATGAGTTTGCTAAATTTTAGATAACTCCATAGGCTCTAATGGTGCCTAGCTGACTCTGTCTGACACGTACACAGAAATGTTTTTTCCTGTCTCATTCTAGATTAAAATATTCTAGAGAATTCCTTAACACACATGGAAGAAAATCCTAAACTCTATCATCTGAATTAGGCATAAAGCAGGAAGGGTTGGCTAGGTGATCTCCATAGACACATTTAAGCTTGAATTATTTCAGAATTCTGTGACACATGATTAGCTTTAAAAGAAAAATATCTGTATTTCTAACAGAGATTGCCCAATTCTTTCCCAAGATGTTCTTATGGAGAGGTAAGCAAACATATAGTGAACATAACTCTTGTAGAGCTGAAGCCAGTGTGGACATTTTACCCCTTCCATTGGCCTGCAGGAAATCTCTGTGCACAGCATTAGTAAGCACCCAAGAGAATTAGAAACTCATAAGGGAGTGGCAGTGTGTCTTGATTTTTTTTTTTTACCCATCATAGGATTTTTAAACTTTCTTTTCTCTTTAATTTTTTGTTTTTGCTACATCGGAATCCAGAAATAACAGTTTCTCTCACACTGGGGGAGCTTTAGACGTTTTCTGTCAATGAAATTGTGGGGGTTTTTTTACAGTAAAAATTGTTTGCAAGGGATTTTTTTCTTCATTTTATTAAAATACAGAGATAATATAATTCTGATACAGGGGGAAGTTTCATATCCTTGGAAGCAGCTTACAAAGTTCATGACATATCATAGCCTGCTTCACCAATTGTTTTAGTGCACATTTAATAAGAATTTCCATAGAAATGCATGTTCATCAGTGGATGGAGCTGCCTGCAGAGCTGTAGCTCTATTAAAAGGCAAGGTTATGCTGATAATATGTTTAAAAAAAAAAAGCTTCAGTGGTGTTGGGTTCATCAGACTTCTGTACTAGGTATGCCAATCTCCACTCCATTAAGGTACACTGCACAGCTTTACTCAGGAAAAAGTATTCTGAGCATAACTTAAAATGCTCTGTGACTGCCATAGAATCCCAAATGGCTTATTCAGCATTCTTTAAATGGTTTTGTGGTTTGATAGTGCACTTAGTTATTTTAAAATATCTGTGGACAAGAGCATCTTCTTTGAAGACAGTCAGGAGGTAATATTTGATTATCTTCTTGATGATAGTGCCACTGCCTCAATAATGCTCATACATGTTTTTCTTTATTCCTCTTAATTGATCAATTTTTTCATCTTTCTACTCAACCACAGAGACAGATGGAAGGATGTTTTCTTTGTATGTGATTATTCCACACTTGAGACTCAATTATTTGGAGAAGGCTGGAATACAATTAACAATCTTTAGTTTTAACAATGTTAGTAAGAGTGCATCGACATCTATGCTTGCATTTTATTTGAAGTAAAAATAATATTTTGTTTCAGTCCCAGACCTCATCTCTTGTATTAATTACATCATGTCCTCAACTCAAAAGTAGGCATTAACTTGTTGCCATTGTGATTTTTTTGTTTTTCTTTTTTTCCCCAATAACAAGAATCAATTTAGTATACGGAGTTCCTTTTTTTTTTTTTTTTTTAATTTAAGAAAAAAGTTTTAGTTGTAG
>VWZN01004381.1:360247-380347 GCA_013396955.1 Regulus satrapa | reverse complement strand
TTGTAGTTTATTTATAATTGACTTCTATGTTTGACTTCAAAGCGTTTCATAGAAGTATGCATTTCAGTTCGGTGAATTCAGTGAAGAGAAACTGGGCTTTCCAGTACATCCTGTGTATACATATGTGAATACATATGTGGAAAATTAGTTATTAAAATGTCTTTGTGAACTAGATGAGTCATTCTGATTCACTATTGCAAATGTTGCTCTTTACAGGCCTGTGTTTCTATTTGCACACTTGCCCACCCCAGGTGGTCAAGAAGACAAGAAAAAAATTAAATTTCATGCTGGGGAAAAAGGAGATAAATCTGGAAAAAGGAAACCAGATTACTCTTTAACCACACCATGTGCAATTAGTGTTGAACTTTGGAATCTGAAGCTGTTAAGGGCAAAAAAATAGAGGCAAAAATGTAACTGAGGAATATGTGTAAACCAAGCACTGAGAAAAATATTTTTAAATTTAGAACAATCAACCTTTAGAGACTTTTGAAAATTGATAAATGAGGGATGATGATTCTTTCAGGTCTGGTTGCTTCCTTTATTTTCTCTTCTGCTGGAGGCAGATGGAGAGGATGAAGCAGGAAGTCCTTGCCTCAGTTAAGTGTGACAGTATTTCTGTTCCCAGCCAAAATCTTAGGTAAATAAGTAGGTGGCCTAGATTCAGGGGCATGAAATAACTACAGTAAAGATTGAGGATAAGTACAGACAAGGATGTTAATGTTCTTAGGACAGAACCTGAGCTTGCATCTGCCCTGAAACTCCTAAATAGGACTCCTGGCTCTTTATAGCCTTCCAGGCTGGCAAACGATCCAGAGCCTTGCAGAACTGGTCTGAAAATACCTCAGCAGGTTTGTTGTTGGACACATGAAATTAGGTCCATGATATAGTCACATAAGGTCTGTTTATTTCTTTACTGCTTCAGTTATATCAGAGTTAAAACCTGTCCTCCTTCTATTATCCATACTAAATCAGTAGATTACATCCTTGTCTTGTTCACCCTCTGCACAATGTTTGGAAACTGCATTAATGAACAAACATAATGTAGCAGCAAAACATATTGGGAAGAAGTAAAAACAAGGCCTTGCATCGTGAAAAACACAAAGTATTTTAACTTAATGTCTCATCATTCTCCTGTTCTGACTTTACAGATGAAGAATGATAGTTATAGATGGGTTTAATTTCATTGAGAGAGAAAGAGGTGCTGACTTCCTGCATTTTATTAGCATGTAGAACACTGGGGAAAAGGTGTTTGTTAATTCAGTCCAGCAGGGGAAACTGGAAAAAATATAATGTACTTTGAGGCTTTCTCTCCTAATATTGCCATTTTTCTTAAGAAGCTACTACTGATTTTTCCAGACTTGTCTTTAGAAAAATAATGAAAACCAGAATTTACCTTCAATCCAATGGAAGTACCCATATTCAAAATATCTGAACCAAACATCTTGCAGTTTTGTCATTTAGCTTTAATTTTTTCAGTTTTCCAGAAATCTGTCCCTATTTTTCCCCATTCTTGAAAGAGAAACTCTTCTGAGAATTAAAATTAGTTTCATTATTAATTTTTGTCTCCAAAATAACTAGACAAAGTCTTGGTTCTTATCAATAGATGAAGATGAATATCACTGTTTTTCCATTTAGTCTCTCTTTAAAAGTTTAATAATTCATTGATCTTTTAAATAAGTTTGGTTTAAGTTACTATCAACTTCCAATATAATAAGGTAAAATAAACAATTTGCGGTTATTGGACTATCCTACAAACAATTTTAACATCCATGCAAGATATAGAATAAAGATTTTCAGCCTATTGCAAAATCAAAATAGTAATTAGGATCACCTAACTGGAAGAGGGGGGTTTTAGCTCTGTAAAGTTGCAGAGATTTATATTCATCTTACTTTAGTGTCCCGAAAATAGGAAAACAATTAATGTTCTGTTTCTGTGAAGACAAGTGAAGGAATGTATCCAGTACATGAAGATCAGCTATTTCCCTTTCAATGAGAGAGAGAATGAAACAGGAGATTTATTAAGGGATTAAAATGGTCCTCTGTTTTCCTTGCTGTTTAGTTTAGAAAATTCTTCTTTCTCTGGAACTCGACTTGTTCATGGCATTTTCAGTTACCATGAAGAGCCTCAAGTACTTTAGGTAAAGAACAAAACCCAACAAAAAAGGCCCCACATCACAAGGTCAGATTTAACTTTTGATTCTGAAGACAGAGATAGGTATAGGCTTTTGTTTTCTGAGCTCTAAATATGATATAAATCAACTCTTTAGTGACCCAGATGGCCTGCAACTAATCACCATTTTCATTAGTCAGTATTAGTAAATTAACAGGTTCATTAGGCCCTGCTGGTGCCAGCTGCTAGAAGGACAGAAAGGTTTTGGGTTTTATCCTTTCTAAATTGCATGATGAAATTAACTTTTCTGTAGTCCATAAAGGTGTCCTATAACATTTATAAAAATGTCATATCTGACTAAATGAGCTCAAGGTCATTTACTCTTGGGAATTGCACAGCTAGTAGTGTCAGTGGGTATGGGAAATTCCTGACTGAAATTGAAGTCTGTATAGATGTCAGTGCTTGTTGTAAATTCCTCTGTCGGGTACAGTGCTAAGGGCCACTGGGTTTTTTCTCCTAGATTTAACCATATTGAACTAATTAAACCAGCATTTTTCTCCACTTCTATTTCTGACAAACATGTAGAAGTAATCCCAGTTAAGACACTGGAATCCTGCTTTTGACAAGATCTAAACTAAAGCTCTACACTGAAAAAAAGCTTTGCCACTTTTTTGTCATTTTCTTCTTTTACTCACCTCTCACAATTTCAAAAGAAATTATTTAGTGGACCCTGATAAGGTAGCCTACTATGTCACTGATAAGAGAAGATAACAGTTTCCAAGATGTATTATCAGAAATCCAGGAAGCTATTAACATATTGAACAAAGATAAGCAGATAAATAACCTGTGGCAACCTCACAGACTGCTGGAATGATCCTAAACTATTGATTTTGATGAAAGAGTCATTAATCCTTGCAAAATGCATTTCAAATTGTCTCGTCTTTTAAGGAAGAAAAATCCTGGCCTTGCGATCAATACCATTCCTCCTGTTGATTATTCTGCCCCAGAATGTCACCAAATTCTTATGAAATAGGGTCTGAGAAATAAAAATATTCAGGGTTGTAAGAGAAGCTGATAGTAAAAAAGGGCTTTGCAAGTAGAACCCATGAGTAGTTTATTAGGGTAGTCAAAATTGAACTGTGATTTTTTTTTTTTTTTTTTTTTTTTTTTTTGGTAATATATTAAACAGCATCGTAGTTTAAGTAAGAACTTAATAATTTAATAATGTAATTAACCTTCACATACTCCTACCTAAGTTTGTTTATATAATGCTGAATGTTTGACTCTGTGATTTAATGTTTCTCCCACAATAAAGAAAACACTTCAGTAATTAATACCTTGTCTCATTAGTCAAGACCTAACTCATTTGTGTAAGATGTCTCTCACTTAATTCCAGAAAAGTAAGCTGAGAAATTCAAATGTACTTCTTCTTTTTAAAAGAATGAAGCTGTGGAAATTGGAGAGATGTGGATTTGACAGATGGACAGCTGGAGTGGATCAGGATGGATGATCACACCCAGAGCAGTGGTTCCTGGCTGGATGGATCAGGATGGATGATCACACCCAGAGCTGTGGTTCCTGGCTGGGTGGATCAGGATGGATGATCACACCCAGAGCTGTGGTTCCTGGCTGGATGGATCAGGATGGATGATCACACCCAGAGCTGTGGTTCCTGGCTGGATGTCCCTGTGGACACCAGTGGGGTTCCTCAGTGTCATTCCTGGGGCAGTTGGATATCTTTAGCTGACAGTGGGATCCAGGGCACCCCTGGAGGTTTTGCTGATGCTGCCAAGCTGTGAGAGTCAGCCATGCTGGGGCAGGGATGCCATCCAGAGGGACCTCGATAGGCTGGAGAGCTGGGTCTGTGTGAGCCTCGTGGTCAGTAAGGCCAAGGGCAAGTGAGGGGTCAGCCACAGGCTGGGTCACCTGAGAGTGACTTGGGAGCAGCTCTCAGGAGAAGGGCCTGGAGGTGCTGGTGGGTGAGAAGCTCAGCTTGACCTGGACATGTGCACTTGCAGCCCAGAAAGCCAAACTTTATCTCATCTTTGAAAAGTCATGGTTTGCACAGCTTTTTAAGGCATAATTTTTAAATAAGAGGAAAAATTCTGTTTTCTGTTTAAAATATATAATTAATGCAATCATAAGGAAGTGAATCTTTAAATTCTGTCCCTAATTATATTAAAGTATTCCCAGCTGTTTTCTGTGTGTAGAAGCAGCAGTCATCTAGCAACAGAAGATCTCAAATTAATTTGAGAATTTATTTATACATGTGCTTGTGTATACACACACCTCTGTGAAGCTTTCATTGGTTTGCTTAGCCAGGGCAACCTGGTTTTATTTTCTTATGCTTTGTGCTTTTGTTTTATTTTTTTTAATAGTTAGATGCAACTTCAGATTTTGTCAAAATCTATTATTGAAATTTTCCCTCCTGTCTATTTTCTTCCTCTCTTACTGGAAGAACAATGACAGACAGTGGTGGTTTAGGTTATTCACAGCTGTCTTTTTTGCTCATGGCTTATTAATTTACCTCACAGCAGAATATAAAAAAATGTAACTGTCAGTGTGCAGTAATAGGGAAAGGGAAGTCAAATTTTGAAAAGCTTCCTCGTCCCATACTCCAGATAAGGCTTAGGGTTAAGACAAAAGGTTGGGGCTAAAATTCTTTGGGTTTTTTTAAGGACTCTTTACAGATACTGTTATCCAAGGTAGGCATGTATGTGTGTTAGAAAAATCAAAACCAGCTATAATGAAATCTTAACTTTTTTACGGTTCTTTCCTGAAATAAATGTATTCCAAAGAATTTGTCATCTTCAAATTGAAAATTACAAAACTAATACAATTTATTTTATATTTCATCTTTTAAATCATGGAGTACTCCGCTTAGGACAGTTATCTCTCTCTCCCAAAGAGACTTGCCTGTTGAATATTTCAATTCTCCATTCTTTTCTAGATGGCTAATCACTTTCATCACCTACTGGTTTGGACTGAAAGATATGCAAAGCGTTTTATAGGAACAAGTTAACCCTAATTTTCTAAGCGGTTTCTCACCATAGCAGTCTCAAGAAGTCCAGATATTATCATTTTTGCAAGATTCATAGGCAAGGAGAGTAGACTTTGTATCAAAACTTTAAGTAACTTTTCTATCTGAAGGCAGTATACTTCTAGAATCTTCTGCAAAAAAGCCCAGTGTGGTGCAACAGACAGTGTATTATGTATTTCCAGTTTATTAAAGACACAAATTCCCAATTCTGGTGACTCAGTACTAAGTTCCAATAATTGTGTGTGTGATATCCCCATTCTTGGTTGTCACACAAAGAACTGAAACAGGCCATGACTTTTTTGCTGCCAAATTTCTCAAAGTTGTCTGCTGGCATTTTGGGAATCAAACAGTTGCCAACCTTAGTACTTCTTTGAATGAATTTCTGGTTGGTTTATGCTCTGATTCGGAGTTCAGCAGTTCACTCCTGTGGGGAGCAGGTGATGTTTGATTTGACTGAATGCAAAGGAATTTGTCTCTTTCCATCTTCAGCATCTTCAGTGGATCGTGGGGACAAGCCACGCTCATGAAGAAAAGGTGCTCATGCGTGAGACTGTCTCAGCAGTTTTAAAGTCACCAAGGGCATCCTAGATGAAGTAAGGTGAGTCCCTCTAAAGAGAGCAGTCCCCAGGAAGGTGAACTCCCTGGATCAGCTCTGCTGAGGCACAGACAGCGTGGCAGGATCCGTGTCCTCCTTCCCTTGTGACAGCGTGTGCGCGCTCAGTGCTCACAGGAAGGCTCCGGGTGGGAGCCAGGGCTGTAATTCCCATTCTGCTCAGAGCTCTGCTGCTTGTTTTCCCAGTGTACAGCAGTGGATGTGGGCCTGGTGATGTAATAAATGGGTACAAAAGGTTAAACCTTGTTCAGCATATGGGGAGAAATTTCAGATAAAAGGAGAGTGCAGCCCATTTGCCAAAAATCTGATTCATGCAAGAAAATCAGGGAGGAGAGATAGAGTAGAGAAAGGCTGCTGTTATTTTTTAACAAAAGGCACTAGAAGCACAATCAGTAGATTCTGTCTTGACTGAAATTGCATCGTTTTGAGCATATAATTGTTGGGAAAAAATTGTCTGGAAGCAGCTAAAGCTTGCTTTTGCTTTCCCAGAGCATCTGTTGCTAATTGTATTTCATGCTAGCAATCTTAGCCATTTAAAAATCAGATAAATTCTCCCTATGATTATAAAATAGAATGATTTAAAAAGAAGTCAGAAGACATGAGAATTTGCCTTTTCCCAGCAATTAACTCTTGGTATAATTTTTTTTTTTTTTTTGTCCTTATCAGACTGAGGCTTTGACAGGTTGTGTTATGTGGCTTCCCCTGGGGTCCAGTGATATTTGAGTTTAGCTCATAATTAAACCCCAGAACTTTTTATAGTCTTTACTGACTGATTAATTTCTTCAATGCCAAGGATGGAAAGGCACAAGATCCCTGACACACATCATCTCAGGCATATTGCTTAAATGACAGAATGAAAGACAGAGGGTAAGACAAGTTTCAGGAAAATTTGCATTAAGGTTCTGAAATGGATCTTTGGAAATGGTTCTTTTTCTTACTGGACTCTTCTTTTCACAATAAGATTCAATATTGTAAACAGAAAATCAATATATTGACCCCTGACTACAGTAGGGATTTGGATATTAAACCAGAAAGGGGGGACAGGCTGCCCTCCCAGTGAAGAAGAAAGAGCAGAACTGCCCTAAGAGGCAGAAATCTGCTGCTCCACAGCATTGCTCAGCAAGCACCCCCTTACAAAAACAAAAACAAAAACCCCCAAAAAAAAAACCCACTGAGGAGTGAAATTTGACAATAACATAATAAATATGGAAAATGGCATGGAGGCCAGAGATAAATATAACCATCAGGGAAAGGAGAAGGAAAGTGGGGAAGACACAAGAGAGAACTTCAGCGGAAGTGCAGCTGCAAATTGACGTGACTAAGGAACATGAAAGAGGAGGTGGGGTAATTGGATCTCTCAGTGGTAGGTGCCTTGGCAATTGCATGAGTGGAAACAGCTCTATAGGACTCAGCATTTGGTTGTCATTCAGGGGGAACTGCTATTAAATTCAAAGTGAGAAGAACAACAGAAAGAGACAGTTCAGGAAAGTTACTCTGGGAAGATTAAAACAGAAATTTCAGTCCAAGTCACTGTGGTGCTGACTATGTTAGCTACCTAACAGGGCTCTTTCCATTTTCATCTGGCTTTTAGGTTTGACAGGAAGAAAATGGTTTTTAATAAAGATATAAAGGCCAATACTTTCAAAAGTACCTTTGTGCTTTTTCAGAATTTGCTTAGACTTATTTTCATAGAACAATTCACAGAATGGTTTAGGTTGGCAAGGATGTTAAGGATTATCTAGATTTACTCCCCTGACATGGGCAGGGACAACTTCCACTAGACCAGGTTGCTCAAAGCTCCATCCAGCCTCACTTAAAACACCTCCAGGGATGGGTATCCACAAACACTCTGGGCAACCTCTGCCAAGGCCTCACCACCTTCATTGTAATGAATTTCTTCCATATATCTAACTTAAACCTACTTCCTTTCCGTTTAAAGCAATTCCCTTTGCCCTATCACTCCATGCCCTTGTCAAATGTCCCTCACCAGCTCTCTTGTATCCCCTTCAGGAACTAGGAGGTTTCTCTAAGGGCTCCCCAGAGCCTTTTCTTCTCTTTCCCAGGTGGAACAGTCCTAATCTCTCAGCTTGTTTTTATAGAGGAGGTACTCCAGCCCTCTGATCATCTTTGTGGTCCTCCTCAGGAATCCCTTGAGGAGCTCTTTTTTATGGTTGGGGGTCCCAGAGCAGACTCTGAGTGGGGTCTCTCAACAGAGGAGTAAAGGGACAGAATCACCTCCCTTGACCTGCTGGTCACAGTCCCACTGCTTCAGATGCAGCTCAGGACATGCCAAGAAATATCCTTATTTTGTAGAGTGGTTCCGGAGGTGCTCCCTTATGTTGGGAAGAGAGAGAAGAAAAAGAAAAGAATCATCCAGAAGGATGATGCTGCCACTCCTTTCATTAACCATAGAGGGACTCTAGAGAGCTCCAGAGACCAGGTACTTAAATGCTGGCAATTTCAGGCAGAAAATGGCTCATGAAAGGCAAAAAAGGATGCAGAATTATTCCTATCAGGAGATCTAATATAACAAAATACATTTGATATTGTTTAGTCTGACCAAAGTAGGTGTTTTGAGGTAGTTAGGTAGTCATAATATCTGAGTCAAGTAGACTCCCAGTAAAATACTACACTTTTGTTAATTTCTGGTAGACAGTATCTTCTCAGAGAATTTCTTTTTCCTTTGGAAATGTTTGTTTTGGTTTTTTTTTTTTTTTTTTTTTTTTCACAAAAAANGGTTTTTTTTTTTTTTTGGTCAGAAAATCGTTGTTTCTTCTCCCAACTCATGGTACTTAGGTGCTGGTATGATCTGCCAACTGTTTCTAGAACTGCTCCATAACTCTTAAAATTTATGGCCTCTGTTCCTCCTTTGGAGACACAATGTGTTGAATCCTTCTCCTATTCTGGTAAGGACAGCATGGCCCAAAGGAAAGAGTATTATCCATCCTATTACCAACATATGATTTCATTAACCTCGTGTTTATTTTCACCTTTTAGTCATCCGTCAGTTGTTCTGTGATGATAATTCATTTTGGTTGGCTTAACACAAGCTAAATTTGTGCAAAGTGAATTTGGCTGAACCTCAGCTGTGTATGCCAGATGACAGGTAAATGTATTTCTCTTTATTGTGGTGGATTCCATGGAATCTCTTTGCTGGACATTCAGACATCCTTAATACTGAACAAGAGGATGTTGGCTGAAATTCTGGGCATCATAGAAAACAGATCTTCAGAAAATGTATAAATGAGAAACTGGAGGAAAATGTGGTGATTGCCACAGGATAATGGTATTGCTTCAGAAGAGGGTATGCTTTGGAACCCAAAAGAATATTTTTAAGGAAGCTATTATCTTAATCTTTGGCAAAGATTGCTAATTGCTGTCCAAATATCTAAGTTTTATGAATCAGTTGTCATTAAATGAACCTATTGCATTGAATAGATTAAACAGGTAGTGATAAGGAGGAATTTCCATGCAAAATTGTTAACCCCAAAGCTCTTGCTTTTTGGACAGTGATTTTTTTTGTTTTGTTTTGTTTTCCTGACATTGTTTATTTTTATTTCTATAAGTTATGAGACTAGGATAAGACAGGGGAGTTAAAATTTTCATCTTGTTTACATGTGATATGATAATTTGCGGGATTAAAATTGGGAACTTGTCAGAAAATATCGTTATTTTCTTCTGTGGTCTCTCATACTCTGTGTTGGTGTCTATGGGAGCATTCAGAACTGCAGTGCTTTGTGGAAGAATTGTTCTGCTCAAGTTCTTCACTCACAGAGAATAGAATGCAAAAAAGAGCACACAGTAGCTTCTAGGAGGACCTAGAAATCCTTTTTATTTTTCCCACTTCTGGTAAACATTCATATTTTCAGTCTATCATTTCCCCAAAGCAGTATATTGGGATTTTTGATTTTTTTTTTTCACAACAGATTTTATTTTCAAAACCATTTAGTTAAAAAACCCCCTACCTTTCTTTTTCTAAATCAGAACGTGTGTTCCTTCAAGTGTGCTGTGTTTCATGCACACTTAGGCTCCTCTGTGTTTTACAACTGAAGATCACTCATTTCTATTTGTGCTGTGAAAGCAAAGAATTGCTATATTAGATATTAATGAGGTTATGAAGAGGCATTTAATTTTTTATTTATTTCTCTCATTAAATACCATAAAAGTTCACTCAAAGTCACTCTCTTAGCTCTGAGTTTATGCTGAAGAACTTAGAAATATTTTTCAGTGCTTCTTGGTCCACTGAAGTGCCACCTGGGCTTTCAGGTATAAGAGGATAAACCTAGAAATAATTTTTTCACAACAGACCATATTTTTGGTGTTCAGTAATTCTATCTTCCCTTTCTTTCCCCTTGCTAGTCCAGCCAATATTCACATTAGCTGAGATATATTTGCTTTGTAATTGAATTTCAGTTTAATGTATTACTGGAAATTACTTTTGAAAAAAAAAAATCATAAGGAAAGAGGCTTCTACCGTTTTCCCAAACTGAAAAATAACTTCCCCTGCATATACAACATCCAGATTTATTAGATCTGTCTTCTTAACAGAGAACACCGGCTGCTGGCTAAAAAGGAATAACTGATAGTTAACCTCTTGGGCTGGAGAAAAGATTCAGCTTGCACTGTCATTTGAGTTTGATTTCTTTTCTGCTTGTGGCAAAACAGCTGAAAATGAGAAAATGTAGGGGGTGTGCTTTCCTCAGAGGAGGTGCCCAGCAGCTGGTGCCAGCAACAGATGGTGGCTCGGACATGGCGAGTTCAGCAGTGCCCCTTCCTTCTGTCCTGGCTGCAAGGGGAGGCAAAATCCTGCTCCGAGGTGCTGCCCCCTTCTAGCTCTGAAACAGAGGTTGATTTTCATCCTGGGGCTGCTGCAGTATCATTTGTGAAAGGGGGTTTAAAATCTACAGGTGCAGTATTGATAGCAATACCTATTAAACACTGTCTTGTTTTTGCTTCTCATTTAATGGTACATCTATGCATTTAATATTTATATGTTGGTCTGAAAAGCTGGTCCTATGTAAGCTAATTTGCCTCTTTTATTTTCTTTTTAATTGAAGCAAATCATAGTCTTCTGATATCTTGTTTCCATGCCAAGTTTTCTCCAATTAAGAAAAAGGAAAAAACAAGAATCCCCCAGCAACCCTGTTACTCTTATTCATAATTAAACCATCACACCTGAAACATCCAGCAGGCTGTTTGTGAGATATCTGAAGCACAGGGAGAAGCCACATTAATACCTTTGGGCCGTGTGCCAGCATAGAGAGATGTCTAAGCTAGGAAGTGAACCAATACTTTATAGCAAAGAAAAAGACATTTCCTGATTAAGCAGTAATTGAATATGCAGCTCAGGTGAAAAGCAAATAGTAGGACATAAAGTTGCTTTTGTCCCTCTGTAAAATGATTCTGCCATTTAGACATGAGTTTTTTTGTTTTTTGTTTTTTGTTTTTTTTTTAATATGCAGCTTTGGCATGATATATTACTGTGCTGCATTTCAATGGAAGGGTCTGAGGGGAGCCATTGAAACTTTCATATCCTTGTTATTTGCATTAGGGACTGTTCTAAGGCACACCCGATACAAATCAGAGCACTAGCAAATAAACTCCAACCTGTAACACCTTGTAGCTTTGTAAATTTATTTCTCCAAGAAGTTTTTTCTCTTTTCTAGAGTTGTTCCAGAGAGCTGTAGAATCAATCTAGAGCAGAGTCAATCAACTGCCCTGGGGAACAATTGGAGCTGCCTCAGCAGGAGTAGACAGGAAGAGAACTGACTTAAATGATTTTTTTTTTTTCCTCATAATATTCCTTTAAATAAAAATCCATTTCCAAGTAGTATATCTCATTGGAGAAGAATATGATTTAAACTCATTTTTTCTTCTTCCATGTGTTGCTAAGAAGCCAGAGGCTTTATAATTACCTTGTAGCTGAAAAATCAATGGGTCAGTGGACGTAACTGGCTTCTACTGGTTGGAAAATATGTGTGATTTTCTCAGTACTACTGTTCTTTCAGCAAAGAATACCTAATTTTAGGGAATTTTCTTTGGTTTTTTTTTTGTTTGCTTGTTTGTTTTGGGGGTTTTATTTGTTTGGCCTTTTTTTTTGTTGTTGTTGTTTTGTTTTGTTTTGAAAGCGTTCTTAGAAAAAGTTTTGTGAAGGAAATAGTTAAATAATAAAAAACTAAAATAGGTGACTGGGGGGGAAACCTCAACCCTTCTACCTATGCTTGAAACTGGGAAGAACATTTGAAAGATATTTTTAGTTGTTTTGATGAAAACATAATTTTATTTCTTTCCTTTCTGTCTTCAGAAGAGGGTCTTTTAATAGTTAAGTCATCCTCCTCCTAGTAACAAATACCTTTTAGAGGAGCTTCATCTATGGTTTTGTTTTGTTTTTTCTCCTGGTGTCTTGTATTATCAGCAACAATTTTTGAATTTCCCCTCACCTGTCTCCTGAAGATAATTATAAAAGATGGAAATCTTTCTGTGACCCTGCCTTATTCCTATGAAATAGACTATCCTTGTAGCCTGAAGTAATTGGCTTTTGCAGGAAAACACCCTTAACTTTGCATGGCACTGTCTCTTACAGCCCGTACTCGGGGCCATTAAATTGTGTTCTCATTAACAGTTAAACTTCTAACCTCTCTTGGTTTGTGCTGTTATAAATGAAGCCTGAGTTTTGGAGATTAAAAGTTGTATGGTTCCCAATTGTGTTGTGGTCCGTACCATAATTTTTGGATTTTTCACATAAATTATTCCTTAAGAAGAATTTTTAACTGTTGTTTCCCATTGAAGTGCTGACCTCAGGCTGTGTGTGGAGAGGAGGCAGCCACAGAGGTGGTTTGTGCCAAGCAGGATGTGGAATTCACTCTGGAGCACCACTCCCACCCAAAAAGCTGCAGAAAAGGGAGCAGAGAATGCTGAGGTCTCTGATTTAGGCAGGTCAGTGAGATGCCCGAAGCTGGAACAAGTGCACGTAGACTGAAGTTCTTTCTTGGATTTTAGCATTAATTGCCTTTGTCAGAACAATTCAGGAAAAGGCTTGATCTCTTCTTTATGATGAATGTTCTTTATGATTAATGATGCCTCCCCCGGCCCAGTACTGTGCAAATGGCAGTGACTGCTGCAAAGCGGGGATGTGTGCAGGGTTTAAATTCTCCCAAGCACTGCAACTAAGCAAATGTTGCTGTCCTATTTTATACGTGGGGAAATTGCAGTGCAGAAAAAAATTAACCAACTTGCCTACAAGGTACCCTATGGCTCAACAGATTAAACATTAATGCAGGATTTCATTGAGTATAATTCTGCCCTGGGATTTCTGTTTGTTCATTTGCTTTGTTTGGCAGAGGTTTGAAGTTTCGATGCTCTTTTTCCTCAGTTTTGCTAAGAGCAGTTTTTATGTTACCTTTGATTCAGAGTGCTTGAGGGTGACTTTAAAATTCTGGTTGAATTGGAATAGCAAAATCTTCTGTATATTGGATCAGTTCATTTCAAAGCCAGAAAAGCTGCTTTAGTCAGTGAACGTGTGCTTATAGCACCTCTTCCATCATCCCCAGCCGCCTGACTGATTTAACTCATTGTGTGTCCTGAGTTATTGGGAAAGCCTGGAAAAAGATGCATCTCACTTGATGTGTCATTGCTTCATGCCTCTGGAACGCTGGCCATGAGCATTGGAACACTTTATGAACACTTTATTCTTCTTAATCCAATCTATTATTTTAATGCAACTACAGTATTTAGTGGTGCACTTGACACATTTGTCATTCAATTATTTTACTGTACCTGCATTAGGGCAATGCAATCAAGCCAAATATTGGGATGATTTTATCAGGTTCTGAACCTGTTATATTTTTTTTTTTTTTTTTTTTTTGCAAGAGATTTGATTGGCGTAGTAGGATTGAACCATTGAATTTCTGAGCCAAAATTATTAATTGTTCATATTAACATGCTCCAGGTGGGTTTACAAGAGGAATTTTTTACTTAGAGGATTTATTGAGTCAGATAGACATTCATACTCTTATTTTGGGAACACTTACTTGAGTAGTTGAATATTTTTCTCATTAAATTAATTTTCTTCTTAATTTTTGTGGAATGAAGGTTTACCGCCCTGAGCCATTGTTATTTAATGGGTTTAATTTTTTAATATTTCATAACTCTGAAAATTTGAAATGAAATTTTCTGGATTTCCTCTATTATTCTGCATAATTTATTCTGACTTGAAAGAGCACAACATTAAATTGTACTAATTCTCTCCAGCAATGAATAGCTCTTGAGACAGGTTTCGTTTTCTGAAACTCTCATTATTGACTTATGTCTGTTTCTATCAGTATCAAGGAAGATTTTACAGGTGTTTTGAAAAAAACAAGCCCCAGTAAAAGTTTTGTAGTATTTGAATTAACAAAGATGGGACACAATTCAATAAAAATAACCAAAATAATTTAAAAATGAACCTGAAATGAGAAAATATACCAATTTTGATACAAATACAGACAGGGATTCTATTTATTCTTTCTCATTTATATTACTTTACATACAGTAAAAAACAATGGTTCCTTACCTACCCTCTGGGTAAAACCAATGAACTATACAAGGCATTTTCTCCCCCTCTTTTCAGACTGCTTTAATTGGGTAGTTTGATAAAAATCTCTGTTTAGATAGAGAAAGTGAAGATATTGCATCTGTATGAGTGAATAGGCACAAGGGGAAATATCCTAAGGATATTGCAGCTGTTTACAGGGACAAAGAATATGCAGATTTTTCCTCACAAAACTGTGGTTTTGGGGTTTTTTTGGTGTTTTTTGGGTTTTTTTGATTTTTTTTTCTTCTTGTCATTATTGCATTGCCTATTGTAACTTTACTCCTTTCTTTTGTCTGTTTTCAAAAGAGTCTGCTTGACTGTGGCCTTCCTCTTCACCTCAAGAATAAACATTGGAGCAATGGATGAAATATGCTCAGAGAGCATAAAAATTAAAACTGAACAAATTGGAGTGGAAGAGAAACCCACGTGTAAAGAGAAAATGCAACAGCAGGGCTCCCAGAGAACGTATTAAACCCAAGTTCTGGGAACATCTGTGGGTTGGTTCATCCTCGTAGGCCAAGTCATGGTCCTGGAACTGGAATTTCTCAGTTCACTGCCAGACAGCAGAACTGGGACCCATCCCAGGGAGGGGATCACGGGCAAGTGGGAATCACCCAAACTCTGCAGTGTTTGCTGCTTCACTCAAAGTTTACTTCATCTGTGCTTTCATGCCCTTTCATTATCAGCAGATAATAAATCTGGCAAGGGCCTTTTTTTAGGAAAAGACGTTTCTGTAAGAGGGAATTTTACAGTCCTGTAAATGGCAATAGAAAGTTTGGAGTAGGAAATTTGATTTGTAATTTTGGACTTCAGGAACTTTACATTGCTGTTAGGTATCTAATGATTCTAAAATGCACTTTCAGCTGTCTGCATGTCTTCCTGCTGGCTGCTGCAAATGTGAAAACCCAGAGGAAGTCCTGTCTTATCAGAAATACCTGATCAAAGGGGAGATTAACCACTGCATCTTCTGTTACTTTTTCAATCAAGATTTTCTTTGTTAAAAGATGGGCAGTTTTTCAGTTCATCTTAGAATTATAGAAACAATTGAAAATAAAATACCATTCCTCTATTTTATCCAATGAAAAATTATGCCCTGAAGGATGTTTAAAATTAGTTTTCCCACTCAATTATAAAATGTCACCTCATAATGCTGCTTTCATGAGTGCACACGTCCTTGTTGCTTAACAGAACACATAATTAAAACAAATTTCAATATTCAAAATTAATTTTTCTTTTTCATGGCTTTAATTCAGAACTAACAATAACCTTTTGGTCTTCCAGTTAGCCATTAGTTAATTCTCCTTTGTTTTAGTCTGCATAGAATAATAAATCTTATAGGCACAGACCAACTTGCAGAAGTTGAGATTTCTCAGCTTTTCTTCAGTGAAGATGGATACAAATATTATCACTGAAATTTTCTTTTTCAGGCCTGGGATGTTATATTTACTTCACTGTTATGTCTAAGGAAAGAAATAGAATAATGAAATCAGAAAATTCCAGCTGAAGTCTGAGATCTGTCTGGTTCTCCTCTGCCTTTTAATCTCACCTGGAGGAAGCCTAGAAACTTAATTTTTCTTATGTGCAATGATTTATTTTCTTAAAGGCTCTATCTTCTTTTGTAACAGCAGTAAAATTTTATTCTAACCCCGTGCCTGATCAACATTAGAATATTTTTGTCTGGTATTTGTATTCATCCCCTGTTTCAGTAAGATGAATAGTTTTATTTTGTTCTGCACTGTAAGTGTTTTAGGTAGTTTATATGGATTCATCTCCCCTCCATTATCCTTAGTTCATATTCATGTGGCAACTAAAATTTTGCTAAATTATACCAATAGACACATTAAACACTCGTGATATTTTTAGATTGAAATACCAAATGTCCAAGCAGCAGCAGTTGAAGTTTCAATTAGCTGGTGGGACACTGCCCATTTAAGTAACAAACACCTGTCTTAAAAAAAATCTGTGTTTATCTATATAGGACTAATGCTCTTCAAATCCAGCTTGTCTGGGGTCTGCATGCAGTGTTCTCTGATCATTGAAGTAAGGAACTATAAATCATTATCTTTTAGTATTCGTCTGCTTCAGCAACTCTTCATGATACAAACAGCTTTGAGAAACAGCTGAAAGACAATCAAAGTGGGATTTTTTTACACTTTTTTCATATCTACCACTGCAAAAAGGGAATAGTTTTATTTATTTTTATCCAGAAGGAATATCTATATATCATTAGGACTTCACAGTAGTTCTGTTCTCTGGTAGATCCATGTCTTATTTCCAAAAGAAAAGCCGAGTGCATTAGGGTTGGGTGTTTTTTATTAGTTGGTTGTTTTTACCTGTCACTCAAAATACAGTCTGGTGTTCTCATGAATAGAAACTCTTGATCTTTTACAGTTCAGAAAATTGTAAGAAGTTCTGTATTTTCACTTTGACCCCCCTGCTCAGGGGGAGAGCAGTAGGCCCCGGACAGGTACAGCTGAGGTAGTGTATGTATGATATAGGTACACCTCCAAAAGGTAGACTGGTCGAAGTCCAAAATATTTTAATCTCTGAAAACTGAAATGTGAATATAATAATTTCTACCAAATGCTTAGATTTCTTTTTTTTTTATTGTTAGAAAAAACCTGTCAAAATTATTTCCTCACCTGTTCTTCTGATTTCACCCTATGTTGAGATGAATGAGTATTTTAATGAACTCATTTCTCTTTTAAATCATTAAATATATTCATGCTTGATAATATGCATCAGTTCTTTCTGCGGGGGAGATTATTACTAGAAATAATGTGGTGCATTAGAATTGCATTAGAATGTAGATTTAGGCCATATTTAACTTCCTCCTGAGCTCCGTGTTGTGCAAGCAGTGTACAAAATAGATGTAGTCCAAGGTAAAATCTGATAGGATGAGCTCATGCCTGCAGGGGTCAGCAAAGAAGCTGCTCAAGTTCTGCCCCTCTCAATCTCCTCTGATTTCCTTGGCCCTGTGGAGCACAGGACGCTCCGGTAGAACCAGCACACACACTCTGAATTAATCAGTCAGTGTTAATAATTCAGTGCAAATTACAACGGGCTGATCTGCAAATGTACTTCTGAAAGTAAATGGTAGAGCTCTCTTTCACTTTCAAGCTACAAAATTCTAAATCTCACTGGAGAAAGATTGGAAATCCCAGAAACCTTGGGTGTTATACTGGGAGTCACTCTCCAAGTGTGACCTTTGTGTGTTCTAAAGAGTCAGCAGCTGCTGGAGAGAGGATGTGCAAAAGGATCTTTGTCCATGAAGGAGAAACTTTTGTTTCAGTTTGCTAACGGTTTAGTTACCAGGTTTGGGTTATCTGAGCTTCCTGTGGAATGCTCTCCATGCACAGGGATTTAAAGATAGACCTCAAGCTCTGGGAGATAAGTAACATTGGCCATGATGGAAGAATTTTTTTTTTTTTTTTTTCCCAAAGGTAAAAATACGAGGATCCTTGGTTCAATTTCAAATGCATTCTCACAACTAAATGGGTTTTCCTTTTACTCCAGGCTTTCTGCAAAGGAAAAGTCTATGCCAGTAAATTTCTCTGTGTGAAAACCATTTGCTTTTGACTAACCCAAGTTCTTGTATGTTTGAGCCAACAATAAGGAAGGGAAACTGAAACCTGGCCAAGGAAGGACATGTTTTTTTTTTATTCCCATTGGGCCACAAAGGGACTGAGATTGGCCAACTCAGCTAATGACCAGCTGAAATTAAACACGTTATTTCAGGTCAACAAAATAAAATCATATGTTTCAGAATTTTGGCGTGCCTTTGTTATTACTTTCTTTTTTTAATGCATGCAATGGATACTGCAGTACCAGTTATGTGTTATTAAAAACTCATCAAATCCCTGGCTGGTGTGAAAGGTTTGTTTTGTGGGCTTTTTTTTTCTTTTTGTATGTGTGTGTGTGTGTTGTTTCTTTTTTGTTTGGGTTTTTTTTGGGCTTGGTTTGGTTTGGTTTTTTTGGTCACCTCTGTATAAATGTGAAACAATAACTCAGAAGGTCAATTATTTCTGATATTCTCAAATGCAGGTAAGAATGGCATTTCGTAGAAAAATGTGCACATTCTGGACTTTTTTTTAAAAGATAATATCTCTGCTGGGAAATCAGGAAATTACACTGAGGACCATTATTCTCATCTTTCTTGAAGCGCAGCTCTCTCTATGAACACAGCTGAGGCTCTGGTTTGTGCGAGGAGGAGGCCATTGTCCTGTACCCAATAGAGAATATACCCACTCATGAATCCTCCTTTAACCTTTTCCCTTTTTTTTGTTTTCAATACCTTGGGGTTGGAGAGCTATTCCTGTTCCTAGTTTCCTTTTAGCATCACTGTTGCCTAGTGAATTGTTCCCTAACCAGTATTTTTGTAATTCATTCTTCCTGCCCAAGTGTTAAACTTTATAGCTCTCTTTATTGAATGACATCTTTTTTTTTTTTCTTTTTCTTTTTTTCCTCTTTTTTTTTTTTTCCTTTTTTTTGGTCTGGAATATTTTCTGTTTGTCAAAATAATTTTGAATTGTAGGCCTGTCCTCCAACATTCTTGAGACCTTCTGTGCTTAGAGTCACTTATGATTTTAAGAGCTGTATTTTCTATGTCCCCATGTACTTTGGTAATGCTTTTTATAATTAAGGTGCATGTCAAAGTAATTTATTGTAGTCATTAAAAAAAACAAACCAAAAAAATAGGGGAAATCATTATACTTTTGGCAATAGCACGTTCAGATAGTTAGCAGCACCTATTCTAAACTGAGAAATAAGCTTTCATTCAGGACCCTCAAACCCCCCTAAGATTTTGAGTAGCTCCATAGCCTGAAGCAAGGGAGAATAGAGAGCTCCCAGGTTAATTTGCTGTTTTCTGCAGCATGTGCTGCATATACAAAGGCCCAGTCTTTGTTGTCCCACAGGAGTATTTGATAATATACTCAATTTGTGACACTAATGGCAAATCAAGTGTCCAAAAAAAAAATGAAATTTGACTGCCTTCAATTCCAGGAATAGAGAAGTTTGTTTATCCAAGTCACACAATTTCTGGTCCCTAAGAATGAATCTAATGATTTAAAGCCTTTGGGCCTGGACTCTGTGGTACTGAATTTTACCAAAAGCTCTGTGCCTGGTGTGACTTATATTCAGCATCTTAGCCAAGGAGAATTAGAGTGACTTAATGTATCAAAACCCAATATATGACCAGTGCCAGAGGGCATTTCTTGCTCTCAGAGGAGAGACTCACTGGCTGAAGGGGAGAGAGGAGAGCTGCTAAAAGAGAGTGTGTGGTCACAGCAGGCTGGAAAAAACTTCATCCCACAATGTCTCTTTGCACAGTCACCTGTTTTAATATATTTCTATATCCATGGATACTTAGATGATTTTCAAGCCTCAGTTCTTTTGGTAATAATGGAGAGTGCATTGAGAGCATAGAAAATAAATTAAATTACTTATGTAGGAGGCAGTGAAATATGACTAAATGCATTGGGATCTTGCTGTTCCTGATGATGCATCTGAATCATTCACCTCTTCTGAGCCATTCAGTTTCCTGGTGGACACACTCCTAGGAGAGAGGTTTAGCTGAAAACTACCTACAAGGAAATGCATGCTTGAGTAAATCTAATTTAGAAAACATTAGCACTAATTATGGAAGCCTTGTTTATATTTAGGTTGTTATCATTCACTAAACTTATAATGCCTCTGGACAAGGACTGGATTTTTTAAAAAAAACTTGTGGGGTTTTTGTTTCTTTTTTTTTTTTCTTTTTTTTA
>VWZN01004381.1:315558-345367 GCA_013396955.1 Regulus satrapa | reverse complement strand
TTTTTTTTTTTTTTGTATACTCTCTAGTGTGCAACAGCAATTTATTGAAGAAAACTAATTTTATTTTCTTATTTTCTCCTTCTTTGCTTTGTAATTTGCCTAGGTAAATTGTCAGGTCAGTCCACTATTCTGCAGCTAATTTAAATTAATGTGACAATTGTGATCTATGACAACTTAAGGGAAGTTTTGATATATGCAATATTTCACATTTTATTTTAGCACAGCAGGGTCACAATATTCTCTGGATTGCCTTGCAGTTGTTTACTGTTTGCTTGTTTTTTGATCAATGAAGTAACAACAAGGAAAAAAAAAAAATAGAACTTGCCTTAGTTCAGAAGTCTCTGCATCTTGAGCTGATCCTGTGGGTTTGAAGCATTTTATTTTTAATATCACACTCAAGGAAAAGATAGCACATACTTCTAGATGCTCTCAAATCATCCGAGTTTGCAGGAGGGTGCATTCTGCCCCTCTCTGCTCTTCCACATGCACTGTGGTCAATGCAGGTGTGAGCTGTGCATCAGCACGGGGGGAGCTGTGCAGGAGCGGCAGTGAGGAGAGAAGAACCAGCTGGGAAAGCTGCTGAGGAATCTACCCAGAGAAACCTCCCCTGCCCTGTGTCCAGAACCACAGAAGAGGCTCTGACTCTAAGAAGATACATCATTAGGAGGCTGTGCAAAGGCCATTGCTGCCCTTACCTGCTCTAAGGCATAAATGCATTGATTTATTGTTTGATTTAGTTTATTTTGTTTGTAGAAGAATTCTGTGGACTTTAAAATGCAGACCAAGTATACACTGTAGAACAGGGAGTAAAACAGCTGCAACAGATGCTGAAGTTGAGGAGAAACAAGAGAAACTACCTTGGTCAGAGAGGTGAGCGAATGGGAGTTGAAAAGGTACTGCAGAAATATTAGGAAGCTTGCCTTTTTACTGTCAGGAAGAATTATTTAAAATTCTTACCTTTTTCTTTTTTTCCCACTTTTTTATTTTTGTTTTGTTTTGTTTTTTCTGCACTTTTGAACTTTCTGAAAATATGAAATGGTAGTGCAAACTTTTCAGGAGTGACTGCAATAACTTCTTTCTTCAATAACCAAAACCACCCCTCGTTTTATTTAAAATTATTACCCTTGTCCTATTTGGAACCCCTACCTGCAAGTCCTTCTCGGCAGGGCTGTTCCCAGCCTGTGCTGACCCTCGCCTTGTCACAGCCAAGGACTTGACTTCTTTATCCACCTGGCACCTGAAGGCTGAGATCACCAGTGAACACAACATTTTCTGCTGCTCATCTTCTTCTCGTGTCACAAATTCTGGCACAGTGGCTGGGAACCAGGACTGATAAAGAAGGAGAAGTTTGAATCTAGAAGGATTTTAACAGGCTATAGCTGTGGGAGGCCCTGGAGGTACATAAAGAGACATAGAAATGTCCCCTGGACCCAGCTCCCCCCTGGAGGCAGCTTTGAAATACCCTCCAAGAAATGGTAAAGTCATTATTCAAGATCTAGATTTTAATCTGAGTAGTTAGCTGTACAATTAGACCCTTCCTACAACAGGCAACTGGCATATACCTTTTATCATTATTAGCAGGTTCTTAACATCCAATCCTGAGGTGATATTTTGATAGGAGAACAGAAAATCAAATTATTGTTCTTTTTTACTGTTAAGCAGCATTTTACACTTCTCAGTAAACTTGAAGGAAAGAGGGCAAAAATCAACATTGTCATTTTAAGATGGGAAAGCCATGGGACAAAAAAGCAAAATAGCTTGTCCTAGTTTGCACAGAAATCTGAGTGGTCCCTACTGATCATTAAGAAGGATCCAGTCTATTCTTGGCTAATGAGGACAAAATATAAGTTGTTCTGGATGTGCTGAGAAAAGATCCAACATAATGTAAAAAGGAAAAGCTCCCTAGGTACCATACCATGTTCCTGAATCAGTGGTGTGACAGAACAAAGTCAAATAAAGAAATCCTTGATTGGAGGATATTAGTAAAATTAGGAGTACGCATTGCTTTCAATAAGTAATGATTGGCATATATTAGGGGAAAAAAAAAAAAAAAAAGCCGTCAGTTTATAATTGTCCTAATCTAACCTTTCAAACCTGAGGTTATGCACCAGTCTAGACAGATTTGTAGTAAGTTTGTTTAATTAATGTGGAGCTTTTTTTTTTTTTTTCCTAAAGTATTTCAGTGTTCTCCATATCTTAACTTGGTGGAATTAGTGGAGTATTCTATTAAGCCACGACTTTGCTAATGTAATTTGATGGTTCAACATCTCAGTGTGCCTAGTTTTCACTATTTGTTCCGCTTCAAAATTTGACATGATCAGTCAGATCTTAGAATTCTAATTACGCAATGAAGAAAAAGACTTCAATATTTTAAGTCCCCAAAGAAAAAGCCAGTGGGTATGTAATTAAGAACGAGCAAAAAAGGTCGACCTACTTTTTCTGTTTAGTCTAAACTTCTAATTGATCTATCTTTATTTCTTTCTATTGATCTATTTATCTGCTTATCCAGTCTGTCACTAATAATCTTGACCTTATTTTGTGTTGATTGATCATTTAAACTGATTTCTAGCCTGAATGATGATAATTTAATAATGTGAGCCAATTAGAAGTTAAATAGAATCAATAAACCATTCTGTGACATCAGCAGGAGACTGAAGTACCACTGTCTCATTAGAGCTTTCAGCATTTTATATGAATATTTTTAGGGCTGAAGTAAAATGAAGGTACTACTGAAACTGGAAAATACTTCATGACATGTTTTTATTTTCTAGCTATCAACTTTTTCCAGCTTCAGAAAATAAAAGCCAGGCTGTTGTTTGTTTAACCTCAGCAGGCACTCTACATCTAATCAACATCTAGTGTGGAGAAAGACGTGTTTGCATTCTCACTCCTGTTTTCATCATATCTCTAATGCTTGTTTTCCAGCTGTTTTGCCTTTCACATCTATTTTAAGTAGTAAAAGAAAGAGCCTGATATCTTCTGAGCCACCCATGCCATAACTCAGATCTGTGTAATCCATAGAGAAACCACCACTGGCTGAGTGATTGAAATATTTTTTATTTCAATATATATTTTTCCCAGGAAAGAAAGTTGTGAAAAATCGGTGTTTCTGATGCTGGAAATATCAGAAGAAGAGTTGTTGGAAGGGAGCAAGAAGGCTGATTGATGAGCACTGCACATGAACAGATGTTTACTCCACTGGAGGTACCATCATGATTTCATCTCACAGGTACACACCAATGTTGGATCCACAAAACCAAATGGGGCTGATCCCACACCTTCAGCTTGTTCACTTGCCTTCATAAGATTTTGGCTTTCAAATCACTTGAGAGTTCTTTTGCACAACATCCTTTTGCAGATCTCTAGTTCCTCCCGTGAAGCTAAAAGAAAATTAAATACTCAAAAAGCATTTTTGTATCCTGAAAGTAGCAAGATTTTGGGGCGTGGTTGCAGATATTTTTAAGGACATTCTCCTAAACCTGGTATCATGGGGAAAGGGGTGCTGCCAGGTGCTTGCAGAGATACATCCCTCTTCCTTACTGAACACCCTTGTGGAAAAGCTTGTCTTATCAATTCCATGTGCATTCCTAGAAGAATCTCAGTTCTCTTAGGTTATCTCTTGCAGTTTTACACCCTTTTAGTTCTGGATTCAAGTCCCTTTGGTCTAACCATTGCTTGTGTTGTATGAATTCTTCCTATGGTTTCCCATAGGGCTGAGTACAATGTGTTGTTCCTGCCTCTGGGTGGTGACAGGAGATTCCTGCTAGAGCTGGCCCAAATGTAACTGTTACTGGTGGATGTTTGCAGTGTTCTAAGCTTCTTCTTCACTTCCCTGTCAGCCCTGTCAGACGCTGCTCTTTTGTTGTGGAGTTTATATTGATTCATTTTGTTCTCTTCCTGATAAATCAGTCCTAGGAACACAACACACATTATTATGGTTTTAGACAATGAGCTTCTGTGAAGGTGCTAGATGCTGTCCATGCAACATCAGGCAGACAAAATAATCCTTCCCCTAAAATCTTTGTAATTCTTTGTAATCCTCTTCCTAAATTCTACTTTTCCAGCTGGATGCACAGGATCATGGAGCTGGCCTGCCCTTTACCAGGTTCTGATTTAGGGTTGTTGGCTCTATTCTTCACATGTCCTTTCTCTGTGCCAGAACAGATTAACTCTGCAGGCTCCTATGTAAATCCAGATGTTTGCCACATGAATAATTCCTAGTCTGAGGCCAGTGACACAGAAGGGGATGGATGCAGCATGTCAAAACCCAGCCTGCTGGAATCTTGCTTGCAATTACTTCATTTTAGGGGAGCAGGTATTGCGCAGCATCCAGGGCCACAGACATTTGCTCAGCAGTGCTCACATCAGCCTCTGCACAGCACAGACACCTCCTGACTTCCGTTCCTTTTTGCTGGATCTCTTTTGAGTTAAAGCTGTCTGAATTGTGGATGGGATGAACAGAACAAGTGAGAGGCACAGCACTAGCCCAGCAGTCTGACGCAAAGTAATACACACCCTCTCCCCCTTCACAAAACCCTTAACCACAATCCCATCAACTACAAGCAGCTGGAGCAACAATTTAACAGCCAGCTCTGGGCAAAAAGGCAAAGGAAGCACAGGACTGCATGAAGGGATGAGAGAGAATAGAGGGATATTTTATGGTGCAAAACCAGATATTTCCTCACCTTAGGTTACTGCACAAAGTAATTTTTAAAATCTGTTGTAAAAGCAAACCCGTAAGTTGTATCAAGAGGTAATAAAGAGTTCATTGATATTGTTAGTAGAAGAGTGGGAAGAATGTCCATAGAAGATTTACAGGATAGAAAGGAGGGTTTGATTACAAAATGTTATGTGAGAATGTCATTAACAAGACACTCCTGTCTTCCTTCTCTAATCCAATGAAAAAGAAGAGAGCTTTTATACAAAAGTGGTACATCTTCCTCTTTCTCTCCCACCCTATTTGTGCAGTTTAGCAGCTGAAAAAGAAACCTAATTTTTTCATGAGTTCTCATTCATGTGCCAGAACCTCGTGTATTGTTGCTGCACCATAACCAAACCAGAATCATCTGTCCTTCAGGTTTGGGCTAAAAGAAATTAGAGTCTAGGAAATGAAGATCTTAGGTTGATAGTTCTGCAGCATTTATCCATTGTGAAAATTGGTTTTCATGGTGTCCTGAGGTATTACCACACAGACTTTGGAGGAAAAGAAAATATTAAAAAGCAGCAACACTCCAGATTGATTAACAAAGTCATTGCTGAGAAACAGGGACATCAAGGAGATTTGGTACTGAAAAAACAAATTTTCATGACCAAAATTTCCAAATTCGCTACACCTCTAATTTATCTTAGGCCCACTTTTGCCTTCTTAAGCTCTCTTGAGCCATGGGAAAGTCTGTATCTACCCTTTGAGGGAAGAACCCCTGATAGATGCTGTTTTCTGAGGTTCTTCCATAGTCAACTTTTACATAAACACACAAAAAATTGTTTCACAATCCTTGTAATACTACGTAATAGTCAACCATCTTGCAAAGCATCCAAGATCCAAAGTAAAAAAAGAGGCTAGAGATGAGGGCAGAGGGACAGAAAGGAAGGCTGAAGAGGGAGTACATATTCTAAAAATGGAAAAGTTGGGAAAAATGCAGAAAAAATATGGTAGTTCCATGTTATTGGAGTGAGGAAAGGGAAAGAGGAACCTTTAAGTCTGTTGCAAAGATACACCTATTTTTCCTGTGTTGTTTTGTATGGGGATTTATTAGGAGGGAGGATATTTGGTTTCTTGGTTTATTAACAATCTATTCAACAAATGGAAAGAGAATGCAGCTAAAAATGAAGCCTCCATTTGCAGGTCTATAATCCATGTATTCAGAATCAGGAGGGCTGACTAGGTGTTCCCAGGAAAAAGGCCCTCTGTTCGTGGCCACTCCCTGCAGCCCAGAGTGGGCATCGGTGCCCTGGAATGGGGCTAGAAAAGCTAGATCATTGGGATAGATTTCCTTTAACAGCAAATGACTGTTGTCCATTTACCTTCCTTCTATTTTAATTTTTATTTTCATGTAGGCTTCTTTGCATTGTTTCTACACCTTGTTTGCACAATCTACATCTGGATATTAATTTTATGAAGTCCATTCAGGAATTATAAAAGGCACTGCATATAAGTCTCCTAATCAGTGGACTTTAATAATAATATTCAAGAGTTCTTCCAAACATTCATTTTTAAAATACTTTTTTCTGACCAGAATTTGTTTATATTAAAATAAAAATATTTTTATTTAATTTCATATTGTTTCTGTTTCATAATTCTCTTTTTGTTTTTCATGTTGAATTTTAATTTTATCTACCTTATGCTTAAAAGAAAACCATACTTATTTAACTGGCAGCTCTTCAGAGCCTAGAGACTAAATTGCCTTGGAAACTAGAAGTTTATGTAAGGATAATGGATTTCAGTTATTTGACAACTCAGCAATCTAATGAAATAATGACGGATATAGTTTCTGATTACATCTAAATTTATGATTGGTTAAAGTTTCATTTTACAAGGCTAGATTAATGATTAAATATCAAATTATCCACAGATTTTAGTATTTTGATTTGTTCATCATTCCATAGATACAGATAATAAAATAAAAATCATTGCAAGAACTTGTTTAAAAATTAAAAGAAAATTACATATTGAAATCCATTCCTGAATTTTGCATGGGACATGTTTAAACTGGGTTATAAAATATTGCATATTTAATCTCTCAGAGAAGAAGCTCCCAGTGATTACGTCCAGGTTGCTCAGGCTCAGCACTCACAGATGACCTAAAAGCAGCTGGTGTCCCCCTGACAAGTACAAGGTGATACAACAGCTCCTCACAGCACGGAACTGGGAAATGTGGGAATCCAGCTGCTGCTCTCCCTCCTGGGTATCTGAGCTCTGGGCAGGATCTGCTGGGCTGCAGCACGGAGCGATGGCAGTGAGGCATCAAAGAAATTCATTTTCTCTCCTGCAAAGTCCAAGCCCTCCTCTTGGCACGCGCTGTGAGGAGGAGCACACTGGGCTGCTTTCATGCTGAGAGCTGCAATTCCTTCATGGTAACCAGAGAAAGGAGCAAGAGCTCTGAGAATCTTGGGAATCTTGGGAGGGGGGGTTCGGGGAAGGAGCAAAAAATAGCTCCTTCTAATCATTCTTTCTAAACAAATAGGCAGTTCCTAGAGCAGTTGGGGGATTTTTGTATTATCTCTGTGCCATTTGATCTTATTTCATTTGGCCAAGCCAGGAGTTTCTTTGAAAGGAATATCTGGGATGGAAGGTACGGTTTGTGCCCAGGTGTGATGGCAGCTTTGCATTTGAAAGCTTTCCACCACACTTACACAATTTTAAAATTCATGGGCCCTGCTGTAGCTCACTTCCTCCAAGATGGAATTATTGCCGAAAAAATTTGTGCGATAATAATACTTCTAGATTTATGCTTTCAACATGCACTTTATCCCTTGAGGATTATACAGAGATTAAAACAAATTTCAGGTGAAATTATAATGTAAAAACTACATTTTCTGATTTGGATATGCTTTCCTTGCTGCTGTCTATTCCTTGCAAGTCTTTCTCCTACTAGAAATTTAAGCCTACATGGGATTTTATTTTATTTTCTATATTAAAACGTGTTACTAATAATGTAAGTTTTTATTAAAAGTTGAATTTGGGCAATAGAAAATGTCTTGCAAAGTACCACGTTAATTCTCACAGCATACACAAAACTGGACTACTTTCCAATGTAAATTCTGTAGTTCTTCTCATATGTATTTACAGACATCATTCCTTAACTTTAAAACCTAACCCCAGGATCTGTCAGCCTTTACACCTCACTAACGCTATTGGGCAGAGGTTTCTTCTTTAGAGCATCATAAAGAGCACTGTTGTGGTGATGCTGATTTCTAAGCAATGAGACCCTCACTTACTGAAATGCACACCAGAATATGTGGGGGTTATTTTCTGTTATAAATTAAATACCTCATACTGAGAAAATATTGAGCCAGAGGCTTGGAGGTTTTCTTCACAAATGGCTGCTTAAAAATAGAAAATCAGGTTAGGAAACCTATATAACAAAATTCATCTTCAATGCAATGCCTGAATGAAATGCAAACTCTCAAACAAGGACTTCTACAAACCTTTTTCAGACTCTGTGGGACCTTTGGGAGTATCTGGGAAGCCCTGGCTCAAAGAACATGGAAATATAGGTAAATTATATTATTCAGGTTTGCTATACTGCCTATCATTTTCAATGAATTTGAGGATGTGGCAATAGCACAGACGAGATAAAGAAAAGTTCTTAACAAATTCCCTTGTCAATACACTTTTCTTGGTTAAAATTCAGAATGGTAAATTATGTGGAGGAACATAGCTTAGGTGCTCTGTCAGCTAAACCCCACCTGGGCTGTCTGCAGCCAGATGGAATGAAAATTAAACTTTTATTTATCACTGTCTGCAAAAGAAACCTCTGGTTTTCCATTACCCAGATTATGACTTATTTGTGTTTTTTATGCACTTATCACTTGGAGGTTATAAACAGAGCAGTAATGAAAAACTACACCAGATCTCAAGGTAATATGCCAAAAACAGAAGTCAGAATTTCAGATCTGACTTCTGTCTGTCCTGCTTGCTGGAGCCCTTCAAGCATGAAACTCTCTGGGGGGTGGGGTTAAATCAGAAAAGGAGCAGTGACAAAATAAACTGGGTACACACTGTCTATACCTCTGGTCATGATTTTTACCTGACTCTGTAGCTGAACAATTCTTTAAGGCCAGAACTGCCAAATGAACCTTGATTTCCATGGCAAAAATATGCAGTATAATAAGGATTATTACTCTATTATTACAACCCAGTAAGCATTCTCCCTTCCACTCAGGTCAGACTGATTCTAAGGAGAGAGCTCAGGTCCTTGTGTGTTGTTCCATTGCTGCTGTAGAAACCACAATCATTCAGAGGAAGACTGCACTAAAGAACAAAGAGCATAATGAGCTAAAATTACAGGGCTATTAAAAACTAAGAAGGCAAGCTGATTTTTTTATTATTATTATTATTTGTAGTTGACTTGGGCAGTTATGTTAGGCTTCATATTCGTTGCTGAAAACTGCATCATCTCCCCTACTTTAGCATAGAACCTTAGTTGGGGGAATGTACTGAATGCAAATGTCCCTGGGCTTTTTGGGTTTAAATCAGCCATTAGCACTGCCTTTTATTTTATCCGATTAACATTTATACACTCAGGAAGGGAATAATTTCCTAGCCTAGCAAGAGGGGTTTGTATTTTCCTTTTTACATCCTCAAGTATAGACAATAACCCTCTAATGAGAGTTGAGGGATTTTTTTTNTTTTTTTCATTTGACGCATTCCGAGAGAAGAGATTTCGGTGGGAAAAAAGATTGGTGATGGGTGATTATTGTTTCTTTCTTGAAATGGTTCTGGAATACTGGAAAGGCAAGTAACTGCTAAAGGCTGCCACATTCCTCAAACAGTTATCTCCTGTGCTAAGGGGAGAGCTGCTATCCCACACAAATGAAGAGGACAATGCTGTTTAAAATATAAATTTACGCGAGCTATGTCCTTCGGCTTCACCGGTGTGCTGGAATGAGTCAGCTGGTGCAGAATAAGGTTTAAAGGAAGTTAAAGCACCAGAGCACGTGGCAGGAGCTAATTCAGCTCGATGAACTGGCGTGCTACATCCAGAGTGAAATACAGATTATCTTGGGACACAGCTGGATCCCTTATGGACCACAGGCTTGAACCAGAGCCTGAGATACCAAAATTGTCTTGCTAATTGCAGTCCTCCCCGTGTAGAAAGAGTCACTGGAGGTGCTTTATATTGCCCCAGGTGTCTGCCTGGATCTGGTTATACCCCGTTGAATCTTAGAAAGAAGCAGAACAGGCAAGCCCCACTCCTTGCCACAAATTGTCCTTTTAGCTCTCAACACATCAAGCCTCCTGGAATGTTGCTATGAAACACACACAATTCCCACAGTGTCTCAGTGGCCCTTTTGCCAGAAAGGGGTAAAACCATCTCTTGCACAGGAACATACTCAGAGATGTTGTGAGGACCATGCAAACAAGGAAGAAATATCAGATGAGCAGAGATTTAGAAAACCCTGAAGCCCTACACTCAGCTCTATCACTGATAAAGAAGAACTATATCACTGATAAAGAAGCAGAAGATTGCAGTTTCATAAACTTTCTAATTCTCTTAGGAAGATTACTGGAAGTTTCTCCTCTGAAGTTGCCTTTCTGGCGACATCTGTAACAAAACAAAAATAAAGCTTCTGTTCTCCCTGAAGTACTTGTAGGTTAGAGCTATAGCTCTCCCTCCCCATATCTGATGAATAAAGAATGCAGTATTCTCAAATTTCTTAGGGTTTATAGACACAATGATTCACCCTTCGAGCGGCTGGTAGTTGTGTGATAATTGAAGATAAATCTGAGATTCTGTGGAACAATGAAGAAGAAAATACTCTTGAGCATCTTTTGAAACAGATTTTCTTTTTCCCCCAGAGTATTTTGTTCTCATCAAATGCAGATTTAGATGTTTGTGTCAGAGATCACAATCTGTATGCTGTTTATTTTAGGGAGAAGCCGTATAACAGTCTCTTCTTTATAAAATCTCAGAAGCAGTAGTTGAGAAAGTGCATTATTTTTATCCATGTTTATATCTACCCACATTTTGCAAAGTGACACTTCTCATTTTACTACAGGTCATACAACTCTTCCCCTGTGTTTTTCATCCCCATAAAGTGGTGGCACCTCTAGCAATTCACCTCGTGCTGCACAGCACTGACAGATGCAGCCTTAGTGAAAGGTTGGTCCTTTGAGCGTGTGTGAAAATGAATGTGTGTTACATGAACATGGCTTCTGTGGTGACAGCCCTTAGCTCATCTCTCCCCACTCCCAATTTTGTCTTCTGCAGTAGTCAGCACAGTGCTAATTATCTTGAGCCAAACTCATGTAAGTATTAAGGTGCCTAAAAATTAGAATACTTGTATTTACAAAAGTGAAAGTAATTAGGCAAATCCTCTAAAGATTTTGACTCAAATTTCCTAATTATTTCTGCTGATGTCTCTTTTTAAAAGTTTCTTGGGGGCTTTTGTGGATATTACACTTTTAAATATCTAACTGTGCCATCCTGCATGGTGTGGGGTGAGCTGCTGTTATGGATGTGCAATGTGAGAATATGGTTGACAATATCTGCTGAAAAGCAGCATGCTCTACCATAGATTCCCCATTAATAACCATTCAGTACGCCAGCTTGAGTAAATCCAGTTTCCTATTTGTCTTGTTCCATGGCTGGGTCTCTAGGCTTTGTACAATCTCCACTGACACCAGAGGTCTGACACTTGCAGAATAAAACAGCTTGAACTTTTCACAATTCCAAATCAAGTTTTCTCTATCAAAGGTGTTATTTTTAAAAGGGAATCTATTCCTTTTTGCCTAATCCTGTTGCTCTTGGTGTAATGGATAGGAACAATTGAAATATCCTGGTTTATCCTTGGATTGTCAGCTGAGGAGGAAACAAACACCCAAGAACTGTTATGTGAAAATGGTTCCCTGGGGAAATAGTCACACACACTTTTCTTCCTGTTCTGAGAAAAATTCCCAAGTAATTTGTCCAGGTCATTTTCTACAGTCAGCACAGCTCCTGACAGGTGTTCCTTCCCCCTAGGCAGGGGCACAATAACTCGTTACTGCTGCAGGACTCTTCCTCAGTGATTTAGTCAAGTTGCTGTCTGACTCCCTGATTAATTCACACTGCTTCCTCACAAACTCTTCCTTAATAAGGTGACAGAGTTCTGGCTCGGCAGGTTCCCCTCTCCACCAGAATAATCCTGTGGCTTTCTGCAGCATGCAGGCTGCTGGAAAAGCTTCTGAGTCTGGACTCAGGAATGGAAACTGTTTGAAAATTGACTTGGCTCACGACAAAGCCCTGCTGGCTGAAGCTCTGCACTTTCTTCCAAGGAGATTGCAATGGTGGTGCAGTTAGGCTTTTTCAAACCATCTCCCTTTGCTTCTCTCTCACTGAGGGGCAAAAACACTTTTCAAAGCAGACATAAAAAGCCCACAAATGCTACCTTCTAGAAGCAGCCACTGGTCCTCGTCTGCCCACTCTACCTCATTTTCACCAGCCCAAGGGTCCTCATGCCACCACATCAAACCATGCGTGACCACCAGCCTAGGCAGCTCTTTGCCCTTCACTGAATTCTTCTCCATTCTGTGTTTCCACCTTTCTCCTGGTTGTCAGTGGTATCTCAGCTCATATCTTTGAATTTTCTGTTCTTTATCAGCAGCCTTCTCCCTCATGGCCAATTTCTATTTCATGGTAATATACAGAAAGTGGATATATGGGTAAAAGAGCTAATTAGGAACTTTGAATGGAGTCTCTGAAGACCCAGTTTCTGTGGTTAGGTTTAAAAGGGGTTTTTGTCTCCTGAATATAAATCTGACAACATACAAACTTCTATAGCATCTTAAATCACAGAAAGAATCTGCTTCCTCTAAAAACAGCAGATTTTTTTTTTTAGCTATTGTAAATAGGGGATTGGGCAAGATGACCCTAATTTCCAACCTCAATCACGCTGTGATGTTTATACATCTGGGAAAGAAAATTCCCTTCTGAGGATCTCTTATCTTGTTACTGTAATAATCCTGACAAATTTATCTCTCCTGCTTCATGCATGTTGTAATTCTGGCTGAGAGAAGGCAAATTAAAAGTTCCCATGTTTCACACAACAAACAAACTGGGAGGTGAGACTGGGAATGCTGTAACACCAACAGAATGCAGAGAGTGGGTCTTGTATCAATTAATTTCTTAATTTGGAAGGAGTCAATTTGACAGGTCCTAGCAGACATGAACATGCTGGGGTGCAGACTCTCAGTATTATTTTTTGACTTCCCTTTCATATAAAATGGGCAAGAGGGAGCAGTTTGTTGTTTGGAAGTAGCCATTATAGCAGGTAAATATTTCCTCCTACAGTTTAACAGTATTTCTCAGAGAATTTTTTCAGAAACATTTGAACAGCAATTAGGAATTTAAGACTTTTATTAAATTAATTACTTCTGTAATGTAATCATATGGGGTATGGGCAGGGATCAGGTATCCAATCTTCTGAAAACACACAAGTGAAAATCAGAGTCTGAAATAAATGCTAGTTACATAAAGCATGAGATAGGCTTAGTAACAGCTTCAGTGTTACAACACAGTGCTTATAGTTAAACAACAACATTGTGTTATTTATGAATTTTTCAGTTTGGTGTCTGATCCAAAAAACTATGGGAACAATCCTTTGGAAAGATTCCCTCCATAATTTTTTTTTTTTTTTTTTTCTCAAAAGCAAATTTTAAGTTTCCATTTATTGTTTTTGAGATTTTTTTGAACTCAGCTTGTAATTGAAATATTTTCATATTCTAATTTAAATTATTCTAAAATTGGAGCTTGAAACGCTCTATTTATAACATCCTAACAGAAATGATTGCAATTATCCAATGGCACCTCTCCATGGCTATCATTATTTTCACCATAATTGTAAACAAGTATTTTGTATGCAGCATGGAGCAGGATATTTATTCTAAATTGTGCCCTTTCTTCCATGTATCAATTGCAGGAAGAATATCAGATTATAGTCACTAATATGAGCCAGACAAAAGGTTAGGTTTCTGCTCCTTCCTACACTTACCCTGTTGTGCCACTTCACACATTTCAACCTCTCTGATGATACATGAGAAAACAAAATCTCCACAATTTCAGAATAAAAATAGAAGTAAATGTAAAACAATATAAGCTTTTGTGGAAGATTAATTTGTGTGATTTATACTTTAATTGTAATAAAATTAGATTAGAGAGGGTGAGGGTGACATTGGGGTTGCTTTCTCTTCAGACTTTTGCTATCTGGGGCCTACAGAGAGTCACTTTTAAAATACTGTGGGGAAAAAATATACCCCTGACTATAAAAGATTATTCATATATTCTCTTTATAGTTATCTTCAGCACTTTCCTGAGCTCTGATTCTGAAAATAAATCCATTGGTGATGAGCAATTGCACTGTACATCACTTGTTTGGTTTCATTTCTCTCCCTTTTAAAAGAATTCTTTTCAATTACAATTTTATTTTCATTACTAATTCTTACACTATTTGATTTCAATAATTAAAATGTTTTCATCTCAACCCACAGGTTTGCTCTTACCCTTCCTATTCTTTCCCTCATCCCACTGGGAGGAGAATCAGTGAGCAGCTGTGTGGTGCTAATTTGGTTCTACCCTTTAGCAGAATTTTCCTGTAGCTGAAGCAGGGAACCCAGGCTGGTTGCACCATGGCTCAGCACCGTGGCTGAGTGGGTAGAGGGCAATGCAAGATTTTGCTTTGAGTCGTTTCTGGCCTCATTTCCAGGATTATTCTGCTTTCTTGCAGTGTAATAGCTGTTGTAAGTGGGACATTTTCAATCAATCCTTGCACTAGTGCAGCAAAAACTGAAGTTTTTTCATTTCTTTGCAACAGTATTTCTCAAACTTGTGTGAGCAGGTCTCCAGTCTCTTATCATAACTCTCTTTTTCTCTCCCTTCTTCCCATTTTCATAGTCCCTGCAGCACCTGCACTTTTTATTCCTGGCAGCAGCTCTGCTCAGCTGGGGCAGAGGGAGGAGAACTAGTTAAATTTAGAACTAGTTAAAATTACTGAGGCCAGTGCTGGAGGACAAAGCTGTTGCCAGTAAGGCAGTGTGGTGTTTGTGGCTCGTTTCTGGCCACTAAAGAGCTGTAAAACACAGTCTGAGAAACCCTGTCTAGGAACTAGTCTCTGATGATTTACTCTAGAAACTAAGGCGATATATACTTGGCAAAATCCACTATAAACAGTCCCAGACTTGGGCCCAATTCTGCAAAATCCTTGTTCAGCGTATTCTTAAGCTAAATTTTTCATAAACATCACTAAAATGCTAGCCTGAAATGTCAGCCCGAAATGTCACCTGGTCTTTCATTACCATCACCATTTTGTAGCAGGTTATGTTGACTTTCATATCTCAGTAGCAACATGGATGTTATTCTCACTGTCTGCAAGGCAAGAGAAAAACAAGAATTAAGACAGACAAAACATTCACACTTGCAAAGAACACAGCAAAGAGATGATCAGAAAATAAACATCGTTTAAACTAATGTTTATATTTGATTGGAAAAGCCTGACCTTTATTACATTGGCATGTATTTTTCCCTATCTGCAAGAAAGCAGAGCAGTGTCTGGTGAGAGAAAAATCTAATTTATCAGAGAATTTACATTTAATTTGCATTTTTTTTTCTTTTTAAATTTATTATTTTTACAATTTCTAGTTTGCAACCTGCAGTTCAATTCATGTCGTCTTTCTGTATTGTGTCTGATGAGACAGCATATGAGTTACTGAGTAATTCCTGTGTAATCTTCTGCTTTGGCATAATGCAGATATTTCATGGAAGAAAGTCTCTGTGCTCAGTCCACATCCATCTGTATTTTCTTTCCTTATTATTTATGATACCAGTTTAGTATCATAAACTGCTGGGGCAGACACAGCACAGGGGTTTTTCTCTGGTTGAGCTGCATTCTCCACACCAGATTTTGAATCTGTGACTAGAGCAGTTCTTGTGATAAGACACTGCCCACAGTAAATTGTTTTGCTAAAATACAAGGCAAAAATATCTAATACTGCCCATTCACCAGTGGTTTACTCCCAAATCTGTGGAGCAAAGGCATTCCTGGATTAGCTTTCCTTGCTCAAGTGAAGATCAAAAGGCAGATAAAGAGTAATAATACTCCTGAGGGACAGACTAAAAAGTGCACCCAGCTGAATGAATAGATCTCAAAACTTAAGGTAATGACTTAGAAGGAAAGACATGCTCCTTCAAGCTATTCATATGCAAAAGTAGAAGTAAAGAAAGTTCCCAGGTGGTTGTGTAATTTTCAGGATATTGGAACTCCTGCAAACCCAGGAGAAAACAATTGAATTTCAATGATATAATTAAATTTAAAGACATTAAAATAAATAACAGACATGACCAGCTCATCGAAGTATTTATTCAGGAACAGGTCTATAGGCCCATGTGGGCATTAAATCTCAAGAGTCTTATTAATGAATTCCTTTCCTTTGATATTTTTTGCCTAATTGATTATATAGTTTTCTATCCACCATTTTACTCAACGGGATTCACGTTCCAAGACTGTCAACTTAGAAAAGTAAAAGACAACATTTTCATGTGATCAAGCATACCATGAGCAATCATTCTAAGATTGTAGCTCAGTCATATTTCATGGCCCCAAAATATTACAAAGATGCAGTTGAAATTTGATTGATGTTAAAGGGAGGAAACATCCTTCCTCCATCATTTTTAGGCAGTGATAATAGGGACAGCCTTTATATCCTCCTGGAGTAATTGAACTTTAAAACCTGATAAAACTGATGGAGAAAATGGATTGACTTTGAATTTGACAGTGGATATCACAGAGTATAAAAGAGTCTTTAAGATGCTTAAGGGATTGGAGCAGCTGTCATAGAAGAAGAGGTTGGGAGAGGCTAGAACAGTTCTTGTGATAGGACATTGCCAACAGTAAAATGTTTTGCTAAAATACAAGGCAAAAATATTTATCCAATGCTGCCCAGTCACCAGTAGTCTACTCCCTGGATCTGTTCAGCCTATAGAAGAGGATAATCACAGAGATCTCCTCCTTGTGCAGGAATACCTGATGGAGGAAAAAAAAAAAGGTGTCACCAGAGTTTGTGTTGCACAGTGAGAGGACAAGAGGCAATGGGCACAAACTGAAACACAGGAAGTTCCATCTAAACATAAGGAGACACTTCCTCACTATGAAGATACTCACACACTGCACACTGCATTCTTGGAGATTTAAACTGGTCATGTGCCCAAGAAGCCTGTCCTAGCTGCTCCTGGCTCTGAGCTGGGGTTGAACTGGGTGGTCTCCAGAAGGGTCTTCTCACAGCAGGCCACCCTGTGATTCTCTGAGCTGACTCATTTGTTTTAAATCAATTCTTTTCACAGAATTGTTCTATCAATGATCCAAGTTGTTCAATTTTGCTACAGATGTATTTGCATGAATTGTCTCACAAGCAGGGAAAAGAATCCTTAAATCTTATTGGTCCCACACAAGTTTTTTCTGATCCATCTCCTAGAAATATTACTATGACAAAGTTATCAAAAGATTGACAAAAGGATGGTAGATTTTGTTTACTTTCAGAAGACACTTCTGGGAAGTTGGAGCTAAGCATGCTTCTGACCCCTTTAATTTTAGGGCAATTTCAAATGCAATTGTTTTCGTATAAAAATGTGCTATTAATTTTAAAAAGTTGTTTTTCAAAAACTTGAATTTCCTCTGAGAATATTTCTGGCTGATAATTTTTACCCTGCCCTTGGAATATTTATTTTTGCTTCCTGCACTGTATTTATCTATTTTCTCTCACCTTATAGGTTAAAGTCTTAATCTAAGTTTCTTTGGCATATGCTTATACACTTCTATTGGGAAGAATCCAATACCCTTACATGCCTTCAGAGAGAAATTTCATAGTGGTAACAGTGAGAAAGTTGATGCTTAAGAAGTATGTTTTCCAAACTGCTGACATTTATTTGCCAGAGTTTTTGCAAGTAAGTAGTCTTACCTGTCCTATCTGCTGCCATATTGTATATTATTGTGCTTAATGCAGATTCTGCTGAATATTAACCTAAGTAATTATTTCTAAAGTCTTATTAAGATAAGCAAATTTTATTTTTTTTTTTTTTTTTTAATTTGTGGAGGACCTTAGAAATAGGAGCAAGGGTTCATTTTTCTAATTTATGGGAGAGAGGAAACAGCTCCTGTTGCTCCTGCAGTTCCCAGTCTGGGAGGAGGCTCTGGCCTTTTCAGAAGCTTTCCTTTGCTCTTTTCTTTGCTAGTCTGTCCACAGACTTCCTTGGGGTTTTTTTTTTTCTGCAACATTTCTTTTCCTGCCTGTGTATTGCATGAATATAATCTGTCCTCAGGACAGTGGGAGGTCACCTTACCCCTACTCTCTTAGAAGAATCCATGTAAACTGGCTGAAGACAAAAATAGTCCTCACAAGTGTGTGTCATTTGTTCTTGCTCAGGCACGCAGACTCAACAGGAAAATGGGACATTCTGAAGCAGACTGTGAGCTTGGATTGCTGTAATATCGCAGTATGATCAACATATATGCACTACTGCCACGTGTTATCTGGAGTGAAAAGCACAGCTTATCTTTATTGCCACCTGAGGGGATGGGTGGATAGGGAAAAAGAAAAGAGAAAGGGTAAGAAAAGTACAGTTAAAATTGAGTTAATGTATGAACTAGATTATATAGAAGGGGTGAAACATGCAAAATACATATTTAACAATGGCAATACCTAAGTTTTGCTTAATAAACCACTCATTTTAATTGTAGGGGTTTTTGTCTGCACTTGTTATCATTTACCTTCAATAATCTCTTCAGACATCCACAGCACATAGTAAAAGTGCATATTAAAAACTGGCCATTTGACTTCTGCAGATGTACATGAAATCACAGCAACCTGGGGTGAAATCCAGCCTTATTGATCAGCCCTCTTTAAGTCCTTTTTTAGCTTGACTGGCTGACAAATTTCTTTTAGGCTCCCTGGAGACAGATTAATTTTGCTCATAATGATTAAAAATCAAGTAGGCTATGAAATTTCTGTGTGTACTTTGCCAATGCAAGGCAAGCATTACACTGAAATTATCTTTTGGATTTTCAGTCCTGTTGGCAGAATTTAATAGGGATACTTACTGATCAATTGTACTCTACTACATATCAGTGGAAGCAGCAACCTTCTCATCAATTTGCTAGAGAACTGAATTATGTCACCTACCTTCTGAGATGTCCTGGGCAGCACCAAAAATTGAATACTATCTGTCTGTGGCAATCGATACTTTAAACATCACCTTCATTGGCATTAGTGCTAACTAACGTGAATTAAAAAAGTGATGGCCCAGGGTAGCTGAGCACCTGAGCCTGGGACACATGTGCTGCTCTGGGTCTGGAATGTTCAGCAGACTCCAATCAGACTCACAGCTCCCCTGAGGGACAGCAGCACTGAGCTCACGAGCATGAGCTGCCCATTCCAGTGGGCTTCCTGCAGCAGGCAGTGTCAGCCTCATACAAACACAGTGACAATTGACGTGCCAGTACCCAGGGAGGTGCCAGAGTGAGCCCTGCAGAGCAGAATTAGTGTCTGTGCACTACTGTTTCATCCTCCAAAAGGTGTATGCTTGGCTGACAGCTACAGGATTTAAACAATGCAGGTTTCAGTCTCAGGGAAAAAGTTAAAATAGATGGATTTGTGTCCTGGCATGAGCACATATGTTCTCCCTTTGATCTGCTGTCCTCCACAAAGACTATAAAGGATACGAGTCCTGATGACACACAGGAAATAAGATTAATGCTACAAAGTGACTGCAAGTTGGTTTTGGGCAGAACTTAGTGTTTGCACTTCTAGGTGACAACAGCCTTGACACTAAAGCTAAGTTAGCAAAAGCTATTATAGACACTACAAGACTACAAGGCTTGAGCCTGGTAGGCATGAGGACCCGATTTCCTTTTTATTAGCAAAATAATGACTAACTTTTGGCTCTCAAAGCATATATGTGTCAGAACAGATGAAATGGGGTCCCCTTCCAACCTCATAGTCTATGATTGTATGAACTGTGGCCCTCAAGCCTTGTCTATGAATTTTACACTTTGTCCATCCTGCTGGTGTGTGATAGATACACAGTGAGGTTTAGCCATATCAAGCCTGTAGGATAAAGATTATTTGACATATTTGCATTTACTAAGTACTTTGATCCTGTGGTTTTTTTTCTTTTGTTTTGTTTTGTTTTTTTTTTTGTTTTTTTTTTAATAAAGTCTCCCATGTAGTAGCCATGTAACCTGAGCTCAAAGAAATTACAAAACATGTCATCCTCACTAAGATTATATTCAATGCACAACTGTCTGGCTGATAACAGGTTTTACATCTGTTTGTCATAGTTTTCAATGGTCTGGAATTTCTAGGTGATAGGGCCAGTTTACACATAGATTCCACTTGAATACACTCGAAATAAGAAAAGAGCTTTTTTAGTCATGCTGGAGCTTTCAGACCAGAATCTCAAGCTACTTGTAAATTATTTATCCGATGAAAATGTAATTTAGCTTTGATTGCTGATCTCTCTGTAGGAAATAGAGGCTAATCTCTGGAATCAGAGCAGTAAGCAGAGGTGAGCCGAACCTTGAAGCTGATTGTTATGTTTCTTGCTTTTAATAACTTTGTTTTCCAGTAAAACAGTTTTGATAGAAAAGGATTCGACAGGCCCCCCACTGGTTGCCTAGAGTGTCTTATAGTAATATAAGGTTTTGCATTAAAATGCTTTTTTCTTCAAGAGCCAATCTGCCGGTGGGTCTCAGTGTGACAGATGATATGTGCACAGGCAAGAATGGCTCAGTACCCAGCTTTTGACTGTATTACCATGTTTAGTTCACAGGATGAATACATTTTTATTAGGAATGGGGGCTATGGATTATGCCTAGTGCTAGTGTTCATCATGGAGATGTGCCTTGTGCTGCATTCCAATGTGGGCACAGATATATCCCTCATGATTTCAGAGTCTCTGAAAACCACTCCTTATTTTCATCAAATGTAACTTGGTTGGGGTTTTTTCTTGCTATTTTTTTACTGAAAACTCTGAGCTGAAAAATATCAATTCTTCTCTCTTACAGAGCTATATAAAATATTTGCATTTTACACATAGATATTTTTACTATCTTCTCTTCTACCTTTCTTGTTAAAAGATTATTTTTTAAAAACCAAAAACAAACCAAAAAACAACTGATTTGGAGATTCAGGAAGCAGGGAATAAAGTTTTGCTTTAATTTATAGTTGCCTGCTCCCTGATTACCCCAAGGAATGACCTTGTGAAAGAGCTTTGGTTTTTTATCTGATCCAGTTGCCTTTGTGCAACTGCCAGTTTAATGATGAGAATAACATTTTGCTCATTTGGACAAGCTGTTAAAACCTTGTTATGGGTGTAAAAGAATTTCAGACAGAAAAAGAGGAAGGCCTCTGTTTATGTTTCTACCCTTCACCATGGTCTCAGGTCAAGAAAGCACCTCTACAACACAGGGTATAAGGGTGTGCTCAACATTAACCTTGTACTTGAAATCATACTAACACCAAAGCCTTCCAAGAGATGTGGATAATAGTTTCATATTTAGAAGTAACTGAGAGTGGAAGTGTCTGCACTTCCATCAATTATTTTAATTTCTTTTTATTCAAACTACCATTAACCCTGTGAGTTCAAATATCTGGCTTTAACCAGAAAATGCCTATTATGCCTAAAAAACCCTGAAAAGGCTCTTTAGCACCTGTGCACCCCAATAAGCTGTCAGGGACTTTATATTGCCTATTATACCAGAGAAAATAACCTCATCATTGATCCAGGACAATTTTTTTTTTTTAATTTACCAAAAAAAGAAGTAAAAAGTAAAATTATGTTTGATAATTACTATACCTAGAAGGTCTTGTAGAAGGTGTCATAGTTCCATCTATCATTACAGCAGCTAAGCCATAATGAAATGTTGAGGAAATTGAATTTGCCAATTTTAGTTACGTGCAACTTAATTGTAATTGATTTAGTGCTAATGCTGTATATCTCATGCAGAAGGCTGACTGGGAAAAGAATTTCTTATAATTCACCAAAGCTCTTTTTCTCCTCCAATTTTATTTTGCATGTAGTATCTTCTTAAACACAGATACTTTTTGATTATTACAGCTGTACCCTGAGTATTGTCCAAGTACCACATGAAATGTTGTCTTGTGCCTACAGATCTCTCTTCATCAGACCTGGCTGTCAAAACCGGCCAAGTAATTGGGACAATTAAGGTGCCCCTGAGATATAATTATCCTTTATAATTTCTCTATATGTTTAAGAAAAATGATGATTGGCTCACAAAACCAGGTTCCCCATGGTACAATGAGAAAGTAGATACTGGAAAAGAACAGATCAGCTTTAATCTCCCCAACTTAAATAGTCCCTAAAATAATTTTAGCCCAAACTCTTCCTTCTGTGCCAGTAACTTACACCACAAAGCAACATTTTAAGTACGTGTAGACAAATAAATGAGGATGATCTCTGTTCAAAGCATCCTTTGGTGTATTAGATCCTGGTAATGACTCTCAGTTGCTAGTGTGAGGAAGATAAATGTGACAGCTGTTTTCCCATGCCCCACTGGCTCACTATTCATCTAGTTAAGTACACAGACAGTCCTCTGAGATCCTCTCCTGCCTCACAGCTCCTCTGAGGCTCCGCAGCCTTATTCCCTCTGCCACAGAGCAAGAACTGGTTTAGACAAACAGAACATCTTACCCTCATTATCTGGGCAGTTAATGGGGTCAGGCTGGATGCTTCCCCCAGCACCAGGACCACCTATGGGGGCAGGACTGTAGCTGCCATGAAATCACCAGCACTTGCAACAAGGCACAGAAATGGCCCTTGGCCACAAATGTCCAGGCCTCCTCAGACATTTCATTGTCCAGCCCAGAAATTTGATTCTTCCTCCCCTGCATATCCATCTGTTTATACATTATAAAATTAAAATTTAAAAGTTTTACTAAAAACAAAAACTTGTTGTTAAGGTTGAATGATAAGCTAGTTGTAAAACAGATTTTAAATACCAGCGTACGAGCACAGCGCTCCCTTCTCTCCAGATTTCAAAATACAAATAGGATACTAAGGAGTGAATATTTCCCTCAGACAACTGCATTTACTGCATTTTTTAAAGAATGCATACATTTAAAGGATAAATATGACAGGAATAGGTGTATACATGAGGAAAGTGTTTACAACACAGTTATTTCCCCTAGGCAAGAACATTGTTTTTCCAACTCCGCAGCTCAATTGTGTGTTTCTACAAAGCTGCATTTATACAATTACATTACTGAGGAAAAAGGTGCTGTGATTATTTTAAATCCATGTTCTTTCAGCCCAAAAGCAATTTTTACACTTATTTTGCTGTGGCTATCAAATCATGAAATTCCCTGACATAAAATAAATTCTCATTTCAAACACAGAGCCCTACTGAAAAAAATCAGGCTTTAAAGTCATAATAAGGTACTATCCTCTCACAGGGGTTGGATTAGAAAGAGTCACTCACAGAAATCAGAATTCGGTGATTTGGGTTAATTTCACCCAAATCTAATTTGCCTTCTATATACCCTAAATACTGTAAGCGTGCAGATTAAAGACTTCAGGAAGAATTTCCTGTTGCTTAGCACCTTGCATATCCACATACATCCAGCAAAGCGTGTGAACATACAGTTGGTGCTGTTGCAGCTGAACAAGATGGCATTTTACATCTGCTTTGCCTGACTGCAGCATGTATCATGAGGCAGTTGATGATCCAGCTCCCCAGCACATCTGTTATGTTCTAATGAGCAAGCAGAGCAAGTAGAAGCCATTTCTTTCACCCTTTTCTCCCCTGGTGCAGGCTTGGGTGTGTTGAGTGAGGTTGAAGGCCAATTTACTCTACCAGCAGCAGAGACAAAGGCTCTTTTAACAGTAGAAGAAAACAATATATTTTAGATATTAAAGAAGAGCTATGTCCAGATTCAACCAGCCCTAGTTATATCAAGTTTTGTACACAGGTCTAGAATCACCATATCAAAACCACAAGGTCAAAAGGGGCTGACCTGAGACTTTCTCATAACTTCCAGTCATTAGGCACCCAAAGGGCCAAGAGATCACCCCAATCAGGCAATTATAGCCCTGAAACTCCTTGTCACCACCTATCTACCCCTACTCACTCCAGAAAGCCTCAGGGGTTTTAAAGGTTTGGTTTGGAAGACAGAAAATATATTGTGCTCATCCTTTGTATTTTGACTTGCTCTGTGGGTTTTTTTTTTGGTGTCATCTCAGTCGCTTGCTGCCCCAGGAGGGAACTGGATGCAAATATCAAAGGTACAGAAATGCAGCTGTGGCATTGGCAGGCATGGCCAACAGAGGGAAGGAGGGTTGCTTGCGTAGTCTCAGTCTCTTGCAGGCTCAGATGCTGCAAATTTTGCTTGTCATTGTCCCCACGCTAAGTGGGTGCCATACAATTCATATCTGACTTCACCACTTGCTTACCTTGACTGCACATTAAAATGTTAAAGGAGGCACTGGCTGTGTTTAGTTCCTCTGGAGAAACCATTCCCAAGGTAAATATGTTCAGCATATTTAAAGGCTTGTTCTGAGCCTGTCATAGCTCTCCTATCACTTTGTCAACATAAATACCCTTGGGCGAACTTGACCCGTTATTCTGGTAATGCAATGACATTTAAATTGTAAAAAATATATTAAGCTGTATCAGAGGACCGTGCTCATCTTCATATAAAATATTAACTTTCCATTTGCCTGTGGGAAAGGAAACACCTCAGAGCAATTTCTTAGGTCTTATAACAAAATAGCAGCTAAAAGCTGGAATGATATGTCCCCAGAGAAATGCTCCAAGTGGCTGAAAGAAATGTCCCCCCAATGGCCAGCTCCAGAGGATTTCTAGAGTCACATGAAAAAAATATACGGGTGGTATGTGCCCTGTTCACCTGAACTCTGCTTCAGTTCATTTTGTACTATCTTATTGAAGTTTTGTGAGGATTATTATGCAGAGGGGTTTCTAAAGCCTTTCTTCCTAATTGGCTTTTGCCAGATGTGATGTCAGTTGGCACAAGGTGTGAGAATATGTTGATAGAGGAAGGTTTTTGATATGTTAACAGTTCAATTTTCATTATATATATATTATATATATGAACAATTTTATATTTGAATAGAATGGAGTTGTTCTATTCCTGTTTCCCCTTGGCAGAGATTGAAGTTGAGCTGAAACAGACATTTCAGTTGGTTCTCCTGGTTTAAAAAACAAAACCAACCAAACAAAAAAAACCCACCAACAACAAAAAACCAAACAAAAAACCAAACCAAAACAAACAAAAAGCCAAACAAACAACAAAAAAAAAAACCAACAAAAACTTAATGGCAGCCTGAAGACTCATGGAAATGTGGATAGAGAAAAGGCAAAGGCAAGAGCTTGTGCTGCACCCAGCTGCAGGACTCATGGAAACCGAGAGCATCACTTCCTCTATAATTTCCTATAATTTCTCTAAAAGAAAAGAGTTCTTTTACTCTCCTCTTGTAACTACAAAAAACATTAGAACCTACTGTAAGAGTCTATTCCTTGCTTAAATTTTCATACGGACTCAATTTCTTAGCTGTAATAAGTGGTTTGAAAAATAAACAAGTAGTTTTGGTGACATTTATTTTAAGTTATATCACCTTTCCCCATAGACACCATCTTTTCACAATCGAGGAGCAAATGCAATGTCTAACAGATGTATGAAAATAACAACACTAATCCAACAGAAACTGTTAGAAACCACCATTATTTGATCTTAGCCTGTCTGAGCCAAGGATGATTCCAAAGAACACTTAAGACCAGACTTTTCCTGCTTTCCATTTTGATATCCCAGGTAACGTGGCTGGGCCATCACTCTAGACCATCTTCTGGGGTATGTAAAAGGTAGCAGCTGTATCTCCACTTGATTGCGTGAGTTGTTTTTGAAAACTAATAATGGAAGGGTCTGTGAGGCAGAAATGCCTTTCAGGAGAGTGGGATTACTGGGAGGAATGAGATGCTGTCATAGTCACCGAAAAGGCCTCATAGCCTTTACATGTCCTGTAGAGAATCCTGATTTCCCTGGAAGGTTATTTTAGACAAACAAAGTCCCCTTTTTCTCTCACTTGTTCAATAAGTAAGTAAACCTTTCAAAAGCCTGTAAATGATAAAACTGTTCCTTGAAATAATCTCAAAGACAATGTAGCCATAAGGTAAATTCTAACAAGAGCAAAAATTGGTCATGCACGATTACTTTCTGATACACAAAATAGCCAGCCTAGATTTTAAATCATCATTAAATAAATGGAACTAACAAAAAGTCCTTTTTGCTTTCTCTGTCTTTATTGTTGCAGAATATATTTTGACAATGCTTTCTTCATTAATTTTCGACCCAACTCAACCTTGCTTTTATTGTGTATAATGATTTCCAGTAATGTAAAGAGGTTATATAGCACTGCATTTTGGATTTCACAGCTTTTTCCTCCCACTTTGGGAGGCGTGTACAGGGAAAGGAGAGGGGATGGAAGGGAGGGCTCAGTGGATGACCAGAGCAGCTCCTGTGCAGCAACATGGAAGGAATGTACTGTATTTTACTGAGGCTTGGCTCACCTCACTCTAGCTGTCACCTAAACTGGACGCAAACTCTGGATATGTTTTTACTCATTATCATTAATAAGGACTGACTGCCTTCTGCTTTACTCTGGGCAACATCCTGCAAGCACTAACCCTAGAATGACGCCTTCCTCTGGCATAAGGTCAGTGAAGATCCTTCAGAACTTTATCTGATATGACTGAGGATTTCTGAGTTGTCTCCTATTCAGGAAGCCATCACTGATGGCAGGCAGCAGGCTCTGCTGCTTACCAGAAAATACACAATGCAGCTAAAGTAAGCCTGTAGGGCTACTGCTTTTCCTTCTAGTCCTGGCACTTCTGCTCCATTTTACTGGTGTGTGAATAAGAACAAATGAGGTGCATAGTAGAGAAAGAGAAGTGTTGATAAAGATGTTACATCTTACTCAGGCCATCAGCACAGTACTGGGTGTTTTAGTGAGCATCTGTTCCTCCCTCCCGTTATCAGCAGTCAGTTCATCTCTCCTCTCTGCATCAAAGTCCCATGGCCCCACTGTTCTTGTTCCCACAGGAGCTGCATCCTCCCCTTCTTGAACAGCCAGCCCTGCCTTCCAGAATCATTCTCTTTGCAGTTCATTACCCCACTCCTGGGGAAGGGGAGGGGAGGAGAGAGAAAAGAAAGAATTTTCCACTGAAAATGAGAAAAAATAAATATAAGGTTCAAAAAATATAATCTATATGAGTCAGTGGTCAAAGGGAATGGAGATCGATGTTGATTTGTAAATGGTAAATGACTGGGTATTAATCAAAAGTTGCAAGTTTGTAATTCTCCTCTGAAATTGACCATAATGCACTGAACAATGCAACAGCTTCCACTCTTATAATTACAAAATAAGTCTGAAATCTGGGTTCTGATTTGACTCTGACCTTTTTGATCTGAGATTAGTAGTTCAACACTTCACTAAAGTCTCTGAAAATGCCAAATGAGGTCTAAAATGGAAGTAGAACACTTTATAGCTGACACAGCTATAAATCCTGCCCTTCTCTGAATTGAGTATTTGAAAAGTGCTTCTTCCCTCTCAAATTAGAACAAATAATTTGTTCAAATAATGATTATTTCAGCCACTTGATATCAATTTTGCATTGTTATTGCATGTTTGGCTGAACAAGGAGGTATTTAAGAGCAGTGAATTGTCTTTCCCTAGGCTGTTGCTCAGGTGTGGTGCCACTGAGCCTATCAGACACACGGGTTCAGAGAGAGAGAGCAGGCCAAAGAAGCCAAGAATTGGATAATTCCTTCTTTGCACCCATGACAGGAAGTGCGCTATTTAACATGCAGGTGTGAATTACTCCTTCTGCAAGCCAGGAGAAGGAGAGAACACTGTCTGAGTCACAACTGGTGCCTGGCTCTGGCTGCAGTGCTTATTTCACCTCTCTGGTCCAGAGCAGCCGGGTGTGAGGCAGGAGCTGTAACTGCAGGGGCAGGGAAGTGCTGGAACCATTCCACTCCTCCTGCAGACTGCAGGGCAAACTGAACTCTAATCCTGAGGAAAAAAACAAAACAAACAGCTATGAGGCCCTGGTTCAAAGTCAAGTCAAGTTGCAAAACCCAGAAACAGATTCCGTTCCCAGCATGCTGCTAATGGAATATCTCCGTGGTGAGTCGTTGGTTGAGAGCTGGTCTAGGAAAGACCAGAGACATAAATGATACTTGTGCACTGCAAGCTCCAAGAAAAATGACAAATGCACTGTAGCTCCTGTTATGATGATTAGCTATGAGTGGAACACACAGGTCAGTTTGGATGCTTTTTGCTTGCTAGAAAAAAGCCCTGGGGGGGGGCTAGGGAGGGGAGAAAGGAGTATGTCAAATAATTTTTTTTCTTTTTTCTTTTTATTTAAAGCTGAAAATGCCACAATATGAGGTGTCATTTGGACAAGTAAGCTGTTTGGGTCAGACCCCATTGCTGGTTTGATGGGACAGAACATTGAAGGGGCCTTGGTACTGGTCACTGGGAGCAGTAGGGAACTGAGACTGGGAAGCAAAAGTAAGTTCTTTCCAGGGGGCTGCAAGGCCAGGCTTGGAGCTGTTTTACCCTTGTTCAAAGAACTCTGTTTAAGGCAACTATCTCTAGTGGAAACAAAGCCCCTAGTGGCTCACTAACTACTTTGAAATGGAAGTCACAGTTGTGCCAAGCCTTTCATCCGACTCTTGACTTATTTTCAGTCTCCTGTCCGTGATTAAACATGCTCTTGTTTTACAGCCACAGGATTCCCTGTGCAGCTTGCAGTGTTCCAATGCACTTTTTTCATACGGCCATTGGCAGTCTTGGAATGCAGACTGTAAAAAAACGTGCTGGTAGAACTTACCAGGTTTCAAGGTGATCTGAGGTATTCCAGGCTATAAAATGAGAGTGTCTGTACCCTAATTTTGGTAAGTAAATTGTCAATGAGATAAAGGAAATATATAGTGAATTACTATAAAAGTGATTTTTCACTTAGAATATCAGCATAGCAGGTCAAATAATAGATGATCTAGTAAACCTAATTTATTCTCTTTCTCTTTTTCCTCTCTTCCTCTTCTCCCTTCATCACTAGGAGTTAAAATTTCACGAGATGATTATATATACGATTGCATTCTGCCACGGTTTGCTATATTTTGCTTCACCTTTGGGTAAAGATAGATTTTTTTACCCCCCAAGGAGGAACTCAGTCACTTCATAGCCATAACTTCTATTATCTTCTTGCCTGGAGAGCTTATATCTATTCAACTGTGAAATAGCTTGTCCCTGTATTATGCAACCCTGGTAATTCTCTGTTTGGCATTACTCATAGATGCCCAGGGTGGAAGCATCAACTCTAGGAAAAGAGGGTGGGAAGTTGAATGAAGCACCAGAACTTTACAATCAGAAGCAGGAGGAAAAAAACACAAAGATATTAATGTATCTTAGATAAGGGCGTAACAAAAAAACTGAAAAATTATCTTTGAAAATGGACTAAGTGTCTTTCAGTAACGTCTAGGATATTTCTGAAGAGTAAATCCCAGCTCTTTTAAAATCCCAGTGGAATTTTCCATTATGCAATTGACAATTTCATGGCAGAGAATTTTTATCCACTGTCTAGACTCACTAAGAAGCCTGGTTTGTATATACACTTATACACACGCTCACACATTATGGAGATGTCAGAAGAGATGCCACAGTTAAAGATAGCTGGTTAAAATATACGGATAAAGCAGTACTAAAATCAATTTTCTTCACACATCAATGAATTCAGACTGAATTTGGTATCAAACTGACAATCAAACTTTTTAGAGGAAAATTTAATTATGGCTTTGTTTTTGCAAGTAACTTAGTGGCTTTCATAGGAAATTTCTTCCAGCTGCTCTTGCTTATGTCTACAGGTTGGATTTAAGCTTTCAAAGTGTTTGGGTTTAATTTTCATTTAAGGTCCTTTCCACAGCCAAAGACAACTGTTGATTATCCCCCCCCCAAAAAAAAAAAAAAAAAAAAAAAAAAAAAAAAATTTTTTGCTTTTGGGATTTTTTTTTGGTTTTTATTGG
>VWZN01004381.1:281092-315543 GCA_013396955.1 Regulus satrapa | reverse complement strand
AAAAAAAAAAATTATTCTGCATTTCGGGATTTTTTATGGTTATTCAGTGTTTTGGGGCAGGCTATTCATAAATGTGTCTGTGTGGATAACAGGCTGATCACATGGCAGAGTGAGGCAGCAGCTGTTCTGTGCAGCCTGAGGAACACCTGGGTTTGACCTCGACAAAGATTAAAGAAGTAGGTTTTGTAGTTAATGTGGCAGCTGCATAAAGTTTGGAGCTGTGAAGAGAAAAAAAATCAGCATCTCTGGATTTCCTACTCAAAAGGATGGAATTTTGTACATTTTTAATAAATAAGCAGAAATGCAACAGTTCTACTATATTATTTTCCCCTGCTGATTCAGAATATCCCAAAACCATTAAATATTGATTCTGCTACTTGGGTCAAAAGAGATACTACAGTCCATATCCTCCCAGACATTCTCCAGCTAAAATGTGATCTTCTCCTGCTCTGCTGTTGATATAATACCCCCCACTCTAATACTATCTGGAATGTAGTTCAATTTTGACATTTTAAATGTGAAAAGATTTACATTTTAGTTTTCAGAACAGTTTACAGTGAGCCACACAGAGATTAATCAGTAAGTCTGCTCCAATCTCCATCTACTTTTATTTTACCTAATTCCAAACCAACTTTTTAGGTCAGAACAGAAGATAACAGAAAAGAATGTATGTTAGTGCTTGGAGTGACTAGAAGATGAAAAATGGGGGCACCGTTCTGTATTAATTGATGAACATTTCAGAAGGAAATGTAAATAGCAGAGACTTTAAGAGGTGTGTGATGCAAAAGCAGATGGGAATTTGAGTAGAGCCTGCAGCTAAGGTAAATTCCACTTTCTAAAGGGGAAATATCTCTTTCTGCAGAAGTGATTCCTTCCACACTTCCTTCCTGGACATCAGCTGGGCATTCACAACTGGAAAAATTCTGGTAGGGCTATCCAGAGCTCCAGCTCCTTCCTGATTTTTACCTAGCTCTTTCTCAAGAGCAATAATAAATTCTTAAAAATTTTTTGAATGTCAGATGGTGGTCTCAGGTGGCTCTGTAGAAAACTTTTTTTTTTTTATTATTTACTTTATTTTTCTGTTCCCACAATAATTCAGTTACAGATTGTTTTGACTTTTTGCTAAAACACTGAGAGCATGATAGCAGGTAAAATACAAATTTGACAGGTAAAAACAGTTTAAAAGCATATGGTTTGCCTATGCTGCATCACACATCGTTCTCAATTATAGACAGCAAATCTCAACATTTTAAAAGATTTTGAAAGCATTTGACAGTTTAGAAACATTCATCCACATAAAAGTAGCATCACATTTTAAAATTACGGATGAAGACTAATATGAAAATACCTGGTTGTGATTATTTTTGTCAGTGAACTTTGGGAATGTGATGGATGAACCTGACTCCTTCGCCACAGCTGTGTAGTTTGGTAGAGGCTCCAGAGGAGGCCTGAGTTGAAACTGGATCAAGAAATTTGCTCTAGGAAGGAATAAATAACAAAGGCATGTGCTAAATATCAGTAGTGATGTCTTAATTGATTGGGTTGGTGAATATTTAAGTGGGAGTGAAAAGAAGCAGTTGCCTCCTGGGAGAAGGTTTCCACTTCCCACAACAAATTAATATTTCTACATCAGTGTTCCCCACCATCAGAAAGAAGGTTGTGCCACCTTAACACAAATATCCTCCTCTTAATTATATTTTAGATCTGAAATAGTGGGGAACAAAATAAGTGGTGTGGGAGGAATGGTGGAAGAACTGTGACATCTCCCTCTCCCATTACAGATTAGGTAGTGAGGTACTTCAACGTGGCAAATCGACTTTGTGCCATCTGCTGAGTCATAATCTTACTCTTAATGCTTTGGTAGTCTAATTAATGTAAATACAAAAGTCTGAATAATTGTTTTGGGGTCATCTTAATTAGAACTTCCATCTTTTAATTGGCAAAGAGATTAATTAAGATATACCCTCAACTGTCCACTAAATCCCATCCCTTATATCTTGTGAAGAACTTTTCAATCTCTACACTAGTGCAGGTCAAGAATGCTAATCCTACTTCACTCTTCCAGTTTGCCAGCTTCAAAGGGAAATATTCCCCTCACATGCATACTAAATCACATGGAAATGCTGGCATCTGGCTCCTTGCATTTCCTGTGCATGGATGAGCTGGAAGAAACAGCTGTCACCACTAAAAAATCCACCTCTGGAAGTCCAGAGGGAAAAAAAAAAAGGGACAGAGCTAAGGGAGCACAGCTCCAAGCTGGAACGACCCAAGCACAGACCAGCATTGGACATGTCTAAGCCTTGGCAGCTGCCTGGTAGCCTGAGGAAGAAGAGCCATGGTAGGAAATTCCTGGAAAGGAAAAGGGTGAAGAAACACATTAAAATCTTGACAGTGTGAGAGTTTTTAATCTGCGATTTTCTTGTATCCAGAATACACGATTTCGCATTAATTTCACAATCTCAACACTAGAAACAAGTTAAGGTACAGCTGCACTGGGTTTTCAGGGGGAATTAAGTGAGAACTGGAAAAAAATTGGAAAGTGGCATTTCCAGCCAAGTGCCTCTGGCAGGTGTAAAGATTTCTGAGCTATTTGCAGCCACCCCCTGGTTCTGCTGTTCATTTTGTTTTATCAGATGGGGTCCAATAGGCTTCTTAGATCAAAGTAAATTTCATCAGCTTTTGAATTTGCCCAGAACTTTTCCAGTATGGGAAGAGGCAGACCTCTGCAAAAATTGTGTTTTCTTGATTAAAAAAACCCAACAACAACAACAACAACAAAAAACCAACCTAAAACCAAATAAACAAAAAAAAAACCAAACAAAAACAAACAAACCACAAACAAACAAACAAAAAAACCCCCCTTAATTACCAACCTATACTAAATCAATTCCTTCTACATGTAAAGATTGTTCAGGATAATCTGGGGTCAGAGTGATTAATAGTTAAAGTGCTTGTGATGTAAAAAGACTAGTTAGCAGCTTTATTTCCAAATCAGGTACTTCTTACTTAAAGAGTTGAACAAAAAGTCAACATTTCTCCTTCAATTGGGACTTTTTCTTGCTTGTTTAATGTCAGATGCCTGGGGCTGCTGAGTTATCTCTAAGAAATTGTGTCTGTCCAAATCCTACCAACACAGGAGGGGGACATGGAGCTGCAACCCCACCAGACCTCCACTGCCCTAGGAAAGCAGGTCAGCTGAGATTACCATGGGAAGTTATAGCTTCTTTAAGTATTTTTCCTTAGAGGAAAACATATAAATTACCTGTCCCATAGAGTGGTTCAACCTGATAGTAGAGCAGCAGTGGTATGAACCTACTCATCTTCTTTCTCTTCAGCTGCATATAAAAATTTGAATCTGTTACAAAAGTCCATCAACCCTATTTTCTAGTTGCTCTAACTTCAAACAGCTCAAAAACTGCAAGTGTAAAGAGGATTTTTTTCCTAAAAAACCATGTCTATGTCGTGCCCTGAATTGATGCACCTCTTTATAGTGTTTCCTTCAAGAATATATTTAGAAATAGAAAACATACTACACACCACCATGGAAAGTGTGCTGCTTCAACCTGTGAATCTGGGTACAGAGTAATAATAACATTGTATAGCACAGAGATACTGCACAAACCAGTACCTCTATATTAATAAAAATATGTTTGCCCCCAAAATTATTTCAGAGATCCAGCAAAGCCTCAAGTTGCCATTTTATTTCTATACTAAAGTCACAATAGGTGAATAACCTGTTTTTCACTTAAAAAACAAAACAAAACAAAAAAACATATTTTCTCACACTCTGAAAATCAAGGGATAAGGTAGTTTGGTGTGAGGGATATGACTTAGCTGGCTTTTGATTTTTTTTCATGATGAAATGTTGCTATGTGTCTGGGTGTCAACAAGTGACAACAACTGTGTGAAGAAACTGAATGTCTTTGAAGAAAATCCTGCCAGTTGAAGGAAATCATCAGCCTGCAGAACAGGCATGGTCAGAACGCTGAACCTCCTCAGCTCCACGGCTTGGGGATTTATTTTTAACAGTTCTCTAACTGGTGGTCAGCTCAGTTCTTGCAGTAATTCTTCCAACAGCTTTGGGTTGAAACTGGAGGCTACAGCCACCATCAGTGATGGAAGGTGATGGAATAATATGGCAGCACATGTCCTGACAAAACACAGCCTCATGGGGGTCACAGGTGACTTTTGTTAATAGAGAAATAGGATAATATCATTGTGCAGGCAATGTGCCTGTAAACCTCGAGGTAAATGAGACAAGCAACCTACAGCTTCAGCTCTCTGTAATGCAGACTTGAGAAAAGCTGGAGAGAGAGGGAAAAAACACAAGAGAGCACTTTACAGCCTGGCAGGACAGCATAAAGAGGCAGAATTTGAGAGCCAGGACAATACTTCTTGTTTGATTCCTTCAGCATTCAGGGAAATAGATCTGTGTTCTCTGAAAATAACAGTAGGTCTGCTTCAAAGAGCTATTGGTGTTGCACACATAATTCTGAGCAGAAAACCCTGCAAAGTCCTGAATATGTGGTGGAACGCTCAGGTCAAAGGAGCAATTGTTACTTTCAAGCTGCCTTGTCATCTAAGTGACATTACTGAGACCAGGCCTTCTGAAGGACCCTGGCATCAGGGACCTCCCACAGGTCCTGTGAAGAAATTAAAGCACTTGTCCAAGGAGGAGTTTAATTTTTCCCTTTCTGAAGTGAAGACCTCCCTCCTGACCTTCTAGCTGCTCATATTAATTCCAGCATTGCTATAACACATAGATTTGCCCTCGGGGGAAAGAAGGTGCCTTCACTGGAACATTTCCACACAGAGAGTTGAAATACAAATGGATTGGTGTAGGGAGTGAAAGCCATGCCTTAGAAACCTGCTCATCTCTAACCCTTCCTCTCCTCTAGGCATAAATACCCCTTCTCTGACAGGGTCCTAGAAGCCCTAAATCCTGTGGGACTATGTCAGAATGTCAGGGCTGTGAGCTACAGCCAAGTGTGTGCCACACACCAGCCTGATCCAGCGCTGAGGAACTGTACTGCTGCAACCCAGCTGTCTTGGAGTGATGTAGCACATAATAAAACCAAGACAGGTACGGAAGAAAAATTACTCATAGGGAATATGTCAGAACTTCTTTTGGAACTTCTTTAGTCCTTTACTGAATGGAAAATATGTTCAAAACTTGAAGAGATATAAGCAGCAATTAGAAAAATTATCATTTTTCTCTTTAATTAAAGTCATTGACTATCCCTGCTTTTATATGGATGTTCACTTTTATGTAGGCTTTTGTCCTTCTTACAGGCCCTGGATAAATAAGTGACAGATATGTGACAATATAATATAAAATCGACATCTTCATATAGATTACTTTCACTGATATCATATAATTCATTGTCTTTATTGTAGATCAATCACCTAATCTTCATTAGAAACAATCCTGAATATTATCCTGCCATATTGCCTACAAGGGAAGCAGAGCAAGGCTGATTTGGGACCCAGAGTCTAAGATGTGCCTTTAGTATCAAGCAGGAGTTAACAGAACTGGCACTTCAACACTGCTAGGGATGACTTCTGAGCTTCTTGCCAAGGAATGTGGGAAAACAGAGGGAAATACATCTCAGTCTCTGGCAGTCAGGGCAGGAGAGGAGGTTGGGATGGCTGCTCCCCTGTCCCCAGGGGCTCAGGCATCCTGGCCCCACGTGGGCTGGACCATATAGGAGCTGCTCAGCACCTCCAGACAGGCACAACTGAGCTCTGAGAATCCTCTTTAGATCCTCTGCTCAAGAAACTGCAAGGAAACAACCTCAGAAATGCACTTGAGGAAGTCTCAAGATCTGACTCCATCCACCTCTCTTCTTGCTAAGTATATAAAGGGGTTTGGAAGCAGAATTTCAGATTCTACTTCTGCCAGGACTGCTTTTCTTAATTTTGGGCAAAACTTAAAGCTTATTATTTCCTTCTTCAAGAGCAATAGAACATTTACTGGAATGTTCCCTACAAACCTATCAGAAGTGTTATAGCTCAGTAATAAATGAGCTTCCAATTAATTAAATTCAGCTCTCCAGATTACTCCAGAACTGTTTCTTTTTTCTTCCTTCTGTGTCAACATGAGTTGCTACAAAGCAGAAAGGAGGCATTCACTGTGGTTTAATATAAAATACTGTGCTTGCAGAATGTTGTACTCCTGGTGAAATCCATCCTTAGTGAATTAATATTTAAAACTAAATAGTTATATCATTAGTTTCACTCTTAAAATGTAATTTCTTTGGGTACAGACATTGCACTCACTTTTTTAAAAATTTAATATTCTAAAATTGGCAGTGTAAAATTGGAGCTTCCATAATTTTTAACAGAATTTTTGATAGCATTTATCTCTAATTGCTTTTAAATTACATTTTAAACAAGAAACTTTCATTCTTGATCAAGACAATGTGAAATACACCAACAGTTATTTGTATGTCAGAAGAAAAAAGGATGATTTTGTTTGTTGCGAGTGCCACCAGTGTGAAGAAAGGGCTAGTTTCAAACCATCCAGCTACTTGGAGAGAGTTTTTTACTACAGGGGAGCTGCTGTGAAAAAAAAAACCACTCTTCTGCTTCCCTTGGCTGAACATTCCATGCTTCAGCAAGGAATAAAAATTAGGCTGCAAGACACTCCAAAGTGTTCTAAGTGCACTCATTCCACTACAGAATCAAAGGAACGAGCTTCAAACTTACCAAGTACTCCATGAAACGCCCCTTTGGAGTCTCTGTGGTTCCAAGGCCCTGGGGAAGGTGAGGAAGAGGAGAGAACCTTTGGGTTTGCTGCAGCTCAGCCACTGTGTCCCATCAGCTGGGAAAGGCCCTTCAGTACAGCACAGGTGAAAAGAGTGGGCTCGGGCAGACATTCCTGAATCAGCCACACCTCAGGGCTCCTGGTTTCTGGGAAACTGGTGGCCTAAGTCTTGATGCATGGTGGAAGAATCCTGAGTAAGAGCTAAACTTCTGCTGGGCTCCTGATGAATAGAGACTCAAGCACCTTGCAAATGGTGAAGGGAAAAAAAAAAAAAAAAAGTGTTCCCTTTCTAACTAAGAACAGTGTGTGGTACAGAAGACAAAATGAAGGAGAGATGTAAGGGTGTGGGTGTGGGTTGTGGGGGAGTGTTATCCTGAGATTCAGGATGCTGGCAATGCTGATTGGTGCAACATCCTGTCTCAGGCCAAAACAACTTGGGGCATAATTTTGGATTCATAAGCTAGGAGAAAGTTCAAATGGTCATCAAAAGAGCTCATGATGGAAATAAGGCATACCATTTATGTATGAGAAAAGTTTAAAGGGACTTACAAACTAAATAAGGGGAAGGAAAACCATTCCTATCACTCATACTAAAAATGTGTGAGTGACTCTAGTGACACAGTTGTCACAACTGGTTCCTGAGGTCCCACCAGTGCACACCCAGATAGCAAAGGTGCCTTTTTAGGATAACACCACTGCCAAGATCATCAAGGAATCATCACCGAGGGAGCAGGGAAACAAAACTCCATCCCTTTTGTCTTGGCACTGACAGAATTGCAGCCTGTGATCTTTGGGGGACGAAAAGGGAGGAGGCTGGAAGGAAAGGTTGACCCGTGGCAGGAGAAGCAAACTCTCCCCAGGGCTGCTGGCTGTGCAGCCCAAGGGCTGCGAGAGCAGGCACCTGCCCTGCTTGCCCGTGGGAGCTGTGCTGCTGAACACACCCAGCATTCTGCACAGAACAGCCAAACCCACGACCTGGGCCACCAGCAGCTGCAGTTTACCCCCACTGTTCGTGTGACTGTTAAGCTGAAGTTCCTGAATGGAAAGTCATTGTTAAAGCCTTTTCATCCTGGGCCTGTGTCAGCACCTGCTTTGACAGGGAAAGTTCCAAAGGCTGAGGGGGTCTGTATAAAAACTTTGGTGCCTCTATCTTTATCTTCATTCATAGCAAAACCCACACTGAGCTCAAGTCCCAGCAGCTGGCTGATTTTTGTTCTTTCCAAAAGTGTTGGTTTTTCCCCTAAAAGTGTGTGCACAGCCCTTGATTTGAAGCTTATCCCTAGTAAGAAATCACTTTTATTGAAATCTCTCAACAGGCTACCAACTTGCCTCATCAAATGTTCTTTAGTAGTATTCTTTATGATTTTCATCCCTTATAATTTATACTGGAGAACATAATTCAGGGCAAAAATTAATAACAGCAGTCCCTGTAGATAGTGTGGTCAAACTGGTCCAGATTATTGTTAATGACCCTCTCCTCTGAGGTACCACTGTACTGTCATTCTCATGTGTAGCCTCTGCTGCCTGTCCAGCTGGGAAATTTCGTATCTGTTCAGAGTAGCAGAGTTGAAAGGACAAATCTCCTCATCAAATTCAATAAGAACAAAACAGCAGCAAAACTAAGAACTGGATGCAAAATTTAATCCAGCATGTTTTCTGTCTACACTTTGGTAAAGATAATAGTTGTTGGTTACTTGAAGTTTTACTAATGCTGAAGTAGCATGGGAAAAATTACTGGATTGCTTTCTGAGATGAAAACTGAGTCATTTGTGGGCATGTTCATATTCTTACTGTACTTGCTTTCCATGATCATACCAGGTAAAAATGGGAATGCATAAATATTTATGCAGAATATTGCTTAAGGAGGCACAGCCGGAGCATCACACAAGCATTTTTATATACACAAGTTCAGGACATACTCATCCTGTAAAAGGCTGCTGCTTGTGAGACAAAAGAGGAGATTTAGTCTCTGCAATTCTTCAGATCTCCATTATCCAGGTGTTTCTTCAGTTCAAAACCCACAGTTAGCAGGAGTGATTATACTGTTGTCACAGAATTTATTAGGCATACTGAGATATTAGTCATACATATAAGATATAGAGCCCTTTATTAAAAGCTGTTAGTGGGCAACTAGCTTTTGTGGAATTTTTTATTATTATTTTTGTTTTTATTTTTTTAATAAAGGGGAATTTAAAACGCCTGGAACTTTTAGAAGTCATGGCTTAGTTGTGATGCACTCATACCAGCCAGGCCATAATGCTGGATGACATTTGGGTTAGAGAAGAGCTGGTACTGCACTAATTGTCCATATAGATCCTTATTGAATAAGCTCCATTTCAGTGTCTATCTATATTGACACCAACTATTTCACCTTTAAATGCTCTGTCCAGAAGATTACAATTGCTGACTATATTTAATATGAAATGTTAAAGACAAGAGACAGCCATGCTAAGCAGAAGTGATGGGTTAGGAGAATGACACCATAGTGACACAATGAGTTAAACGTTAAAAATTTAACACATGCATGCAGAATAACAGGGATGCTTGTTACCTTCTGAGTTACTGGGTTCACAGATTCTACAAATTATAAGGCTTAATCTAAGGCATACTCTAAGGAAAAAACAAACAAACAAACAAAAACACTCTCCCCCCCAACTATTCACACTTTGTTCCAAACTCCATAAGAAATCCAGAAGAGGCTGACAGTAATATGAAATGCAGAAGATATTACCTCTTTTCCTGTTTCTCTCTCTCCCTCCCTCTCCCCACCTCAGATACATGGAATATACAAGAATCTGCAATTCTCTCCCAGGTATCAAAGGGAACTCCCCTGTCTGTGAAAGGGGAGTGCTGAGCAGGATTCAGCTGGGAAGGAAACATCCTCTGTGCCATCATCAAATGATGAAAGCTGTGGCTCTGGATGTTACTAGCCTTTGAATCTCCTGCTTTCAATCCTTTTGAGGGAAAGCCTTGGTGTGTTTGTGAACCCACAGGCATGTCCTTTGAGCTCTAAAGGCTGTAGATTACTTTCATGCTGCATAAGTTTTGCGTGACTTAAATTCACTACCATGTCTGGGAAGTGAATGCTTGGGACTAGAAATAAAAGTGATGCAAAGAGTCCAGCTAGGTAATAATTGTGTAGGGCTTCAAACCTCCAGAGTGTACTTAGAAGTATCTTACAATGGACCACAATTTTTTTTTAATCACTTTCACTTTGTCCCTTGTGTATCCCTACAATTAAAAAGTAGGTTATTATCCCCCTCAAAAACATATCAGGGATAGGAGGAAGGGATACTCTTATTTAGCAGACTGAATAGATAGAGTAGGATAAAACAGAAACCCATCTCAATGCTGCTCTTCAGATCTTAATGAATGGGACTGGAGATTTAGGGGACTTGGAAGTGTTTTGTCCTGAATGTCAGCATGCAAGCTACTGGGAGATCTTTCTGTTTAATTCATTTGGATATTTTGCAGACCTGATGTGATACTGAGGCTAGAAGAAGCTGAAACATGCAAAAGGAAATGACATATAATCTGAAGCCATGCAACAAGCAGCTGCTTTCTAGGTCCACCCAGTTGTGTTACCCCTGGACTGCCTCCCTTGCTCCTAAACCATTTCAATGACACTGTGAAGACCAACAGAAAGGTTTGACTTGCATTGCAATATGACTGCATCAATCAAAGTTGAGTTTCATTAAACTAAACCTGGGGATGACTAAAAATAGCTATAGCATTTCACTTTGTGGTGTGGAATTCATTGCAGGTATTTGAAAAAAGTATTCTTGATAACAAATATCTAAGACAGATTACTAAGAAAGCAGATGTAAATGCTACTTCACTGCTTTCTTAAGCCTTGGTAGTGAAAAGTCAACAATGAATACAAGTGCAATTAAAACATCGAGTCATATTTATCAAAAGAGTGAAGCCTCCAGAATTGGCATCAAAGCAGTCCCTGCTCAGTGGGTGCCCAAAGTCAATGATTCAGCCTTTGAACATAAAACACAGAGTAAATGGGGCTGTAAACAACTGGCACACAAAGAACACAATAGGCAAAGGCCAAGGTGTCCCTGACCCAGATGGAGATGCGCATGCACAGCAATACATTCCAGCACAATTCTATATATTTCATTGATTGGAATAAAAACTCAAAAAATCCTAAAGCTCGTGATCCTGAGTTTTGAAATGTTTCTGACATTTCTTAGAAACAATTTTATTTGAAGGGGTGCTCTGCTGCAACCCTTCAAATTTTGTGATACTTCACCCAGTGTTACTTGGACATCATAAAATCTTTTTTTTTTTTCTCTCAAAATATTTTTCAGAGATTCAGCTTGAAACTGCATGCTGATGTTCAGATATTTTTTTTCCTCTAGAATGTGGCAGTTATGATGAAGACGAGTTTATTCTGTTGATCACCATAGTAACCTGTGCTCTCTGTATTTAATAGGGAACAAAAAGTTATTTATTTGACAGGGATGGAGTTCTGGGAAGCGATGGTTTATGAACACTGGCAAAATATTTTAATGAGCCTATTTGCTTCTCAAGTTGTTAATGTGTACCAGTAATTTGCTCTTTATCTGTCATGAAGACCTGACAAGATGAAATTGATTGTAGTTAACAGGTGTTCATTAAAGTTACAGCTATTTTCTACTCTTAGCAGTTGTTAAATAAAGCTGGACAGTGCCCTGCTCAATCCAGGTTGTTTATTTATATACAAAACACAATAAAGGTACCTTGCTTGCTATTTGGCTTCTTTTGTATTCTCAGGAACCAAAAGGATTCCTAAACTGCCAACAAAAGAACAATTGACAGTTGTTATTTAGTGAAATCATGCTGCTACACAACAGAACAGGTTTTTTTCTTCAAGCCCAAAGGGTGAGATTGCCCAGCAGTTTTTAATTGCTCCCTTGGTGGTGCAAATTGATTCATTTTATGAAATTGCTTTCAGTGTTAATTGATCTTTTTGCCTGCTTACTCTTTACAGGGATCAATCCATTGATCTGCCTCATAGAAGTGGCCCCACAAAATACAGAGGTGGCACAGATGTGGCAATAACTGGTATCCAGTGTGGGGCAGAGGAAGCTGAAGTGCTTTTTTTTACCCATCCCCTTGTTATGTGGGGCTGACATTAAATCTGCCTTCTTACTGAAACCTTCCTTGAGCAAATTTTGTCTCGGGGGCAAGCTGTAGGAAACCAGGGTGGCTGCCCAAGAAGGGTTTCCTTTGTGAAGAGAGTTTCTGCTCTTGCAGTACCCTGTGGAAACACACCATGATGGGACATATTCCCAGAAAGGTTAATTAAGGAATCCATCAGGAAAAAGTGTGCTCATTTCCCTTCTCATCTCTACCTGCAATGAATGCTTCTTAATCAAACATCTCTTTTATATAGCTATAAACCACTTAATTTTTCCTACTTCTACAATTTACCCAAACCATAATTACAAACACATATTTTTAGGCAATGTCCAGTCTCTCATGTATTTTATATTCTACCTATCTTTTCTGAAGCATTTTATCATTCAGCAGTGAACCATATTTTACAATGCATACAATTTTAAAACTTGAATTTCAGCAGTCCTATAGGTATTGTTTTACCCAGAAGACAGAATTTATTTCTTCTAACTCAGGAAGAATTTTGATGTTAACTCAGAGATATTAAATGTATGAAAAAAGGAAAAAGAAAATACAGGTATTAATTCTGAATTTTCATTTCACTGGAAGCACATGTTCAGCACTTAATATACTTATTTTATACAGTTAAATATGCATTATATCCTGTAGAAGCAGATGCAATCAATACCGAGCAGCAAGCAGAATGTGAGTATTGATTGTACAAAAACCCCTTTCACACTTATGTTATCAAGGAGCTTTTCAAACCTCTATTCTTAGGAACGCCATTTGGAGGATTGTGCATATGCATGTGTAAAATGAACTGCTATTATGACTTCATCTCTGTGTGTGTTGGCACTGCAGACAGTTTTGCTGAAGTAATAATTTGGTGGTATCAAGAGAGAGAAAATCGGATCACGGAAGCACAATCCAGATGGAATTGCTGAGCAAGTGCATTGTGTTTTTTCTCTCTTGTGAAGAGATTAAATACCATACCTGGATAATACTTCATAAATACCACACAGAGAATACTTGTGAGACAGATAAGGCAAAGCTGGTAGCACAAGGAAAATCAGAGGAAATGTTACCTTTGATGGATGCATTTTTCTACCGTATGGAGCTCACTGGGAACGCAGAGGTTTTGTCCCAAAAACCAGTCAAGTCAAATTTTAGTAAGGCTTTTTAATTCCAAAACCTGCAGAATGCAGGGCACCTGGGTATGGTGTGATTGATGGTTTAACTTTGGATTCAGAATTTTCAGTGGCTTTATAGCAACTTAATACTGCATCAACTCCACTCTAAACATTCAAAGATACATAAGTCTCATTTCCAGATTTATTTAGGGCGAGTCTGTATAGGCAGGTGCACAAAGAGAGGCTTTCACTAGGTTCGCTTTGAGATGGCCAACACAAACTAGCTCTGAACAGTAGCTCAGAGCAATAATTCAAGATTACAAATCGTTCAAGAACAACAGAAATTTTCTTAAAAATATTAAGCCCAGCTGATCTTACCAAACAGTCAAGACCAGTCCAAACACTTCAGCACAAGATTCTTTCCCAACTTAAAGCACAGACAAGTAAAATTTCAATTGTCCATGCAGCTTTATCTGCAAGCCAGGACTACAAAATCTACCTTTCACAAAGCTGGCATGCATTTAAATAATGTGATTTTGGATCCATTAGACACAATAAGTAGATCTTGGATGGGAAATTGCACAAATGCAAAGTATTAGATTATTAAAGCCCACTGTTTATGCTCTCACATTCTGATGATCAATGTATGATTTTATCCTTTTTTGAGAAAACAAAATAGTTATTCCTGAAATAATGGTGAACAGCTTGTATAGAAATTACATATAGGAGTTGTGAATAAATTATGCAGCAAAGAATTTACAGAGATATTTCATCTTCTTTGCAAATGTCATCATTGGAGAACACTGGTGACAGATATTACACACAATCTACCTTTTGTTAATTTACACAGAGCCACAGTCCACAGGTCACACATACCAAAGAGACGATTTTAGCTCAAGTCAAGTCAAGCTCAACTGTAAAATGGATTTGCTTGCACAAAGGTACAGAAGTTATCAAATAAAGTAGGAAGACAATAATGATTTTTATATAGGCACCCCTAAAAATACAGGCTTTGCAGAGTCAATATTGTCTTGATTTAGGTTCTAACCCAACCCAAAATTCTCAGACTCGGCTCCATCCACTTATTGATTTGTCTGGCATGCTGTATTTTTTTTTTTTTTTTTTCCAGAAATGCTTTTCTGCTCTCAGATTTTAGCTAGCTCTCCCAGAAGAATGTCTAATACAGTTACAAAGAGCAATTCTGCTCCTTACAACTGAGCTATTGACTATCGTAGTAAAAAGGAAAGGCAGAAGCCATGTCAGCTTAGCTTCTGACAGGACCTCACAGTGCTCCTTCATTCACAAACAATTATGTCATCAACAAGCAATGGGTAATGAATTGCAAAATATCAGCAGCCCTAAATTTTCTGTCAGGTATGATAAAAACTTTATAGAGTTAGACAAAATTATTGAAAAATAAACCACCTTATAGCTACTGCCAATGCATCAGTTCTTTGATATTTTGCTACAATACCTCTTTCTTTTCTTTTTTTTTTTTCCTCTCCTGCTACCTGACATCTAAATGCCTATAATTTTAGATATAAAGACCAGTCAGAAAAAAAAGATCCACAGAAAGAGAGCTGCAAGATGTTATTTTTGCCATTTGTGAACAGTTTACCTGCTGTGCATCTTCAACACTTTTGTTTTAATACGGGGAGGAAGGGCATTAGATGGAGGAGCACAATAAGACATTACAGCTCCTTTAGCAAGCCTCAACAATTTTGTTTTTATTAAATTTGTACCATAAAATTGAAAACCTTTAGTAGGGGCAAAAAATCCATGATGATGAATAATCAAGGAAACCAATAGAGGAAATAAAACCATGCTTAGAAGAGATTAAACAAGTCATAAAGTTTTTAATAAAAGTAGGATGCAGGAAATAGAAGGAGACATAACTGATTGATTGAGGTGCAAATGTATGTGTGGGGAGGAGGAAAGCAAAGGGTGAATTTGTCTGGAGAGTAAATCCATTTAGGTCATTATAGTTCAATATGGCCATGATCCAGAAAAACCCTTGACCATATGCCTGGTTTTAACATGACTCACTCCTGAAAGCTGAGCTCTGCTGTCTTTTTCAGACTCAGGTTTGAGTGATTTCATCAGTACCCTCTCTTGAATTGCATCACCCCACTTTAAAGCCTGTAAGACAGTAAACTGGAAGATGGAATGGCTTTGGCTTGGTTATCTACCCGAAGAATCCATTCTGGACACAGAAAACTGCCCACTCTGCTTTCCATAATGGAACCAGCTTAGAAATCGAAACCTACTTCTGCACACACAGAGGCTGAAGAAGAGGAATGTCAGTGGCAGAGAGAGAGCATGGGACATTGGGAACTTAAAAGCTTTTATTCACTGGAAAACTATGCTGAAATTTTGTTAGATAGTTACCTGATGTAACTGGGCCAAAATCATGATGCTTTTAATAATTATTTCTGTGGTTCCATCAGTGCTGCCTGTGCTGGCAGGTTGCAGGGTCCCAGTGGAAAAGAACCAGCTCAGGACCACCAGCTGTGGCACAGGAGTGCTCGAGGACAGGGCAGAGCAACTCCCCCTCTCCAAAGTGCCTCTCTGAAGACAATTTATGTTGCAGTTATTAACTGCTGATAACAAGAAACAAATTTTTTGATTGTTCTTTCTATTTCAAGTTTTGATAAGATTTCTGGCCAGGGTAGAGGAATGATTTTGGACACAGTCTGACTAAATCCATGATTCTGAACCATTAATTTGAGCTGATTATCTTATGAGAAGATCACAAGTTTAAATCTCACATATTTTTAACCCAGCTTCTTATCCATAGGAGCACATTCTTCTTCCTCTCTAAGCTCCAGTCTTGCATTTCCCAGGGAAGAAAGAAATACTGTCCTGGCTTTCCAGAAATGAACAAAATAGAAAATATTAGATACACAATAGAAGTCAGCATCACCAGGTACCATATTTATTTTTCTTAACTCTCTTTCCTGGGAAATGGGAATAGAAGGATCACAGCTTTCATTAAACAATAAAGTTCATTTCTTGTTCTCAAGTTTTCACAGAAAAACATTAAAACAAAATTCTTGCAATGTCGCCACAAATATCACTTTGGCTTCTTGGATTTTCTTCACTTTTGAGCAGTGTCTCTGAGGATGCAACAATTCACTTACATGAGCAATTTGTAGAAGACAGGGACCTGTTCATCTAATACGAAGAGAGTTCACAGAGTTCTTTTTCCTTTAGGATGATGTACTGATGCACAAGAGCAAACATCTATGTATTAATAAAACCAGTATGTTCACAAGATATTTTTTACAATTGCTGCATTTTATTAACAAGCTATTAGGTAAAAGGTTTCTTTGAAACAATGCAGAAGTTGAAATTAAAAACTGTGTGGTTTTCCCCAGCATTTTTATGTTTAATTTATTGTCAAACTCTCAGTCAGCAATGAGGTGGGTGATAATTATTCAGGGTTGCCAATTAACCTACTTAGCAGGTCACACAGGTAACTGGCATAGATTGAGTCAAATCTCATTACTGGGATAATAATTTAATCATTGACTGAAGGCCAGAGAATCTGGAGAACAAATTAAAGAGGAAAATAAAATTAGTAGCTAGATAGACATTATATTTAAATACATGGAAACAGTAAAATTATAAGGCATCCTACTCGCTAGTAGAAACCCAGTAAAGTCTGGGGTGGGGACTGGGGCTATTGAGAGCAGGGATTTTCAATCACAGCTTCCAGCCTGAGTGTAAAAAAGGGTCATGTCACCTGGCTACTATGAATGAAAGACAGTTTAACCCCTGAAGAGTGTGTGAGCATTCGTGTCATTCTTTAGCATTTAAATAAATATGCAATGCAGCTCGCTTAAATTACAAGAGAATTGTAATTCCAGACCCGCCCAGGCACAGCTGCTTTGGGAGCTCCGGGTAACAATCCTGGCCTCTCCCTTCCTACACATCCCAGCCTTCTTCGTGTCCTTGTGCCTGGATTCAGAGCAATGACAAAGGAATGTCAAGTAAGATGGTCACATCATGGATTAAATAATCTTGCGGGATCTGTCAAGAAGGACAGGTGAGATGAAAAAGGTACAGTAAGTGTAATTGTCAAAGTCATGGAGTCTGTGAAATAGCTTCTTCTGTACGATAATGCTCTGCATTTACAAGGTGAGTGAGTGCATAAGAGGTAGGAATAGAAAGGTCTGCCTGGAAGCAGAAAAAACATTTTCTGTGCAGCTGGAGGAAAAACTACTGGAAGGAACAATAACATCTTTTAAAGTGGGTTTTATACCTATAGGTTACGTATGATTTTGAAGTTTGTATCTGCTTCGAAGATACGTACTCTCTTTGGAGAAATTATCAGAGTTTTAATATTCAAAATATAGACAGAAGGAAAAAAAAAAAAAAACCAGAAACAAAACCACACTATTAATGCCAAGACTTACTTAGTCTTGAATGTGTGAGGTGTAACATGTCCCACAGCACAGACAAAAGTACATGCAAGACCCCAGGAAAGATGAGAATATGGTGAACTTGCCCTTGTCTTCATGGTCTATTTCAGTGGTTTACTGCCTGCAAGAACAAGAGGGCTATAAAAGAAACCATCACTCCTCTGAGCAGTGGATCATTCAGTTTAAACATATCTCATAGCTGTTATAGCCAAGAATTACAGCACACTGAGCACTGCTCCAGGACTTGTAATTTATTCACTCAGTAGGGAAAAAAGTGACTTCCATAGCAGCACTTGATAGGCCTGTAAAATAAAAAACAACCAGCATGAAAAAAATATCCAGTGGGCCATGAATGAGTGTTGCATTTCCCAGGAATGAAAATTTGCTTCAGTTTGTTTTTTATAACAATGGGTAAAACCACATGCTTAAGTAAGTAGATGTGACCAGATCATTCATTTATGCTGTCAGATATATTATTTTGAATCATAAATTGTCTTGTTACTGAAAGAGTACACACTATAGCAGAAAGGGTGAGAATATCTATTCCAGTTCTGGAATTACAGAAGCAATATGCAGCTCTTAAATGTCATTTTACTTGTTCCCACAGAATGTAAATGCTATAGTAGTCAATAACTTCTTAGACCTTTTTTTTTTTTGTTTTAGGTTGTTTTTTGGTTTTTTTGTTTTGTTTTTTGTTTTTTGAAAAGACTAAAGCAGGGCAGTACTATTTGTGGATGCTACCCACTAGTTCAGGAGTGTCAGATAACAGAAACTGTACACAGAGGAAAAATCACTTTCACCTAATTAGTAGAAAACTTAATGCTGATGAGTTAAACTTTCTCATTAAAACTTTCCCTTGTAAAAAAAAAAAGCTACAAACTTAAAGATTATTTATTTATTTATTTAAACATAAGGCAAGAGCTCAGAAGTCAGCATAAGGGCCTCTCAGGATGTGTCAACTGATATAGAAGACCCACAGCTACCAGTCTGCTTTTCAGGTTCTTGTGATTATTTCCAGTGTTTTCAGCTCATTGCTGTATTTTATATATTAGGTACAAAAGTAATAAAAGGCTAATCAAATTACACAGGCTACAGTCACAGAAAAGAGTGACAGTGAGTTAAGAAACTCCATCAGAATACTGAATATTTCATTACCTAGCTATCTAGAAAAATCACATTTTATAAATGCTTTGAGAAGGCAAAAACATTGTTGTTGCCTCATTTCCTTGATGCTCTAGAAAGCTTTCCTTTCAGAGGTTAGCTAAGGGTGCTGATACAGCCTCAGCAGCATAATCCCCAATTTGGGAAGGCAGGATATTTCCTGAGCAGGGTTTCAAGCCCAAGAGTGAGCACCAATGTGGCTCTAAAGGTGCCTGCTCTGCTGTCAGGGATCTCTGCAGAGAAAACACACAGGAGCTGCATCTTCTTCACAGATGGATTCTTCAGCATGAGAGCCCTGAGTGATCTCTGGGGAAAGGATCAGTTAGAGACTTTTGGCTTCTCTTCATTTATTGGATTTTCCATTAAAATAATGCTTCCTATTGTTCTCTCATTTATAATTCACTGTCAGTAATTGTCGTGAGCACTAACCCCATTAGACTGTTGTCTTAGCACCATGTTACTACAATTCATTTTAAAATAGTGCTTTCCAAGGACACCATTACTCTCCAGTTGCAACAATCGCTCGTGTATTTGTTAACTAAAAATATAATGAGAACTAATAGCCCATATTAAAGTACAATAATAGAGTGTCAGAGCATTTTGGGCAGATCTGGAAGGGTTAAAATGTTACTCTACACCTCCCAGCAGTGTGCAGACTTGAATACTCCTGCTCAGTGCTACTCTCTTTCACTCCTCTCCTTACTTAGATGAACCCTGACTTTCATTCACCTGTAGAGGTGACACTAATTTCTAAATGCCCGAAGAAATTGACTCATTTCCTCTCCAGGACACTTTGGAGCAGGGAACAGCTTCCTCTCCCTCTGGTGAAGATGACGACTGCTCATTCCACAGCTGCTAATTCCCACTGCAAGTAAAAAGGCAGGCTTTAATCAGAGTAGGGGGAGACAAGGGAGGAAGGCAGGTTCTGAGCCTGCCCAGGGTCAGAGCAACACCTGCCCAAGGAAGGAATGCTACCCCAAAGCAGAACTCAACATGCTCTCAGCCTCACCCCCTCCTTTGGGAGTGCTGTCTCAGGGGGTACAGCAGCTACAACCTTGGGGGACCCTTAGCCAGGCATCCACCCAAATGTCAGGGCTGGGACAGAGGACACAGTGCTTTTTTTCTCCCCCCATCATGATTGCCTGTTTCTCTGGACAGCAAAAATGGGTTTAAATCACTGCAAGCTGTGAAGAGCCTGGACCACTCTATCCCACTCCCTAGGCAAGCGTTTCATCACCAGGTTGTATTTTCTACAAATAGATACCATATATTATACTCAACACAAAGCACAGCAATCCCTCTTCGAGCCCTGGTGAGAAGAGCAGTGCTGGAAACTTGGTCTAGGACACAAATTAGTCCCATATAACTTTCCATGCTGAAGGTGTCACTGGCTGCCTGCATCTGCACTGGGCAGCTCTGGCTCAGGGCTCAGAACCTTCACAAGTCTTTTGGTTCAGGGCTGCAGAACATGGCTGGCGTTTTGTTTGCCTCTTTGGCTTTCCCACTGCTCACAGAAGAAAGCCTTTATCCCTCAGCAAATGCAGAGCTGAACTAATTGTCAAGGATTCATTGTAAAAGGACAGTTTGCTTCTCGAGATAACGCTAAAGATTCCCAAGAGTAAGAGCCTGCAACAAAATGTAAAACATTTTAAATATAATGCAGTGAATAACCATGGACTTTCCATAGTAATCATAATTTAGTGAATGTATAAATAGAATAAAAGCAATATTGAAGCAAATAAATGACCTCTGACACAAAGAATGGATTGCATTTCATATTACTTTACTTAACTGCTCCCTCCTTCCCCCACCAAACAGAAGCTCTATTGACAAAATGTGCACTGGTGATTTAGTCTCTAGACTTAAAGAATGTGCAACTCTGGGAAAAACTGCATTATGGATTCTATTTGTCAGATGAGGAATGGCATGTAATAACTTAATGAACTAGAAGCTTATTAGTTGTAAAAGAGAGAAGATGTTGTCTATCAATCTCTTTTTTTAAACTCAGAAATGTTTAGGTGGGTAAGCATCAAATCCATTTCTCATTTATTATCTTGTGAATACCAGTATGTGCTAGAATCTCAACAAGCTACAAAAAATATATCTCAGCCTCTAGTTTAATGTGCATTTTATTAGTCAGTTTTGGAGGCTCTATTTGAAACCCAAGGCATTAGAATATGTGCTCACATATTTGGCCAGCAAAAAATTCACTTGCACACAAGAGCTGTCCTGAATTCATCAAAACTCTGGAGTGAAACAAATTCAAACAGTGACAACTGTGTTTCAGTAGCTATTTATTGCTCTATGGACACATAAATACAAAAGGACAGTAAGATAACAATTTTAACAAGAAACTTGTAGAGAAACCAGCCTGATATAAAATGGAAGAATTGAATCCTTGGCAGTTAAAGTTTTCTCCTTTTTCACTTTGAAAAGTACCCGAATTCACCTCACCTACACTTTCCTGTGGACCTATTTATTCCTCACAATTGACTGACATATGGATCGTGATATCTATGTGTGAATATGCACAAAAATTTTAACAATAATGTAGTTAAAATCTCTTGGATGCTTCTCCCAGTCTTAGCTGATATTATGTCTTAAAAATACACTGTAACAAATAGCAATTAGCTCTAAATAAACAGAGAAAACACATGTGCAAGAAACAAAAAATGGCAGAAAGCAGGAAATTCAAAGTTCAAGCCAATCCATACAGAGGTATATGTACAACAAAGCAGTAAGGTCCTAATCTATCAGCCCCAATATTTCATGTGCGGCACTGATCCCTGGGTAACTGCAACTTTAACCCTGCACAAGATCGATCTGTTTGCTTTGATTTTCTTTTCCAGAAATAAAAATAAGCAAGGAAAGAAAATATGCATTAATTTATGCCTCTAGTAGGTTCCTGTGGGTGTTTTACTGGTTTGTTGGGGTTTTTTTGAGTGGCCAGTCTAGCAGCAGATGTCTTGCATACACCAGGCTGTGTAGAACAGTCCCAGCCATTTCACTTAATCAGGTAATAGCACACTATTGACATATTAGACCAATTTAATACATTTGTTTTCTTTATCCATTTACATTTCATCTCAAAGGTCTCCAGTACAATGGGATTTTGAACTATTTGTGCTGAGCACAATCAAAGGGCCAGTTATCCAATAATTTGATTTTCTTGCTGGAGAGAGGAGGGGAGAGGGAAAGCCATCTTTTTCTTGCTCCAGCAAGTGAGCTGCAGGCCTGCATTAGGCTTTAAGCTTCCTGTGTAAAACATACCCCAAGGGCAACAGAAGGCCACTCAAACACAGCTTGGAGGGCATAACTGGAACATGGCTGTGGCACATTGGCTTTCTGCCCAGGAGTAAATTCCAACCATTAGCATCAAACACTCATCCTGAAGCTCTCAAACTGAAATTAAATGCCATCTATCAAATGAATAAACAATAATAAAGTAGCACAAGTAAATTAAAAAAAAAAATTGCAGTAATTTATACTGTGGATCATCTGTTCTGGGTTGCTGTTACGGACTGTTTGCCTCAGATTATCTTTTAGCCTATTTTTTCAGTATTTGATTCTTGTACATGTAAAACAGCCTTTGATACACAAATTGAATTTATTCATACTCTATGCTACTCGTTACTAAAAAAAAATAGTTTTAAATAATGCTTGCTTTTCCTATGTAAATAATTTTGTTTACTTCTGCTAGTCATAGGTTGAGTCTACATGAGTTACTTCTAAATAAATATACAAACAACAACAATTAAACATGCAAAAATGTACCTTTTGATATCTCAGCTGGGACTGCACATTCCAGTTTAAGCAGTCAAGGAAAATTTCAGCAGGTTTCATAATTTAGAAAGCTGTGAATTTAAAGTGAATTCACCCTTTAAAAGTGCCCACGGAAAAAGCAACCAGTACTTTTGGACAGATTTTAAAAGGAAAATTTTCAATAAGCAGAATTTAATGACTGTAATTTTTGCTACTGTGTCCTGGATAAAACTTCACTTTCTGTGAAAAACAAGAAAAGAAAAAAAGGAAAAAGAACAGCTGAGAAACTATTATGCTTTGTCTGAATCACAGCTATTACAGCAATAAATTCAGCCTTGTGCTGAGATGGGACAGTATTGCAAAGGAGAGCAAAGGGAAATATCTCACTTACTGGATATTAGTCTCACTTCCCAAAACAAGTTGACTCTTCCCAGGAACTTCTTTCCCAAAATTTCCTTAGGGCATGAAATAATTGGCTATTAACCAGTATGTTCTTGACCCAAAGAATGGAGCAGAAAACATGCAAGACTTGTCTGGATTACTAGAAGAAAGAAAAGAGAAATTAGAGTAGATACACACTGCCTGAGCCCATGGCTCTCTTCATTTTGCTCGTTGGCACTGGAGGCTTTTACCTGCATTTATAGCAGGGCAAAAGACCTGAGGAAAAGAGCAGGCATTAAAGATGGGATGGGAAACTGCAAAAGCACAACCTTCTCCCATTTCAGATTTATTTTTCCCTGCCTGCTTGCCCTGCATTTAGTATGGGGCTGTGAAAAAGGAAGGCTGCCAGCTCCATAGCATCATATTGCCAGCATAAAGGGCATCCTGTCTCAACCCGAGGCAGCAGAGAACTTATGAAAAAGTGCCTGCACACTAGGAGAAAAAAAAAAACAGCAAAATCTTACTTATCATAAATCCTGTGCGCAGTCTTCTGAACAAGTGATAGTTTCCTTTTTCTCCCGTTGAATAGGGGATCACCTGTAACCCACCAAAACCTCCGAGGTCCCCTGGGTGCTGCCCCGAGCAGCCCACGGGAGGAGCGGCTGAGGACGCGGCGTGTGGGGACAGTTCCCATGGCCTGGAAGGATGAAAACAAGTCATTAGTATGCACCAGGCAGAGCCCAGGGCTGAGCCTGCTGCTAATGAGTGCTGCACTGAGGGCTCAGGTCATGGTTCTGCTAAATCTTGTGCTCTTGGTACACCTGGAAACACCACACCAGCAGGCAGCGGGGCTCACACACCTGCCCGAGTGCAGGACAGCATAACCGAAGTGCTGGGGCAGGTGTCTGAGCCACTGAGAAAGCTCAATGTCAGCTGGTTCAGTGGGGCTGTGCAAGTAAAGAAGTCCTTCTGGGGCTGGTTTGCCTCTGTTGCACCCAGCCTGCTGCTGGACAGGTGTCTCTGGGCAGGATAAAGCCATAGTGCCGGTTTGTTGTTGTTCACAGTGGCCCCCAGTAAGTGCCTGTACACTACAGGGGACAAACAGGAGGCCACAAAGGTTCTGGGATGGGTTGTGGTCCCGCTGGCAGCACAGCAAGGTGCACTAGGCTGTAGGAAAGGGAGGGCAGTGCTGCCATGGATGGAAGCAGCTCTTCAGGAAGTACAGGACAGGACATTAAAGGTGAAGAAATTTCCTTGATGTGAGAGAGCAACTGGGGTACACAGAGCTGTCTGTGCCTTGGGGCAGGTGATGAGGCAGCGGAGGGCAGCCCATGGCAAGTGACACTGTGGTCAGCATCTGCTACAGGCCACCTGACCAGGAAGAAGATGAGGCAACAAACTGAAAGCATCCTCATGCTAACAGGACATCAAGGGTCAGAGCACTGGAGGCACAGCGAACGCTGTTAATGAAGCAGCAGAACACACACACCACAATATGCTCCTGGTGGACCCTGGCTTGGCTCTATCTACCTTAAACAGTGGCTCTCATCCTCTCTATAAGCTTCTGCTGCCCTTCAGAGGATGGTGAGCACTACCTCTACAGACCTCCTCAGCAGCCTCTGTGTTTCCTCATTGTCTTATACCCCACCAGAATGTTCTGCAGCAGAAATAAAGTCTTAGTCCCCTGCAGCCTTATCCTGATGATCACTGTTTGATGCCCGGAGAGTGTATCACATGCAAACAAGGTGTATTGGCTGCAAATTTGGAGAAAACAGGCATAGGGGCAAAAAGGAGGTTGCTGGCATAGGAAGCATGCTTTAAATAAAGCTCCCCCATGATTCCAGGTTAGAGTTCACTCTATTTCAAAAGCCTTCACCTGCCCTATATCCCAAAGTGTCTCAATAGAAAGAAAGGGGTTTGGAAAAACTTTGCTGACTTCTGTAAAAGGAGGAATAGTATCCCAAACACAGTGCTTCTCCATTCCTACCACGTATGTGGCAGGAGTTCTGCTGGTTTTGCTTCAGTCAGAGTTCCCTGTATCACAGAATATGGCCTGCAGAATCAGTTTTGCTTCAGTTCATAAAAAGTTTTACAAAATCTTATGGTGGTAGAAAGATTCCACAGCAGTCAGAAACCCTATGGTATGTTCTAGGGAATTTAAGGGAGGAATTTTAATATATTGGGAAGAGCTTATAACTTCAAACACAAATTAGGACACCTAATTTGCTTTAAATCCCATGTCCAACTGTTCAGATTCCATGAGTGCCTCAGGATCTTGCCCTACACTCTTACACATACCTACATAATACCAGTGGCTCTGCTTATTCTGTATTTCAGTAACTTAAATACACGGCAAATTCCCTCATGCTGCAAATTTATCTTCATTGATCTATCTTTTGATCCTGGGCATTAACTCTGATCAGCACTAAGGCAGAGACAGGCTATCCAATTAGCAGGTGACAGCCTCAGGAGCTCAGGAGACAGCACCTCTGTTACACTGCCTTCCTGGAGGTCTGACCTCAACAAACACATTCGATGAACCTGGCCACAGTATTTGCCTGCCTACCTCAGCTGGTCTGCTCAGATGGCATTTTGCCAGTTAGCAAGGTAAAATACTGTTTTTGGAAGGTGCCAGGAAAGGATGGCTTTAGGTCCATGCTTGCTAAGGTCTGTTAATACGGCTTTCTTCTAACTCTAAGCAATCACATAAAGCATCTTGACTTTCTTTGCATAAAAGCAACTCATTATCAGACACTCCCTTGTATAGAATCCAAACAAAAAAACAACCAATCTGTTTTCCAACATCTGCAAAAGCAAATTATCTTTCAAAGGAGATTGGGTTTGTGCTCTTGTGTTCTGCTACCTCTGTCATCAAGGAAACTGTTTCACTCGATAGTTTCACTTGCAGCAATGACCACCCTATTCTGATTTCCCCTACTCAGAGCAAGGGGCTTCTGAGCCATTGTCAAGGTTCCTGAGCTCAGACTCCAAATGCAGTTCTACTTTAAATGTCAGATAAACCCAGCACTTTGTCTTGTCTGCAATTTCAAAGCCACAGGGGGAATCCATGACTCAGCTTCCATTAAAACTCACTAGCTAATTGTGAACAATCGTACCTCAGTGCTTTGCACCTCCAGTTCATCTGTTTGTGTCTGTTTGTGGCAACTGATTGCTGCTTGCTTTGACACTGCAGCACCCCAAAGCTATGAGAGCAGGAATGCCAGGGTTTGAGGATGTTCTGCTGACTGAAATCAGTGACTCTCCAGATGTCCTTGGATGTCTGAAGCAGCATCAGATGAGGCTGTGTTGAAGAACTCTTAGGTGACAGCAGGTGTGAAATGCCTCAGTGCATTTCATACGGGTGAAACACAGCTGGGATGGACAAGTAAAACTCCAAGACCTCTAGTAATGGTCCCGAAAATCCCCGAAGCCAAGCTAGACTGACTGTATGGCTTCGTTCGTCCAGCACCTCCAGGGTCATTAGTGCTGAACCCAGTGGGAGGCCATAGAAACAGAGCACTGAAACATCAAGAAAAATGCAAGGACCTCTGTTCTTGCAGTAGCTTTCTCTTGCTTCCCTTTGCCCCGTTGGGAATCTGGACTGTGGCTTTGAGGGTCTGTAAGAGGTGAGTTTGTGAGTGTCAGTCATGACAGAAGACTGGGATCTCCAAACCATGCTCTTAAACTGGAGTTTACCCCACTTTTCTTCAGCATTCCCACAGCAGTCCCTCCTCTGTGCCTCTTCCAGTCTGACTACTATTTTTCATTAATATTTTTTAGTGTGACATGATCGATCAGAAGTCTACCATGTCAGTGTCTGTTCATTCTTGCTCTTTCCAAGCATTTTACATTCAGCTCAACAGATACAAAACCAACAGCCAGAGCTAAGATGAGAAGAAAGAGATCATAAGAACAGAAGAAAATAATCAAGTAGAAAATCCCGCAATCCATGGAGAACATTGCCATTTCATGACTGAAGTGTGTTGTACAGCAATGGGAAAAAAAGTCACAGAAAACTTTAACTGGGAGCAAGGAACATCATTAGAATGAGAAGAGACATGTTACTATGCTGAAATTACAGGGCTTTTCTTGAACTTGCTCAAACCCCCTCTTGCCTGGATTGCTACTAAGGGTTAAGAAAACTGAATTTTTACTGAAAAAAAACCCTGAGAACCCAGTTATTTTCTGAAGAGATGTGGGAGAAATGGCTGAAAGTGAAAACAACACAAGGAACCCTGGAATGGGGAGGAGGACTACAAATACAAATTTACTCCCCTGCAAAATCAATTCATCTAAAATTGAGTAAAAGAACAAGATGATATCTCCCTCCTCCGTCCTACAACACATTCCATTCTTCATTTATATTGACATTGAAGGGTAAGCATGATAAATAGCTCTATTTTCAGTAACAAAAAGAAGAAAGTTATGAGACTGACTCCAGCCAACAGTTTTCTCCCGCCTCAAACCTTGCATGGTCTTCTACAAAGGAGATTGTCTCTGCTGGCAGTGTTAGGCTGGCTTTGGGAACCCTCTTTAGGAGCATAGAGGAGATTTTTTTTGCTGGTCTATGGATGGGTAACTTAACTATTGTCATCATATCGATACAGAAACATGTTTTCATGCAGCCAAAAGCAACCTTTCAAAGGAACTTTGAGAGTATTTACCTTTCTGACTCAACAGTAAAATCCACAGAAGATTCATAATGGGAACCTGAAAATAAAAAATACCAAAGAAAGGTTTCTGAAACTTCCAGTCCTACCAAAGAATTCTTGCATGGTCATGCCCTAAACTATTTGTTCCTTTGTTTTCCAAACACAGATTAGCCAAGTGAAAAGCAAATTCACATTTAGTGTTTAAGTAGTGAATAATAATGTTAGCAGTCAGTTAAACAAAAATAAAGATTAACTGTGCAACTCACATTAATATATTTTAATATCTGTTGCCTAAATTTTAACACAATGTCAAGCACAATGCTCATTTTTGTTTAAGATGAGAATTAGAACCTGTCTATCAAAATTATTTTAATAAACTCAAAAGTAAGTAAAATTTTTCTCATAAAGGGAAAAGTGTATATGAATATACCAGAAAAGATGAAAGTGATTAAAAAGTTTCTTTAAAATAGGAGAAAAAAAAATAGAGAAAACAAATCCAGTTAATTGTTTTCAGGACCTACCTAATTAACCTTAAAAAGAGAGTCTCCAGCCTTTCCCATGCATTTCAATGCAAGGGAGAATGTTCCTCACTACAAACTATAGGTCTAATTTAATGGAGTTTTGATTGAGGATAAAGGCAGAAGGGTCAGTCTGTGGTACCCTCTCTTTGCACTGAAAAGTGTCCAATTCCAAAGGCAAATGCACTGAGCTCAGCCATTCCAATTAAAGTGTCAGCTGCTATTCAGCATAGGCAAAGACAGCACAAAGAATGCAAAAGAATCAGCAATTCCAGCACATTTACAAGGGCAGCACAGCAAATGATGGTGGTTGGGGGACACAAAGCAAAACACCTGCTATTTAAACAAACAGATGTATATACTTATACGTGTTATGTGTATATTTGCACATACAGAGCTCACACACATATACCACAAAACAAAACTGTATAAAAAGGAGTAAAACCACTCTAGGACATTCTCTTGAATCTTTGTATGAACAAAAGTGAAACTCCAGTTGAAGCTGCAATATCTTGATACTGAAACAGTGCCTTCTTGCTACAAGTAAAAAGGGTTAAAAATAAATATTCAAAGACTTTTTTTTTTCTTTTTTCTTCTTTTTTTTTTTTCCACAGATATCTACAACAACTCATCAGGTATGCACAGCACACATACACCCTGATCTTTCACTGCTGTCACCCTGCCAAAACCCCTCATGGCTCTGGAGGAATTTCTGTGCTGAGATCAGGATCTGACCAGGTCATTCCCTGCAGTGGTGCCTGGCACAGATCTCCCACTGCCATCTCTGGAGGTTCTGCCTCAGTGCTCATGGCACTCTGCTACATTCAGGTTAAATCACCTGAAACACTCCAGCTCCCTCGTTTCCCACATGCCTACCAGTTACTACATTTTTGTCACAGAGGATGAGAGTGACAGAGAGAACTCCCTGCCAAAGGTTATCTCCGAGTTCATGGTGTGTGTCCTTCTGCTGCCACATCCAATAAATCGTTGACATTGTTCCAGGCAGGCTTCCCTGGGACTGGTCCTGTGGGGCCAGCATGAATATCTGCTGCAATTGTGAGGAAAAGCTGGGCTGGCACCACAGCTCCGTGTGGACATGGCCAGCCTTCAAAGGTTTGTGAAATGATCTTCTAACTTCAGCTTTCCAGGGCTATTGTTGTTTCCAAGAACTAAAGAGACTCAGCCTATCGGGCTCTGCTCAGTAAGAACAAAGCTCACCCAGAGCAGTGGGAATCCCCCCAAGTCCTCTGTGCTGCTTTGCAGGGTCCCGTAGAGCATCCAGGGATGCTCTGCTTCTCTCAGCCTCGCTGAGGAGCACCAGTACTGGTGCTGGGGCTCACTGGAAGAGCCACTCTCAGGGGTTTGGACTACTGTGCTCACATAGAAGGAGCTTCAGCCACTTCTGCAAGGCATGTGGATGAAAATTACAGGGGAGGCTGCAGTGCAACATGGGGGTCATTTCTGCTTTCTCTTATCTGACAGGAAATTGATTTCCAAAAGCCAAGACATAAGACATTCATAAAGTCCTTCTTACGCTCTTGAAGATCCACCTCAATTTCCTCTACAACAGCTGGTGTGGGTTTACAATAAATGAGAATAAACTGGTACACAGTTCATGCTCTTGTAATTGGCACAGTGATGGACTTTGCACCCTTTTCAACATTTCTGAAGCCAGAAGACCCAGGCTAGCAGCAAGAGGATGCCACCATGATGCATAATTATTTTATAGCCCCTATTTAATTTCTGGAAAATCAAAATTTATGACAATCACTAAAGCAGATTGATTAAACCTTAAGCGTAAACACACCATGAAACAGAGGTTGTTTTGCTGTCATCCCAAGGAAGCATCTATTTGCAAAGTACATAGCAATATCAAAGAGCTCTCTATTGATTAAACTTTGAAAATAAAATTGCACCACTTATCATATGCTGTTTGCAAAAATGCCAATCATTATAATACTCACATAAGCACACTGCATCTTCCCCCTGAACTCGTTAAATTTATTACTGAGACTCTATCCTGAGCTGCCTACATGTAGAAAAAATATCATTCAGATAACGCATTAACATTTATAACCAGTATTTAAAGCTGTGCATGGTGCCATCTCAAATGATAAGGGTCTTGTCAGCATTTCCAGTATAAGCCTCATTTCAGGGAATGGAAGAAGGGAGGGAGTGGCAACACTGCATTTCAGCAATTTTAAATGACACCAACAAGAAGCCTGGCATACAAGTTGTCAATCTAATTGTACTTATCTTTCAGAGACAGGTGCACCTTTTACGTCCACATTCAGTTTAAAAAATAGTGAAATTCTCAGTACATCACTGTAAGCTACCTGGCAAGTGCTGTCATTCTGCTTGTGCATACAGCATCCCACACGATTATAATTCTAGATCTAAGCCTTCATATTACATATTACAAAAGCTCTTAAGGTATGGAACAAAAATGATATGAGCCCGTCCTCACAGTTATACTTGCACTGTAGAGGAGAAAGAAAGAGATAAGCAAAACAGCTAACAATACAACAATGAGGGCTGGTTCATGACTCATGTTATCAGATGTTCCTACAGTATCAAAATACTAATACTGGATACAAATTTTAATAGCAGAAAGGATAAAAAATAAAAACTAAAAATTTATTTTTTTTTAGAGTGAGAAACACATAGGTGTAATGCTTCTGCCATGAGTCCAATTTTGCTACAGGTACTGTGATTTGCTGAATGACACCTGTTAGCTGTTGATGTTTAAGTATTCTGCCAAAAGAAAATATATTTAAGATATTTGTATTGGTAGAAAAAAAATTATAAAAAGACAAAAAAGTACTTGTCATAACACAAGACAGGCTTCTGAAAGGCACATCTCTAAAAAGGAAGATATTGAAGTGCTTATACTTGAGATGACCACTGGACAGGTCACAAGTAAATATATGCAAAGGAGGGAGCTCAGGTTTATAGAAATCTAAGTGCATCAGTAACACCAGCTAGAAACAATAAAGCCAGGTACTTTTGTCTGTGAAAACAACAACATTTCTAATCAGAAAGCTCAAATGCTAACCACTGTAGTGGTTGTAAAGCAAAAAACACTGAACAAATATGTGTGCAAATGGATTTTCCAGATTCCAAGCCACAGTTGATTACCAAGGCTGACTGAGCTACCCTCTTCTCCTCCCACCTTTACTTGCTGCTCAGGCACACAGTGGACATAAAAATCTCCTGCTGTGCAAAGGATTTTATTGCTTTACGGGAAAAAGACTAATAGATGATAAAAAAGAGGCCATATAAAGGATGGACACTTGTTCAAAAATTATATGCTTTGGAATGAGAAGAAATGCCGCAAGAGCTATGGAATGCATACACACACCTCCTATCGAGGCCAGAGCTGCTCCACTTCACAGGGAATCTCATGGCTGGAAAGGCATTACACAAGGAACAAGGTCCCTGCTGTGCAGACCTTGGGCACACACTCATCCACTGACCATTCCACAGATTCAGGGTTCCCCTGCCATCTCCTGGCATTTAGGCTGGAAAGCAGATGACTAAATATCTTCAGCATCCAGACCCCAGTGACTGCAATAAAGCAGAGGTATCATTCTAACTAACTGCTTCCCTTCTTATTGTCCTTTCAGTTAATGCTCATGTTTGGCATCTTTCTGGTTTGCTTTGGAATGAGTCTGTCAAGCCAGAGATGGTTCTGAGGACAGCCATGAAAGCAACTCCAAAGCCAGGTAAACAGTATTGTTGAAAATGTTGACATCAAGCAGTTTTAAGCACCATCAGAGTTTGACAGATGTCAGCAGCAGAGGAGATTCCCAGCATTTTCTACCCAAGCACCTACATCTCACCATAAAATGTCGTAGAATATACTCAAGCTTTGCATGTTAGTGTGTAACTCCTCAGGATGAAAATCAGCTGGAATCCTGGCCCTATGAAGCCAAAGGGAGATTTTTCTGTGGCTGAAGTCTAGGTCAGGATTTTATGTATGTTTATACTGTCCTTTGTGCAATAACAACTCAGGGAGCTACTTCAGATGCCAAATAAATTTTAAGGATTCGGTGGAATTTGAAATACTTTATAAGTGATTCTCCCCGACAAATTAATGCAGCCACCATTCTCACAAACTCTAATTGTCTCATCAATTTCTTTTCATGCCACTTGTAGTTATACATCATGCTTCAAAGTCAGCATGTGTACAACCAGCCTCCACAAGACAAATATTATAGGGTACTTTTCAGGTAAATGATTACTGCTCAGAGACAGCAAAGTTTCTGGCTAGAGTGATGTGGAAAAGACTGCAGAAAAGCAGGGAATGTTTTTCTTTACTCAAAAATTGAAGTATTTAATTCTCATACAATTAACTGTTTTATCCTTGGAAAAACTTGTGGGTCAAGATAAAGGCAGTTTGATAAAGCAAACCAGCAGGCTGCACGTGGAAGCAAAGGCAAGCAAAAGATTTATTCTCAGCAGGTGCTATCCAGCCACTTCCTTCATTAATGGTTGCTCCAGAAAGCACACATCCTTGTAGTAAATATCATCTCATCCTTCTCTTAGCTTTTAGTGCTGAAAAGACAGCACATGGTCTGGAATATCCCTGCAGCCAGTTGGGGCCAGCTGCCCTGGCTGTGTGCTCTCCCCAGGACCCTCTTCCTCCCCAGCCCACCGGTGAGGGGAGAATATTGGAGAGACAGCCCTGAGGCTATGGGAACACTGCTCAGCAGCAGCCAATCCACAGGTGAATTATCCACCTCCTTCTGGCTGCCAGTGCCCAGCACTGAGGGGCTGCAGGGGGAAATGAGCTCCAGCCCAGGCAGACCTGGCCTAGCAAGGCCAGGCTAAAATCTTCCACCTGCTTGGGGCAATCCTAAGTCACCCATCCACAAGAATGGGAAACTAAAATCGCTCACAGCAGCACCTTTCAGCAAAAGTTTCAGTCCAAAACTTTTGTGAAAAGAGGGGTCCTTGACTGACAGCCAGACAGGTACATGCAGAATTACATTCCTCTTGAAAACCAGATGAAAAACAAAAGCCAGTTATTTCCCAATTGTGTGAGAATGCTCTTAGAGGAAAATGGATATATAAAATAAAGGCTGTATAAAATCAGGCCTTGCTCTGCTAAATTAGTAGCTGGCTTGTCACTTCTGTGTACAGCTAAGTGGCTTGTAAGTTCCCATGTGAAAACCATCCTGAGAATGAGGGTTTGTTAATCAAAAGTTATTCCTGGATGAAAAACAACTGCCCCTCTATTAAACAAGAAATCTGCTTCATGGGAGTCAGTGAACAAAATATGTAAACTAACCAAGAATAGAAAGAGTGGATAGACAAGTAAAATACCACTTACTAACCCATGGAGTAATTAGAAAGAAAACTATTGACCAATTTGAGCTATACATGAGTTCTGCTAAAACTGTATAAAAGCAAGTTGTGTGAATAAAGAATGGACATTTCCTTGGTTCATATTGAACCGTGAGTGTCCAGTTCCTTATCTTCTCACAATTCTTTCTTCAGTGGGCAACTATTCACAAATATTTCATGGAATGAACTTTATGGAAGGAATTTTTGGGAACACATAGAGTCTGGAAAAATGTCATTTATTTTCTACTCATCTCCTTTTTTTTCTGAAGCAAAACCAGAACTATGTGACCTCTGTGCATAATGACAACTCAATGACACAGCTCTCATTCTGAATGTGGAATATGAAATGCTCACCGTGAACTGCTCAAAAATAATCCTCAGGCCATGATTATTCATAGAAATTATTTGGTGAGTAATTTCAATTAAATAAATTCGAGGAATCAAGAAAAATAGGCTAAACTAATAGAATGCATTATTTATGATGAATAATTCATTTGGAGGAACTTTCTCCTTTTATTGCAGAAAGCCAGCTCAAGGCATAGGGCACGGAAGTCTCACTTAAGCCCTGTTTTGAGGTCTTAATTGGGGGCTTTCATGATGAATCACTCTAGGCTGGCCCTCTGCCCAGGACTGAATTTCACCCATTGCTCCTGCTCCTCACATATTTCTAGATATGGCATTAGCATAGTGGAATTTGTATTCTTTCAACTTCACTGTCATAAAAATAATGATATGGAGAGATTTCATTACATTTCTTTTACTACTAAAAACTAAAGGGGAAAAAAAAATCCCAAAAAAACCCCAAGCTTCTCACATCAGCTTATCAGACTTTCAACAGTGAACGTTCATCGTGCCCATACTTCAACCACATTATGCAAATATGAGCCCCCCTGTCCTCTGAAGTAAGGCAAGAAGACACAGTAATTTAAACAAGACTCTCCAAATCACTAAAACCACTTGTGTGCACTTGTGCTTGCGTGATAGGACATTTCCAGTTAAAAAAATTCACAGTATGTAACACATAGATTATGACTCTGAGGAAATTGGAAAAATTGTACTTGCAAATGGTAGAAATTATTGTAGACACACATTGGAAACACAATAAATAATAGGTCTATTGTTGTTTTAAGGATGGGAAAATAAAACCCCCATACTTCTCTCTCTCTCTCTCTTTTTTTTTTTTTTTTTTTTTTTTTTTT
>VWZN01004381.1:260443-275897 GCA_013396955.1 Regulus satrapa | reverse complement strand
GGTACGGGGCGCGGGGAGCGCGGTGCGGGGGCCCGGCCGCAGCGCGGAGGGTTTGCCGTGGGTCGTTGCGTCCCCCGGTTTAAGATGCTGGGAGCCGGGTGCGCCCCGGCCCCGGGACGGGCGGAGGGGACGGGGTCGCGCTGGCGAGGCGGAGGCGGCGGCCGCGACGGGCGGAGGAGCGAGCGGAGAGCCCAGCGCTAGAGAGCCGGGTTTGGGGAGCTCCGCCACAGGGCTTCCCCCGCTGCAGCTCCGCAGGCGCTTTCCGAGAGGAAAACCGAAGGGGGGGGGGGCCTGTTCCAGAGGAGTTTGGAAGTCGCTGCCTTGCAGCTCCCCTTCCCCCGCAGCCTTCCGACCTGCTTTCGCTCTCCCCGTGCAGCCTCTGCTCCCGGCCGTGTTCACTGGGGATTTCTTCTTTCTCTCCTTACCTGTCTCAAAAGGTTTGACTGTAGGTACCAAAGCGGGGATCGACGGCGCATAAAGATGCTGAAGGGTGTTTGGTTGCTCAGTTTGTTAACAGTGGCTGGGATCTCGTGGACAGAGAGTCGCAAACCTGCCAAAGACATTTGCAGCAAGAGCCGCTGCCCTTGCGAGGAGAAGGAGAACGTGCTCAACATTAATTGTGAAAACAAGGGATTTACAACTGTCAGCCTCCTCCTGCCACCCCCGTCTAAGATCTACCAGCTGTTTCTCAATGGGAACGCACTGACCCGCCTGTTCCCCAATGAGTTTGTCAACTATTCCAACGCCGTGACCCTGCACCTGGGCAACAACGACATGCAGGAGATCCGTACAGGGGCCTTCAGTGGCCTCCGCACCCTCAAGAGGCTGCACCTCAACAACAACAAGCTGGAAGTGCTGAAGGAAGACACCTTCCTGGGCTTGGAGAGTCTGGAGTACCTGCAGGCTGATTACAATTACATCAGTGCCATTGAAGCAGGGGCATTCAGCAAACTGAACAAGCTCAAGGTGCTGATCCTCAATGACAACCTCCTGCTGTCCCTGCCCAGCAATGTCTTCCGCTTTGTGCTTCTCACTCACCTGGACCTGCGGGGGAACCGGCTCAAGATGATGCCTTTTGCTGGTGTGCTGGAGCACATTGGAGGCATCATGGAAATCCAGCTGGAGGAAAACCCTTGGAACTGCACCTGCGACTTGCTGCCACTGAAGGCCTGGCTAGACACCATCACTGTGTTTGTGGGTGAGATAGTCTGTGAAACCCCCTTCAGGCTTCACGGGAAAGATGTGACCCAGCTCACCAGGCAAGATCTCTGCCCTAGGAAAAGCTCCAGCGATTCAAACCAGAGGGAAAAACACCCTGTCCTCTCAGACCCACACATCTCGAGGCTATCGCCCACGGCCAACTCTGCCATCAATCCCACCAGGGCCCCAAAAGCCAGCCGGCCACCCAAAACTAGGAACCGCCCCACCCCCCGTGTCTCTGTCTCAAAAGACAGACAAATATTTGGACCTATCATGGTTTACCAGACAAAGTCTCCTGTGCCCATCACCTGCCCAGCTGGCTGCATCTGCACGTCCCAGAGCTCAGACAATGGCCTAAATGTTAACTGCCAAGAGAAAAAGATAAGTAACATCTCCGACCTCCACCCCAGGCCAACCAGTCCAAAGAAACTTTACCTTACCAGTAACTATCTGCAAGTCATTTATAGAAGCGATCTCACAGAGTACAGCTCTCTGGACTTGCTACATCTAGGAAATAACAGAATTGCAGTGATACAAGAAGGTGCCTTTACAAACCTCACAAGTTTACGCAGACTTTATCTTAATGGCAACTACCTTGAGGTTCTGTACCGATCCATGTTTGAAGGGCTGCATAGCCTGCAATATCTCTACCTAGAGTACAATGTCATTAAGGAGATCCTGCCACGCACATTTGATGCTCTGAGTAATCTGCATCTGTTGTTTCTCAATAACAACCTGCTCAGATCCTTGCCTGATAATGTCTTTGGAGGCACTTCCCTCACCAGGCTCAACCTTAGAAACAACCATTTCTCGTACCTGCCTGTGAGAGGAGTCCTGGACCAGCTCTCGGCTCTGATTCAGATAGACCTCCAAGAGAACCCTTGGGACTGCACGTGTGACATCCTGGGGCTGAGGAACTGGATAGAGAAAGTCACAGACCAGAACAACCAGCAGTCAAATCCCCCTGTAGTCATCAATGAAGTCATATGCGAGTCACCCACCAAGCACTCTGGAGAGCATCTGAAATTCCTGAGCAAAGAAGCCATCTGCCCAGAGAACCCCAACTTGTCAGATTCTTCTGTCCTCTCCATGAACCAGAACACCGATACCCCCCATCTGGGTGTCTCGCCCAGCTCCTACCCAGAATTGCACACTGAAGTTCCGCTGTCTGTCCTAATTTTAGGCTTGCTGGTTGTGTTTATTTTGTCTGTTTGTTTTGGGGCAGGTCTGTTTGTCTTCGTCCTTAAGCGCCGGAAGGGGGTGCAGAGCATGCCCAGCAGCGCCAACAACGTAGATATAAGTTCATTTCAGCTCCAGTATGGGTCTTACAACACTGAGACCCACGATAAAACTGAAGGGCATGTTTATAACTACATTCCCCCTCCTGTTGGACAGATGTGCCAAAACCCAATCTACATGCAAAAGGAAGGGGATCCAGTTGCCTATTACAGGAATCTCCATGAGTTTAGCTATAGCAGTCTTGACCACAAAAAAGAAGACCCCACCAGTCTTGCATTTACCATCAGTGCAGCTGAATTACTGGAAAAGCAGTCTTCACCAAGAGAGCCAGAGCTGCTGTATCAAAATATTGCAGAAAGGGTCAAGGAACTCCCCACCGGAGGATTAGTTCACTATAACTTTTGTACCTTACCCAAAAGGCAGTTTGCCCCTTCATATGAATCCAGACGCCAAAACCAGGACAGGATAAATAAAACTGTTTTATATGGAACTCCCAGGAAATATTTCGCAGAACAGTCTAAACCTGAGCATCCTTTACTCCAAGGAAAGCTACAAACAGAACCAGACTACCTCGAAGTTCTGGAAAAACAAACTGCGATCAGTCAGCTGTGAGGGGGGAGGTGGGAGACAAAGGAAATTTTTTAAATGAGCTCAGCATCACATTTCTTTGAGTCTGAACTCAGTACTGATGTCATCTGTCACATTCCCAACAATTCCACTTTTTTAAATCAGAGAAGGAGTGAGAGAGAAAATGAACCCTTTCAGCATAGCAGGGATGTGGTGTTGCTTTTACAACGTCCCCTTTAAGTTATTTCTATTACTCTCTCCTTTTGACCCTTCTCTGGGAACTGTCATTGCAAATGTATCTTTCTGTAATAGATCTTGCATAGTTCTTTTTGATTTTGAAGGAAATGAGGAAGGGGGTCTTTTGGGCTTCTTTTGTTTTTGGTTTTGTTTTTTTTTTTTTCTTTTCATTTCAAAATGGAAACTTAATGTGTTATGTAGAAGATCTCCAAAGATCTTTTTTCCTGGACTATGACTTTCTTTTGTAAATAATAATATACAGTACTGCTGTTTCAATTACCAACTATAGCCACTGGGCGTCACTTTTTTGTGTTAAAGTGCCTTTGCACTTAAAGTACATTATTACTTAATTGTTGCTCTTAGCTTTGATAAATTGAACCTATTTTAATGTGTTGTATTTTTGAAATTAAAAAAAAAATGTAAAATAGATCTATATGTCAGCTGCATTAAATCAGAAGGTTTGGTTTATAGGAAAGCTGCCCTTCTTTAAATGACTCTAGTTCTAGGACCTTACGACTCAAATGTAAATTATTGAATGGGGTATTTTTTCCCTCTAGGTTTGTTTAGGGTGACTCACTGAAATCAACTGAGAGGATTTAGCAATGGACTAGAGGTTATCAAATGCCTCAGCCGGGAATAACAGCTCATTAATAAAAGATGTTTAACACAATGTCATAGTGAACTGAACAATTAATGTCCTTCTTAATACATTGCATTGCAGCTCTAACACAGTAATGTTCAATGGTTTAAGATTATTTTCATACTTACAGAACATTACTCATAACATTTTATGCATCGGATTAGGTAATTTTATACATTTTGCGACAGTTTATATTTGTAACTTTCTGGACTGAAATGAACATGTCCTCTTCCTGCCAGATACATATTTTTTTCATAAGCTGGGACACCAGCAGGGGTCATCCCACACCTCATTGAGTTTATTAGCATACAGGCAAATGAACCAATGCCAAAGGTAAAATTTGCACCCGGGACTCTGGAGTCCTCTAAATCAAGGTAGCCAGAATAAGTCTGTGCATCCCACTAACTTTAGGTTGTCTGAATTATGTCTATGTCTGTGCTTTTTGTCTCTAAAGTAGAAGTAATACTGCAATAATTCTAATCTGTTAGAGAAAACTACCAATAAGTTCACTGTCTTAAAGTTTTATAAAATGTTTTAAGTTAAGGGAATTACGTTCTCAACACTGGTTTTCTTAAGCCCATCAGTGAACAAATGCAGTGAGTGAGTCTCCTCCTTTCCCATTAGCTCAGGCCTGTTTTGCTTCAAGCTTTATATTATCACCTTCAATTTACTTTTCCTTCATGGAGAATATTGAAACCATTTTTATTAACAAGTATACAGTCAAATTTTATTAAGCCTTGTTAGCTTCTAAATAATTTTTAGATGCGAACATTATTGTGCAATTTAAACAAACAGCCCTTATTTACAACAAAAACAGTTTTGTTTTGTCTGTTCTAAATCCTTATGCAACTGGGATGGTGATCTGCATATAAAGTAGGCCAGTCTTTTCAATTCCTTATTAAAGCAATTGATGGGGTCTGAAAGAAGCACACTGTTTCCTTTTCATAAATAGGTTACTGCACATAATAATCCTTTATTATCATGCAGAGATTGAAGTGGCCTCTGCTGACTGATTTTTAGAGCTTTACTACAGTTAATAATACAGTATCTACAACTTGGAGAAATTTTCAGCAATAGCATTTAAGCTATAAATAACTACAATCAATGTTGTTCTAATAGGACTTTAGCTCTTAAATATAAAGCAACTTCCTCTTGGCAAAGAGGCTTTGCATGTGTGTTGCCAGATATCTGAGTCATTTAGTAAAGCGCCTTCTAATGATTTATGTGACATCTGAGTACATTAATATGCTAACATATCAATTCTTTATGTTTAGAATCCATAGCATCTATAGTTGTTGATTAGATCAGGTTTAAAATTGAAGTGCTACAGTGAACTGCTGAAGAATCAGTCTTCAAAATGGTCTCACATCAAGGAGGAGGTGAAATGGTATCACTTTAGTTGAACTTGGAACATATGACTGGAATTGCATCCATCTTTGAGCAAGGTACTTGCTTGCAAGCTTCCAGTACTGATTGCCTTATTATGGCTCCTTCCCCTGGGTAATTAAAAGCATTTATTAATGAAACACTAAGAAAAGTATAAGTATTGTTTTAAAGTAAAGTTATTTACTCTTTCCAGGTAGAATTTAGTATTGCCTGCAGAACAAGTACCATGTTACATCTGAAAGCAGCTAGGATATTATTATTTATTATTCTCCAGTGAACCAGAACCAATTGCAAAGGCTTCTTTTCCTCAGAAAAAAAAAGCTAATTTTTCCAACAGAAATCTTTTCAGTGTTCTAGTGTTTGCAAACAACAGAGATAGGGAATTGATTCTTTTAGTAACGTTATATTGTTTGGTTTTACTGCTTCAGTCTCAGTACTTTGATGTTTGCTTTGGTAGCACAGCCATACTTTACAAAGGTTGCTGTTGCTTTACATTTTCTTAGGTTTCCTAGTGGAATTTATTTAATGACTAGATTTTATTTTGCATCACCAGTGCCAGCTTAAAAATTATTATTGCTGTAGATCTTTAAGCTTTGTTTTTATACCCTTCAGCTGACATCTGTTAAGCAATTCTTTTCATAAAGTGTCTAGGTGAAAGAGAAGATTTTTTTCAGTTACACATAAAGAGATTTAACAGGGAAAGTGTGTCGGCAGCTGCTGTATAGAAGGTCTCCACATTTCTTCAGCTGTGCTGCCCTGGAAGCTGCTGCTTGTTAGGGGAGAGCTGCTTGCCTGAGTCGTGTCTTGATAATGAGTCTGAAAAAAAAATTCTTTCACAGTTTGAAAAGTTGAACTGTGAAAATTATGCAACCAGGTTAGCAAAGTTGTTTTTATTCCCTCAGGAAAATGGGGTGCAAATAGTTTTCATTCTTCTTAAGTTTTCTTTTGTAAAAGTGAGCTTAATGACCTTTACAGAAACAGTAACAGTGCAGACTGAAGCACTGTTGAAACGATGCAGTTATTTCTAGTGAAAATTAGGAAAATGAGGAGCACTACACTTCTAAAGCTTTTTTATTATTATTTTTGAGATCTTTCTGGGTAAGTATTAGATAAAATTTATCAACATACTTCCCTTTTTTCTCCCCAGTGACAGAAAAAATGTCACTTTCCAGAAAAATGTTTTTTCTGTCCTCAAGCCTGCTGCAGAAGCATGCCACATGCCCAGTGGTGCTGTGCTCCTCCTTTCTGCAGTCTCCATCTTCCATGAGATTTTACCTTTTTGGGCTCCAGCATTTGCTCAGCTCCCACCTCACCTCTATTATCTGCTTCCAAAGCCCTCATCATGCCCCAATCTTTCCACTTGCAGCTGCCCAGGAGGCTCTCCATTCCTTCCCCAGCAAGCTCTGCAGGAGCTGTTTCAGTTTGGAAGGGAACTGATGTCCCTGCTCCCCCGAGAGCTCAGTCCTTACCTCTGCCCTGGCACTGCTGAGTAGCCCTGTGGCAAATGACACACCTGATCCCGCTGGTTTGCCTGGGAGCTGTGCTGGAGGAAAGTCTGCACAGCTGTTCCCTCTTCCCCTCACTGAACAGAGAGAAGCAGCCTAAAATCACAGAGCATTTCAGGATGCAGGATTCCCCCTGTGCCAGCTTGGGGCAGGTGCCATAACCTGGGTCTATGCAAGCAACTCTTCTGGGCGAGAGCAAATGGATGAGCTGCTGAAACCACTGGCATCACATCACTCTGTGCTGTAATTTTGGTGACTTGTCTGCAGCATGAGTTAATCTTGCCAAAATCGGCTACTAAAATTTTAAACTCAGACTGGTTGGGTAGTGTCTCTAGAGTAAATAGCATAAATGGCAGGCCATTCAAAGGTGATTTATTCCTGCTCACAATACAAGGCTGCACATATGCCTGCTTTCTTCTAGGAAGGGTAGAGAAGATTGGTAACGAGTGTTGGTAGCAGCTAGTTCCCACACAGCTGCAGTCAGCCCAGCCTGACCATTTTCTAGCACACCCACATGCAACTCCATGCTCTGTGGAGTGTCTGCCAGTCTCTACTCCAAGATACAATTTTTCTGTCCATGAGAGAAGCATTCCCTGTGGAGTTTCAACTCTGCTTTGGTCAAATGCACCGACCTTTCATAGCACCGCCTTGTGCTATACTGTAGGGCTTAGTTTGGTTTTCTTTTTCTTCCCACCAATACTTGAGTTGGTAAAATAAAAGTCATACTTTTAAGAAGTTTGAAGCTGTAATTAGTAGTGTCAAAACAAGAATACCAGCAAGTTAAATTGCCTAAAAAAGTCTTATGGAATACTGAGCTTGTATAGAAATACAATAATTTTGAATTGCTCAAGAGTGAAATGAGATACTGGAAATGTTAATGGAACTTTGTAGGCTCTTACAGGCTAATCACTGATACAGTTTGTGATTTTTCATATTACTGTTTTTGCAGACAATAATGTCATTTAACAGAGAAGAAGGGGAAAAAAACCTATTTCTCAAAGACCTCCTCCAACTGTAGAACTTCAAAATAACATAAATTAACTTATGCAGATGATGTGACACTTCTTGTGTATTTCCCATCACTTTTTCAAAGCGTTCCATAGAAGTACAAAAGTTATTCTTTTCTAAGAGGATCATTAAGTCTGTTTGGATTATTGATCTCATAGCTTTTCTGGGCACAAGGCCAATCATTTTGACTAAGGTTTTTAATCCTAGCTAATGAGGGAGGTGGATTAAGGAGAAGGTTTTTGTTGTTGTTTTTTTGTTCTTGAAGGGTTGGTTGGATTTTTTGAACCAGTAGATTGACATGTTTATGAATACGGATGAATAGGTTGTTTTGAATGAAAGAAATGTTGGAGTGGCAGTCGGAGATGCAGTCATTCTCAAGACCAAATAGGCTCAAGAGTACGAGTGAAGTTTGAAAAACAGGACGTCATAAAAGTGGCTTTCTTCCTGAGATCATAAACACAGAGGACACCCCTGTGAATATAGCAGCAGATTTTTTCATGGTCTGCTAATCATTTGGAGGGGATGAAATTAGAGGCCAGATACACCTCCATTATCCTTAAGGATAGACTGAAGTGTTGAGGATTTGTTCTCATCCCTGGTTGTTACCCTGTTTGCACACACTTATATTACGAAAATAAACAAGGCAGAATTTGGAGAAGCTGAGCTATTTGCAGTATTTCTGAATGGTTCTTATTTCTTTAAAAATGAAATTATTTAACCATTGGTGCATTTAATGCCGTAGACTTTTCACTTCTAAGTTCCTTTGTACAAACTAACTTCTCAGCAAACTGTTCAGATCAGCGTATGTAGCTACCTAAAAAATGAGCAACACGAAACATTGAGGCTGATCTTAAGAAGGAGACAGTCAAGGTAATGTAAATACATATTTGCAGTATAACAAATTACATCAGCATTATAAAGTTATGCAATATAATGACGTCGAGACTCTTTGTGGTGACAGTGTAAGTGTAGATTTGTGTCTTGAGAGGACAGGTTCCTTGTGTCCTCTCTTCTTGCCCTGCCTGTGCATTGCTCTCCAGAGGCAGAGCTGTTGATCACCAATTCTCTTCTTAGAAGGAGGCAGAACAGCCTTTTCAGAAATGCACTCTGCATGGGAAAAAGCACAGCTAATATATGTAGACCTGTTGCAGTTATCTCCTCTTGAGATAAGACATATTTCCATACAAAAGCCTGGAAAAAAATCCCCTTGAGATTGCTAATAATGTGACAGAATCTATTTTAAAACATCTTGATTTTAAAAAAAAAGCCTCTCAATTGAGAGGCAAAGCGGTTGGAGTTAAGGCATTTTTTATCTATGCTATAAAGTTTTGTCCTTTTCCCCAAGGATTTGTTACAGATTTGATGCATGCCAGTTCCTTAGCCAGACAGCTGAATTGAACACAAAACTTTTTGAGAACTGTAATGACTACATACAAATGTGAAAATGTAATGACTACATACATTTTCTTCTAATCACGGAAGAACATAGAACATGATGTGGAAGCAAAGCTGTCAGAGAAGCTTTTAAAGATTCTAGGGCACAGTCAAATCTGAGGAATTGAGGTGTAGGTGCAGAGTACCTTTGTTAGTTTTACAGCTGAGTGCCTTCTGTGGGATGCCCTGGGATTGTCACGAGTGACAAGAATCTCCTTAATTAAGAACAATCCCATTGAACTCCCCGGCTGTGAGTGGCAGAGGGGAGAGAAAAATGTTTATGTCCTCCTACCATCACTTAAAATGACATTTTTGAGTTTTTCAGACTCAATACTCATCCCCATAAATCTGAAGTCAGCATATTTCAAGTTTAGACTTAAATATAGATTTTCAGTAATATTTGAGTGATACGACATTTTGGCTATCACATCTCTTATTCCTGAGTGAGGTTTTGCTTGGAACCTTTGTTTTATTCTATCTCTTCTAAATTTTAATTCTTGATTATTCCTGACAGTGTTCTTACTATGGAGGGCAAATGGAATATGCTCAGCTAAATCTTTGGCTTTTCTTTATCTTATTGCACAAGTGGCCAAGTTTTTCAAGTATCAGTCAGCTGAGACTTGAACAAGTCAGAAGTTTCAGAAATTTAATGATCCACTCAAGTGAGCAAAGCTTTACCAAAGCTTTACTGTTCCCATCACATCTGCTGTGTTCTGCTAAGCTGCTGATTTTATTCAGATGAATTCCAACTTGAAGCACATACACACTAATAAGTATCTGTGTAAAACCTTACAATATCCAGCTTACTTATAATAAGAAAAAAGAGAGGGAGTTGGAGGCTGGGAAAATTCTTTCAAATTTCTGTGGGTTTTTTTTTTGTTTTTTTTTTTCTGAATGTTTCAGAGGGATTTATTGTGATTACTGGGGAATCAAAAGGGATTCTAACAACAGTGTTGTGTCGGGGGTGTTTTGGTGGTTTTGTGCAAGATAGTGGAGGTGGAGGAAAGAGGGGGGGGAAAAAGGTAGATTATAGTTGTCTTAACTGTCAAGATGTTAAAAGGGGACTACCATAAAATGAAGGAATTCAGAGTTTATGACTCAAAGAGCTTACATAAATGCCTACTTTTCTGTAGAATGACTAAAGGGAAATTCTATACAGGCTGCTTTCCTAAAGGCTGAGGGAACTAGACAGGCTACCTTGGAGAGGTGGGAAATCCCAGCCTTAAAGTTCTAGCAGATTTACTGTAATTCAGATATAAGCATGGCTCATGTGAAGAGATAATGGAAGTGGGGAAAATGCTTCATGGCTACAGTTCACACCTTAATTAGTGGTATAGTTTGTAGCCTGTTATTTTCTGTAACTATATCATCACATCTAACTCATAAGCTGCTTACCAGAACAGAGCAGATAATTCTTATATATGTGTCCTTCTTTTCCATAATGCAATGTTTAAAAATTTGTTTGATGGTGGCTTAAGTTTTTGCCATGGCTTCTTTTTGTTCTCCAAATAATGCATGAGAATAATTCCTAGCAGTAGAGTCCTAATGGATATTTCATAGTGAGTGCCTAAAATTGAACTACCAAGGATTTTGTTTATATTATCTTTTTGTTTGTTTTGCTTAGATAGTGAAGCAGTGGGCCTAGTTAAAAGCTCATTTGCTGGAAACTGAAAAATAATCTTCTTTTTAGTTCTGCCAGTGACCTTGCACAAGGCATACCTGTGTCCCCATGCTTTAATTTCTGCATCATTAAATAAGGAGGATGATACTTTCTGCCTTAGTCTGGTGAGATTTACTGCTGAGAAATGTTAAGTATAATTGTTTTTCAAAGCCTTTATAACTTCATCCAAATGCAGCAACAGTGTACTGCTTTTTTTCCCTGGCATATGTTTTTCTGATCTAAGAATGTGGTGTCGACATGTCAGATTTAGTTTTGTTTTCTGTCTTTGCAGTTAAAAACAGACCATGAAGATTACCTTGTACAGGGAAAAAATACTGTCTCCTTGTAAAAGGATGTGAGATATATATGGAATAAAATGGGGAGGCAAAAACTAGTTTCTTTTTAAACCTTTGAAAATACATAGTACCCCATCTCCTCAGTTTTCCCTCTCTGGCTGAGTGGAATCACCTTGTCTATTTCTGCCCTATAGAATCCATTCAAAAATAGTTCTCAGCATACCAGGCATTTTTTAATTCACCTTTTTCTGCATTAAGTCAGTTGGGCTATTGCTGACAGTTTTTATGCTGGCAAGTGAGCCAAGAGAGGCTCTGAGTGGCAGACAGCTGCTGGAATAAGAGCCTGGCACTCTGGGGAGAGGAAGACATTCATTCAACTTTCCTTGTCAGCATCTTCCCTTCCACTTTAACTTCTTTCTTTCTACCCTATAGTTATCATGATAATTCTCTCATCCATTGAATGCAGACTGTGGCCATGTTTCTTTTTCCATATATAGCCCAATTACATACTGTAAAATCCAACTATGTGTTGGAAAGCCCACCATTTTCCACAATCTTCCATGGCATGCCTAGAAATCTGAGTCTTCCATGAAAGAGAGCTGATTTCTACATGTAGGACTACAAAAATCTGTGGCAACAGATTCAACACAGCAGAGATATAACGTCACCTCCACTTTTAAATTTGCTTTTGCTTAACCTACTGAAATTTATTCACTGGCTAGGCCTTTTGTTCTGCTTTATGTTTGGATATTATGCCCATCTAAATTTTGAGAGTACTAAGCCTGGTGCTCTCATTTTCTTGCTGATTCATAAAATGGGATGTGAACAATTATTCCTGGTTTCTAGACTGCAAGTGATGTGGGGGTTTTTGGCTGGATAGGGTAAGGGCTCAGATCCCATGCACAATTTCATACTTCTAGATAACTGGCAACTGTTTAGGGGCCATTTATGTAGAACATAAGAAACACGGTGCACCCAAATTATTTCTGGCTGTGCAATGCAAACTATCTGTCCTGGACCAGCAGAAGTTACATCTAAATTCGTGTTCAAAGTAGTCCTTAAAAAGTCTTGTTATTCTTAAATTCTGGGAGAAATCTGAATCAAGGAAAGTAAATATTCAGTGATACTTTTAACATGTTCATCTTCAGGATTTTAGGGGATTTTTTTCTTTTCTCTCCTAAGAAAACAGAGTTTATTATTTAAGGAAGGATATCCAGACCCTCATCTGCTGTAAACAGTGTTTACTTCCTTAAATATCACAGAACTGCTTTACATTATCTGAAGATGCAGTTGCTTTGTTTTGTAAACCCCTTAACTGAAGCAGTTAGCATTTACGCCAATAATATATTGGTATCACAGTGCTATCAGTGCAGTATGTTTTTCACTTTGATTCCACTGCTGTAGAAGCAATACACATTTGCCACTGCCTTGGAATTTTTAGTCACATTTGAAAAGAGATCTTTCAAAGTTCACCACCTATTCCTTTTGCAAATGAATAATTTCTATACTTAAACTCTTTGGTTGATACATTTATACACTTGGTGCTTCATAAACCCTTGTAATTTTCAAGTCTGAAGAGTTAGTAATACAAAACAGTGAGGCAGACAGGAATATTTTCTGTTCTCCTTTTGGGATTCCTCACTTATTCCTAAAGATCAAAGCTTTTTAGCAGCTTTTACATCCATATTCTGCCACCCTCAGAGTTTGGATGTGAGTCTGTAGTCAGTTGTGCCTGCGCTGTAAATGTCCTTTCAAAGAAAACTAGCAGTAGAGTCCCGAGATATGCACAAAGTCAATCCAGAAAGTCACGTTTTCCCAAGGATGGCCACAGCTGTTTCTTTTTCTTTGTGAGCAATACATTGACTTAATCTAAAATACATTACCTTATTATCATGCAAATATTTATGCCACATTAGAATCAGACTGGCTTTCTTCACAATAGATAAGCTTCCTGTGTTAGTGCAGATAATGAAAATCCAATTTCTGAAAATGTTCTCTTATTGTTTCTTTTTTTCCTCTGCTTTTTATTAGGGAAGAACTTGCAATTATTTGCTCTTATTCAGATGTTCCAGAGGAAGAACTGAAGTTATATTTCCCACACATTAGGATTCTGATAATTGAAATTCACTGCTTTCTCTTCTTTCTATTGCCTTTAAATAAAGGAATGTACTAGGGAAAAAGACTCAGCTCAGTCTGGAATGATACAAGTGCAAGTCAGGAATAACTGAAAACAGTTTTGATCACCCTTTGAAATCCATGATTAAGCAATTTTGCTAACACTCAAAGAAATTCACTGGAACCTTTTGATTTATTGCACAATAGGTAGAAAGCTGCTTTTCTTCTTCTTCAGGCTCTTACCCTGCCAATGGATATTTGTTCTGCAAGTAGCACTGACATGAAAAGTCTGAAGTTGTCCACTTTTCTCCCTTTGACCCAAGTTCCCTTGGTAAACAGAGTACCATGAGAGGAGAGGAGAGCGGCGTTAATCCTCTAAGTTTAGCTTTGTGAAAAAGCCACACTGAAAGCTGTGAAAGCTTTGAGGGAAATTAGCAAAACTTTGCAAGCCTTGCCAGCATCTTTCCAGAACTCTTCCCATTATACTAGATTCCAATTTAAGAATACCCTTAATAATTTGAGGGAAATTAGCAAAACTTTGCAAGCCTTGCCAGCATCTTTCCAGAACTCTTCCCATTATACTAGATTCCAATTTAAGAATACCCTTAATAATTTCTTCCATATTAATAAAATATAAGTATGGAAATAACAGTGGCATGTCCCCTTCACTGAAGGAACTCCACTTAGCAGCATGGATTGTGATGTTGATTGCAATGCCAGTTCTCTGATCTGTTGATTTTTGCGTATTAATTGAATTAATTGAACTGATAAATTGAATTTTGCTGCCTCTGGGCTGAATAGTCAGGCTGAGTAACTGCCAGGCTTCAAAGGGGAAGGAAGGGACAGAAGAGGCACTGTGAGGACACAGAAGGAACAGAGGACAGACACAGAAGCACAGTCTGGAAGAGGTGCTGAGGCCACAAGAAATGAGAGCTCTGCCCTCCTAGAAGTGTTCCCTCACACTCACAGAGACAGGTTCCTCCAGTGTGACATTCCACCTCACATTCCACAGTCAGGTTTTGATGGAGAAGCAAACCCAGCCTGGCTGCTTCCCCAGGACCTCCTTGCTCCCACAGTTGGTTACTACCCCCAAAAAACTGTCTGCACTCTCTTAAACTTGGCTGGTATTGTGAGAAATCTAATGGCTTGGTAGAAATCCCAGTCCAAGGGCTTGGGAATTGGGTCTGGGAGCTCTGTGCTTCAGCTGACTGGAAAAGTGGAAACGGCGCAATCAGCTTTCCTCGAGAGAGTCCTGGGAGCCTGCCCTGACACTCCTCATCTCATTGCACTCAATAAGATGTCACCATCATTAAAGAAAATATAAGAAAGATGTCTCAACAAGGGCACAGAGGAAAATCAATATTAAAATGGTTATATAAGAGGAAGTACTTGATGCTGGAGGTCAAAGAGGACTCTGGTGTTGGAGCTGCTGGAATGGGGACTGGCATCTCCGAGTACAGCCCTTGTATGTGTGTGCTGCTATTCTTCTAGGACACCAGCACTGCTGCTGCCAGAAAAGAGCAGAGCAGGGGTCTCCACCATGTCCAAAGGCTGGGTTCCTTGCATCCTGACTCATCCTGAATTGAAATTCTCCCAAATTTACAGAAATGGTGAAGCTCTACTGGATGAGCAAACGTTACTTTGAATGTAGTCCCCAACCCCTTTTGCAAGCAAACATATTCCTAATACCATGTTATTACCTAAATATTGTTTCCCATGGCATGGAAACATGGGGGACAATTATTTAAAATAATTTACTGTGTTAATATTCCAGCACATGGTATTGTATTCCAATATATTTTGTCTCCTCTATAACTAGCAATGTTCAGAAACCAACCTGCTTTTAAATAGGGGGCTGGCTGTGAGTTTGGGGTGTTTAATAAAAGCCTTATATTTCTAGACTGAGATAAATAGTAAACATGTCCAAATATATGAAGAGGACCATCCTGAAAAGGAAAAGGGATATGAGACTCCCTGATGATCTCAAAAGTGACAGAACAAATGAGCCCTGTCTTCCCTATTAACTGACCCTGACTCCAAGTGCTTTTTGATAGCACAGATGGCATAGAAAGCACTGGACTCTCTCTGTCCTGAGAAAAAAGTGGGTCATATAGCACCACCATCAATTTAAAACAAAGTTACTCTCTTGGAATCAGTGATTTTTTTT
>VWZN01004381.1:228914-260371 GCA_013396955.1 Regulus satrapa | reverse complement strand
TTTTTTTTTTTCAAAAATTGTGCACTGTGGTACCCTTTTAATGCAAAGGAATTATTATCACTTTACCAAACATGGGAGTACGGTGTTCTCTAGTCCAGTAAGGGAAGAGATTTTAATTCCGGTGACAAAAGGAGAGTGTCCTTTGAGAGATGATCTCCACAGATGACTCACTATAATAAAATATGCTTTTTTTTTGTAGCTTGATTTTGTCATTTATGTGGGATTCATATCATTTAACAGTAGCTACCTAAGCATGAGGTATCTTTCCTAGTTTAATCATCAGCGTACTTTTTACAGTAGCAGAAGAAATCAGTGCCATCATGAGTTGATTCATCTCACCCACATCAGCAAATTGCCATTGTCTGTATACTGTGTATGTGAGTTAGACTAGTCCACAAGGTAAATTAATAGCTGAAAGTCCTACTGAACAGGAAATGGATAAAAACTCCAAAGCAGGCAGGTTTCTGGGGTTTTCGTTTCTTTGTTTGTTTTTTGAGTTACATCCATATAGATCTTCTAGTTTCTTGTAGAAACACATAAATTTCCTATGTTTTAATGCCAAAGTGAAATTTATGTCAAGAGAAAAAAACAATCAAGGTAAAGAAGAAATAAAAAAAAATATTCTGCGTTTTTTGTGGGGTTTTTTTTGTTGTTTTTTTTTTTTTGGTTGGTTGGTTTTTGGTTTGTTTTTTCTTGTATGTTTGTTTTTTGTTTTTTGTTTCTTGGTGGGGTTTTTTGTTTTGTTTTGTTTTGTTTTAATGAGAAGGGCATATCTTTAGTGGTATGCAACTCCCTACACCTCCTTCCTTTATGTATAGTGCCACAAATTCTCAGTGTTTCCTGAGCCTTAAATCTCCTCCACCCACCTCTCTGCTTGAAGATACTCAGCTCATATAATGATGCACCAAATTTTCTGTCTATGCCCGGATTCCTCCTTTAAAAACTACAATTTTAGCCAGATTTAGCTAATCCTGGGATCCCACATAGAATTCCTAAGATATAGGTCCTCATGTCCTTTCTCACCTCCTTACAGGCAATTGGGCTTTTACAGATGTGCCTTGAGATTTGTGGCCACAGTTAAAACAGAGGTGCTCTAGCCAAAAGTGAGATTTGGTAGCAGACAGTTTGTCAATGGCACCACACATCACACCAGGAGAAAAATCACATCCTCTGCAGCTATTAAAAGCTACATTTGGATATATTTGCAAAGAAAGATCCAGCAATCTTTAGAGTAGCAAAGATGCTTGTGCATCTCATGCATTCAACTTAAGAGAAGCACAGGAGAGAGAAAGTCGTTTGGAAGATGCCAAGAATTTCCTTCCACGAGGGGAATCAGAGTGGGCTTGTACTGAACAGTGAGCAAGCAAGAGATTCCACCAAGTGCTGAGTCTCCGTGCTGATCACTCTGGGGCAGCGCCAGCCATGTACAGTTGTTGTGAGCATTCAGCAAAGTATTTAAAATTATTCTGCTTAGCCAACCATGGCTTTGTGATGTGCTGTTTATCATAACAGTTGCTGCTTACAGAGAGTGACCTCACTCTGCTCTTACTCACCAAGACAAATCACTCCATATTTTCTACATGTCCTCTTGTAAATAAAAGTGCTTGGGAGCAAAAGGTGGCATTTTCAAAAAGCTGACTGGTATAAGTGTTAAACCACATCATAAATTGTCTCTTTAAAATCTCATCATAAAATAAATACAGGTAATTTTTAAGCAGCTAATGCTCATTTGTTTTTAAAGCTCTGAGCATTTCTAGAAGGTGTCTAAATGGTCACTTTAGAAGCACAGACATGAAGGGCTATTGTTACCTAGACAAGTCATGTGAGTTTACAAACTTTGATGATTTATCTCCCTTGCCAGGATTTTGACACCAATGCTCTTTGTCCAGACAAACAGTGCCTCAGTCAGTCAAGGAGCATTCTGTTCCAGGAGGAAGGACCATCCCTCCTGATCCTCTGAGACCTCTATCCCATCTCCCAAAATGAGCCCCAACTCTGAGTAGCAGACTCAACAGAAACAGAAATTCCCACGTGCTCACATTATAAAAAAGGTGCCTCTGCAGCCATCCCACTGTTGTACAGTGCAACTTCTCCTCATCCCTGTTGCAGACGTCAGGTAAAGAGAAATGATCAATCAGCTGGGGATGTCTAAACCCCCTCACCACACAGGTTTTCCTCCATCCACCCCTTGTGATCAGTGCTGACAAAATGTGTAACACAGTGCACAAAACAAAGGCTTTCCTGGATGGACTTTTGGACATCTTAATCACAGAAGCAACACCATTAGTCTTCATTTAGAAAGCAATAGATATATTTTCTGTAGCAAGTAAGTAAGCCTTCTTTTTCATTCCTTGCTTTCTGCAATAATAAAGATGCATATTTTACTCTTCTGTTTTGTGCTAAGCAGAGAGAAAGAGACTGCAGCCTGTATTCTTGCTTTAGTGGGCCCTTCTTGTCTCCTGCTTCATGCACGTCTACACTTCTGTCCTTTATAAAATAAAGGAACCAGCAATAACTACCTCTCTTCTTCATTTGCTTTGGCTCTACTAAGAAAACACTTTCAGATATCAACGGATCAAATGGGGCAATTCATCCATGCAGTAATTGCATAATTGTGAGCTTGTCCAGAAGAACTGTAAGGAAGATAAGGATTTCCCCATGGGAAAGTTATACACAAGTAGAATGTAAATGTGTCAAATGCACAGCAATACATGTCATTCTCTTCCTTCCATAGCAAGCATCAAAAACTGAGAAAACAAGTAACTTAAACCAGTTCTTTGACATTCCTACAGATGGGTCATATTCATTACAGAATAGTTTCTTCCTTTGCTAAAAGGGGGTAGCACTCTCAATTAGATTCCCTCTGTTAGTATTTAGAGTTCTAAGAGTTCCAGGTAGAAGCAGCTATTGAAGGGTAAAATATGTGTTGTTATTGTTGCTCACTGCTATTTGATAGCCATCAGAGCCCACCCTGAGGCATGGTAAGTATGAAGGAAAATCCAGGCTGTAGGGACAACTCTTCTAAAAAGCAGCCTATTATATCTCTCTCTCTTTCTCTCTCTTTTTTTTTTTTTTTTTTTTTTTTTCTTAATTCAAAAGGATTAAATGCACCAACTAAAGTTAGTATAAGTCAGTTACACCCTTTTGTTGCAATCCTGTATCACTAAAGTCCATGTAAATTCAGTAGAAGCAGGGATAAAGACTTTATTTGAACAGCAGTGGTTTATTATAGGTAGTTTTCATTTAACTGAAAATCCTCCCAGCAACAAAACTATTTGTAAGGAAATGTTGAGTTTGTTGCTGAAGAGAGAATTTTAAACATGCAGTATGTTTCAAGCCACTAGTTTGTGGTCTTGAACAATTTCCGTCTGAAATGGAAGCCATAACCATCCCATTTTCTGCCATGGCTAGTCAAGAATCGGCCTTTTGGTGTTTATAGCACCAACTTAATATCTTGAGTTTGTATTCCTGAAAGATAGACAAACCCTTCTTGGCACTGACTGGCTTTATTGTGGCAAAATAGGCCACAATAATGTGATGTTGTGTATTTAGCAGGTCTGTTCAGTTATTTCCTATTTACCTAGTCTTCTTTTAAAGTTACTACATTTCTTACAAGATTTCCACTAGACTAGAAGGTTTAAAAACTACTGCTGAGTCAATACAAAATAAAGTAAGGAAAACAATATAAACAGGCCCCCTGAGATATTTATCTCTGATTTCTAAGCAATTATTTCTATTTTTTAATATAAGTGAGTGAATAAAGATGTTTGAAGACAGAGAAACAGTTTATCCTGCTTTTTGTATTTTTTTCTAGGCAGGGTGAAGCTACCTAATACACACATTTCAAGCAAATATGACAGAATGAGGACATAGTGGTTATGATACTCTACGTATACTTGGGACTCTGGGCAAATTCAGTAGGATTGCTGCAGTCACTTGAAACACACACAGTTGATACCATCCTCTGAGTAAGAGAGGACGGGGCAGAAATCACTTGTTAGTTAAATGTAAAATAAGGGAACTAATGGATAATTCAGAATCCTAATCAACTGTGGCGAAAAACCAGCCCCACCTCCTGTGCTCTCAGCCGTGGTGCTGCCCAGTGCCTTCGCAGAACAGGGAATGTGCAGCTGCACCACCAGAGCCACACTTTTAACACTCTGACACGACTGGAATGCCAGCCCCAGCTCCTTGAAGGAGTGGAAGTTTCTGCTCATCTAAGGGCCTTATCCAGCTTTTCGGAGTGCCTGGATGCTGATTGGAATGGACTTTGGACCTGGCTGCTGTCTCTGAACCTCTGCTCAAAAGAGAAATTAGAAACGTTGAGGCAAGTCACGGAGAAAAGTCTCTCTGTGTCACATCTCATGGTTAGAACAGGACTAAACTGGATGCTGGATGTGTCAGGATCAGGCATGGATGTAAGAGCTGCAGTCCTATGCCCTGCAATGGGTTACAGAGGTTTGCTTATGCTGATCTTCCTTTTTGTGCTGTTTCTGTTCCTCAATAGAATAACTTTCAAAATAATTAGTTCTTTTTGGTAAAAACCTAATTATGATGTAGTTTATAAAACCTATTCTATGTCCTTAGAGGGCCAAGAGTTATTTAATTAATCCTTCCAGACAACAGGTTAACAGGGTTTTTCAGGGACATCAGCATGGCAGAAGAGTTGGGTTGTCTTAGTCCAAAGGCATGAAGAGAGTGAAAATGGAAATGACACAGCAGCAGCAGCAGCTCTGTTAAGTAGGACAAGGAATAATGACTTTAAACTGAAAGAAAGAAGGTTTACATTAGATATTAGGGAAAATTACTCACTATGAGGGCAGGGAGGCTCTGGCACAGGCTGCCCAGAGAAGCTGTGGAAGGCCAGGGTTGGTGGCACAGCCTGGTCCGAGTGGAAGCTGTCTCTGCCCATGGGCTGGAACTAGGTGACCTTTAAGGGTCCTTCCAAACCAAACCACTCAATGATTCCATATGAGTTTTGTAGAGAAATGTATGATGTGGTTAATATCATTCTCTCTACAGTATTAGAAATGCAAAGGAGTTATTATTTTTTCTGTGAAGCTTGAATCTTTGTAGACACAAAGACAGGAGGAGACTAAAACTTCTCATTGATATATGGGATTATAAGGAAGCAAGTCAAGTGTGAATTTCCTACAACTGATTTGGATTATACTTATCACAACAAGAATTACTCTATGAAGAAGGAAGTTTTGTGAAACAATTGTACAATATTTCCAGAATAAAAGAAGAATCAGGCTTAGGGGTTAATTTTAAAGCATATTTTAAGAAGCAAGCAGACCTGATCAAATGTCAAGAACCAATTTGTTCGTGTGAGATTTGCCACCAGAAGGCTCTAAAATCAGTCAGGGCATAGTTACTATTTCACAAGTCTTTATCATATCAGTGAGCTTCATGCTGTTAGATTAACTTGCACACTGAAATTTCTGAAGACAGAAGGAAAAAAAGATAATTGAGGGAAAAGAGTGAAGAAAAGTTTAAAATAAAGGCAAAGGAAATAAAAAGTATCTGGAGATGGGGTATAGGATCTGTGAAGAGTAAGTATTGCTAGAATTTAAAAGAAAATTAAATAATGTGGGGTGGGGGCAAAAGATGGTAGGGGAAAACAAACATTCCTGATTAACAAGAAAATAAAATGAGAATTTACTGGGACTAACAGAGGGAAGACTAAGCACTGAGTATTTAGTTGTCTCTAGCTGGGGGATAAGACAAACATCAATGCATAGATTTTGCCCTGCTAGCTAAGTAGTGATTAATTCCATTCCATTTAAGCATTTTACTCTATCCTTTACTTATTGATGGAGGTTGTGATCTTTCTACTTCTGCATCATCCTGTGGAAAATGCTGTTACAAATGAAGTAGGATCTACTGTCTGCTCTGTTGCAATTACTTTCCTTATAAAATTAATTTTTAAATTGTCACCAGGTCAAAGGGAAATTTTATGTTCAGGTTATCCTGGATCAGATCATTACTGTTAAAATTATTAAGATCCCTATGGAAGTGCAGTAATTTACACCAGTGGGGAATTAGGACTCTGTCAGTTCAAGTACAGTCTAAAGCAGATACCTGATAGAACTATTACAATTAAAAGTGACATAACTTCATTGAAGTGAGAATATTGTCTGTGCTGAGACCAATGCAGTGCAGTTATGTGAGCCAGGTTCTATATTGCTTCACACCAATAAGTAACTTCAATATACCTTTGCTTTTTACACTGAATATCAAAAACATTTATATCTTTCATTTAAGAGTAAATTTCCTGTAGTTGAATAATACTCTTTGTATTTTTCTTAAATTTTCATATCGTTTTGCTTTGGTCTATGAGGCACCTTTTAACACGCATTGCCCAGACCATAGCTCCACCGAAGAGCTGATGTTGAAATATTGTCATGGATTAGTTTTCAGGGAGCACAGGCAAAGGTCAAGAATATAGGAACACTACACTGGCTTAATCCTGTAGTTCACTTAACCTTATAATCCTTTCTCATTTCCTATCAGTGGCTAGCACAACAGTCCTTTAAAATCCGTGGTGTAATCAGTCTTCCCCTTTAAGTATTTCCTTGCTGGGATAAGCATGGAAACATAGCTTATTACCTCTTTCAAAAACAATTTTGAAATTGTTTGAAATATTCTTGTGTTTATTCCTGTTATTAATTGACTAGACTCCTTTTGAATGTAATCAAATTTCTGGTCTCAATCGCTGTGGGGTTTTTTTACAAATAAAGGTGTGGGTTTTGTTCAGAGTTCTCACATTACTCATTGCTGAAGGAACATTTCCCTATCAGGTCTAATTACAGTGTTTTACACATTATTCCCCATCCTATTCCTTATGGTTCTTAAAGTCTTTTTGGACTTCTGGCCATCAGTAAAGTCTTCATTAAGCTGTCTGCAACAACATGCACATCTCTTTCCTGAACTGAATAATTAATTCTAGCTCCTTTGCACTCTCACAGATGTTTCAGTGCTTTGCCTAGGCTGATGGTGAGTCTGCTGTGCTGTCACGAGCCTGGTGGGGCTCATCCATCAGCCCAGGGTGTGGATCCAGACCATGGGGACACTGAGACTGGGAGCACTTCCCCAACAGCATCACTGCTGTTTAAACCAGAAAGCCAGCATGGACATCCTTCCACCCCTCACTCATAAATCAGCCTTGCTTTGTGATCATTGCCCCATATACCCATACTCTCAGCAAACTTTGCTGCCTTCCTGTTGGATGTGTTTTTCAACAATTATTTAACTATATTAAGCAATTTGGTACCTAATACACCAAGTTAAATTCTTGATTTTATATTTAACTTGTCAGAAAAAATAACAAACAAACTTGATTTTCTGGCTCCTCACATGTGAAATCCCAAGCTCAATATTTACACAACCTGGAAGACACTGTGGGAAAATATGTGATGAAAGTCAAGGAAAATATGTCCTAGAATTTTTAATATATTCTTAAAATTTCTTGATTCCTATAAAATATAAATCAGTATTCATGATGAATTTATGATTTCTTTTTTTTTTTCCCCAGTAACAGAATATGTTCCTATAAAGAATAATTTTAGACTAAGGTATTAAAAAAATGCACTGAGATGCTGTATGGAACAATTTAAATGCTTTAGAAAGAGAGCAGAGGTTACAGTGCAGTATCAAGGTGCTGAAAATCACTGGTTCACTTTGCTCTGAATTTATCTTTCCACTGGTTTTAAATTTTTTCATCCTTAGTGAAACACAAAAAAAAAAAAAAAAAAAAAAAAAAAAAAAAAAACCCAAAAAAAAAAAAAAAAAAAAAACCCAAAAAAACAAAAACAAAAAAAAAAAAAAAAAAAAAACCCAAACAAACAAACAAAAAAAAAACCCCAAAAAACCAAACCAAACCAAAACAAAACAAAAAAAAAGGTTGAATTGTAGTTATAGATAGTAAAGAGACAAGGCAATCTTCAGATATGAGCTTTAATTATTAAGGCCTTTACTAAAATTTTACTAAATTACTTAAAGAAAATAATCTAGCAGAGCAGGGCAAATAAACTTCTAGGCCATTCCTGCATGACACAAAATAATAAAGTGCCTGTTCCTGACCCTTACAGCCCCCAAGACCCCTTGACCAATATTGCTACAAGGAGGAGACAAATACATCATGAAAATGGGGAGTGGAATTAGCCAGGCTTCATCAAATGTGAGAGAAATAACTAAAATCTTTTGTAAATTGAGTTTAAAATTTGGTGACAGGTCTGGAAACCTTCACAATATGTCAAAACCCTAGCATCTCACTAAACATGCACATAGAAATGAGGAAACTTCCTACAACTTCTGTGTGCAACTCCCACAGATGGGATGGCATTTAGTACAGAAGCACCAATATTTTTATAGCAAAATAGTAAACAACACAAAGATAAGATTTTCCTTACTGTATTTGACAATCTAGGAAATCAAATGGGTTTAATTTCCAGAGATTTAAACAATTTTTAGTATTTAATGAAGATTTCTTTTCTGGTTTACATTAAAAGTAAAGAATGCCTTTATAAGAGCATGTAAGAGAAGGTTTAATGCAGGTGATACAGAGCGTGATGATGCTTCCCTGAGAACGACTCACAGGTCTCCATATTAACTGTGTATGTCGTAGGACTAAGCAGAACTGCAGAGAGACCAAATAATGCATGATTGCCTGCTATTTACAGTTTGTTGAGTTCATGAGATGTGAATAATCAGCAGAGCTCTGGGAGCACAAAATTTTTTTTTTATTTTTTTTTTTTTAAATATTAAGCCATGCTTTCCACTGACCAAATGCCCAGGGCTAGGCTATGCCCCAGTCCTTCCAGCAGAAACTTCTCACATCCTGCACTTCACAGCCACTCTGGAGCAGTGTCTACCAGGGCCTCAAGGGGCCACTCACAAAGGAATTATTCAGAGTTATTGATGGGGGCACCACCAGGCCCTGCTTGGATGATAGGTACTTTACAGCAGAACATTAATTTTTAAGACATTTTTTTAAAATGAACCTTCATAGTGTGGAGTTTAAAATGCCCTTACTCTTCTTCCCTGAACTCCAGGTAGTTCTGGTTTAGAAACAGTCCAAGGAAATTGCACAGTTGTGGTGCTTGCAGATAAAATAGTCCATATAAGGCTATCACCTCATCTAATTTGTACTAAGACAATAGTTCGAATAAGCATTATATAAGTTGACAAAGGAGTTTACCTGTAAAGACTGTGCTTGTGTACACATGGTTTTTTTGGGGGTGTAAAATTTACTTCAGTCTGTAAAATTCAGAGTGATGGAGAGGAACAGCACTAACTCAAACTACCTGTAAGTAAATTAACTCATTCTTTGGAGGCACGTGACCATTCATAGCTTCCCCTGTTTGTACTGCACCATTGCTACTATCCTATCAAGTGTCAGTTGTTTTCTTAAGGCTGAAAATTTTAAAATACTTTGCCTACCTGCTAAAACCAGCCAGCTACAGAATTGCTTTCGAATAAATGCTGCTGGTTTTTATATGAAAGATTTATAAATATGGGAAATGAGTGAGTGAAATAGCAATTTTTGCCCTAGATTCTGAACTGCCCAGTGGGTGTCCTTCACATTTAAAAAGCTTTCCTTCTGCCAGTAATGTTGAGTCCTCACATATGCTCCACAGTCTCTGTTTTGCTATGCACAAGGCTAACTGCAAATGTGAAGGTTGTTAAGTGGGAAAAATATATTTATTTTGGTTTAGTAGCCAGAAAACCATGTTTATTTGGCACATTTAAACTAAATGACACTTAATTACTAAAAGAAAAGTGTGATACAAATGAGGTATGTGATCAAGGATCAGATTTGCTGCCAAGCCAGAGAAAATAGAGTTGGTTAACATTCAACTCTAGCTATCATGTAAAAAACACTCAGGGAAACATGTACTACACTAAATACTGCCATGCTTCTCTGGTGAGATCATTTGGACAGACAGCTGATAGAATTATTTTATACCAAGTAAACCACCATTAACAGTCACCATATGTTAACCCATATTTCTATTTACAGCCAATTAAGAACTGCATTATTCGGTTCTTTCCCCTTCATGCTAGCTGGTATGTTAAAAAAAATAAATAAGTTAAAAAGAAGCACTCAAGCTTACTTGAGTAGAGCAAACCTCAAGCAAATTTAGTTGACATTACCTTACCATTTTATATCTGGGGGATCTAAGGGGATATTGCTATCCCTCTTGAATAGCTCCTGAGTCCTCTTAATAACAAAAATTAAAGGATTTCATGAAGAAAAAATATATTGGCAAGCATAAAAGCATGAAAAGTTTGTATTTCTACAGTATCTGCCTAAAAGTAATAAGCATTGCTGGTTGAAAATATAAAATGGCCTTATTTATCTGAACAAATATCTCAATTTCCTTGCACCTCTTCCCTCAAATGGCCACAAACAGATATCTAAAGGGTCATAAGAACAAGTCAATAGTGTAATTCTTCCTCAGAATATTTGCTCAGCCTCCAAAAATTTGCATCATAGAGCTTTTCTAAGCCACAAATACAATATGGTGAGGACTTCCAGAACTAGGTCTGATAACAAATATAGAGCAAGACGCCCTCATGATTTAACAGAGAGTCATTAATGTAAATGTAATGGCAGTGGATTGGTTACTGAATAGATTGTAAAAAATAGAAACAAAAAATCACTGACTCCAGTAGGTTGTGCCAGAATGCTACAGGCAGTAATAGCAACTGAAACATTGAGGTCAGCAGGAACTAGCAGGGAATCACAGACTAACAAACAATGTTATTTAAGCACAACAAAACAGTCAATGTCAATGCTGCAAAAATGGCAGAAGTCAGGTTGGAATCAGCGGCTAAATGAACTGGGGCGAGTGCCATGCAGCAAAAAGCCATGATATTCAAACTATAGAAATACTAATAACTACAAAGCAGAGCGTCCTAGTTGTGCAAACCAACACATATTCAAACAGCACTGCAAAGGGCCAAGGTACTGCACTTTGCCATCACTTTTATGACCTTTGTGCATGAGGACAAGACCTGGCACTCTTCATGCATCCAGCTCTAGCAACCAACTGATGTGTATAATCTTTAGGGGAAAACCTTATGGATGATTTTTTAATCACACTTTAAGTTTTCCTTTCTTAACTGGACCATGAGAAACAAACAAAAATGTCTGAGAGAAGAAACCATTGAAGAGCCTATGTGAGTTTTCAAAGCTTCCAATTTCACACCACCCATAAGGAACAGGGTTTCTGTTTCCATTGTTGTCTCCAGAAACAAGGAGCAGCTCCTCTCAGTTGCTGTCAGCTGGACTCAGTCTTGTTTGGGTATTCACAGCAGTAAACTGCAACAGCTTTCCTCTCCTCTGCTTACACATGGATGCTTTTTCAGGGAACAGCTTTGTTTACATTTACTTTCTAAGTGAGAGTTTAAAATTTCCTCTCTACACTACTGTTTGATCTCTAACCCATTCCCTTCTTCAGACTTTCTCTCTGGTCTGCATGGCCTAGGATTCCTTAGGGCTGGCTGTAGACCTAGAGACTGAGGCAAAGATGACTTTCAGTAACTCTCTGGATCATTCCAGGTCATCCACCTCGCTCAGCACTGAGCCCACTTTCCTTAATCTTCCTTTTGCTACTGATATAGCTGAAGAAACTCTTCTTGTTCCTGAAATCTCTTGCCAGATTTAATTCCTTAGTAGCCTTAAGCCTTTCTCTGTGCATCCTTGCATACTCTGAAAACATTCATACATTCCTTCCAAGTAGCCTCCCCTTTTTTTTGCACATTCTGTAAACTTTATTCTTCAGTTTGAGTTTTGCCAGAAAATTCTTGCTTACCCATGCAGGCCTCCTGCAGGAATGCACTGAAACCTATTTCTAGAATACTGAAGGAGTGAAATACACAGATTGTAAAGTCTGAAATATTTTCCAAAAACTGAGAATACAATCCAGAACAATTTGAAGATTTCCTAATTTGGCAACTTCACTGTGATCCTAAACAATACAGTAGACACTTTCTAAAAATCCTGTCTATTGTGTATATTTAATACTGACATAAAAAATAGTTCCTGGCAGCAGGAAGTTTTAGAGACAGGTTATTCTGATTTCTCTTAAAATAAGCATGATTTAACTGAATTTAAATAGCGCTTTCTTTCCAGCAAAGGACATAGCCAAGTCACACCAAGTAGAAGACTTGTTTTGTTTCCTCAGCAGCTCAGCCTCGCAGGAAATAAATGCACAACACTTAGCTAGTCCCTTGGTAAAAGAAATAATGCAAGATGTCAAATAACTGGTGGTGTGAAGTTTTTACTGAAAAGTGTTAGTATCCATCTACAGAGACCAGAAAGCTCAGGCTGAGTTTTCCTGCTGCCACCCATGCTGTGGTTCTGGCTATGTGAGACATTCCGCTGAAAGCAAACTCATTTTAGGACAGCCTTGTTTCTCAGTATGCTGTGAGTGTAAATAAAACCACCTAACGATCACCAATGTGCATACAATTTAAAAGACAAACAGTTGTGACTTAGAAGGAATAAATTAATGGTCTGAAATTCCTCTGGGTTTCAAATCACTGAGTCAAAATGGGTCATGTGAGAGCCGCCTAAAATGAGCAGTGGAATTATTCCCAGACAAAAAAGAATTTTTTTATAAAGATAATTGTACTTCTAGTAAAATTCATGCATCTTGTTTCTTCAGACAAGATGTGTATTATAAAATAAAACTTAAGGCCCCTATGGACAGTTGCTTACTCTGAAAAAAAAAAAAGTTAATAGAAGTATAAAGCCCTCTTTTCCTTTTCTTGATGACATCAGATGAAAATAAAGAATAAAATATGAGTTTCCTCTTGCATTAATCATTTTATGTTTTTAGTTATCTGTTATGAACACAGTGATAGGTAAATACCCTAATAATATCAAATAAATTGTTAATTATTTAATAAGCAGTAAGTCAGCATTTACATTTGATCTTCTTCCAGCTAATGCTGAATATGATCCACTTGTACTAAACAAAATCTCAAGGACTGGAAGATATTCAGGATCTGTTGGAAAGGTCACATTGGCTGAAAAATGCATTTGATTTACACTGTAATGAAAAATTAGTCTCTTATCTCAATGAAGTAGGTGAATAAAACACAGCTTTTAAACAGCTGCTTTGTACTCTCCTATGCACTGGAGTCCTTACAGAAAAGTTGACTCTACATAAATAGGAAGCAAAGCATGTACTAACTGTGGTGTCATAAAACCTGTCACTTAAACCCTTATCAGCAGCTGAGGAATGAAAGCAACAAATGCAACCTCAGCGTCTGTGAGGGGCTCCACCGGGGAAGCAAGAAACTCCAGGTAAGCAGTTGTGACTTTCAGGTAAATAGCTGAAGATCTGAGCAAAAACTAGAACTGCAGATGTTTGGATAACCATTAGGGGAAAAGTCCTGCAGCATCTCTAGGTGGAACATATCCCCTTTAAAACCTCTTACAGTTCTTTGAAGGAGATTCATTGTCAAGGTCTTTGAAGGTCAATTCATTGTCCTTGGGTTCTTGAAAGAGCCAGTGACAGTGGTCTTGAAAAAGGAAAGCTGTCACACAATGAAAGAGAACAGTTCTCTTGCAGATCAGTAATTCATTGAAAACACTAAACAAGAAACAAGTAAAAAGAGACAACATTCACAGCTGAGGATGGTTGTCACAGAGCCCCAGTGGCATCCATTTAGTAAACTCTGCTATGCGACATATTTCTGAATTAACAGCAAAAGAGAGTGAACAGGGAGGTAAGACGTTTCCAGGTGATGCAAATTATCTGGGATCAGATGAAATGCAATGTTGATTGCTGCAAGCAAAAATAGCTACCTCAACATTTAAAAATAGGATTTGGATATTTTTTTACCATGAGGAAAAAATGAGTAATTTTGGAAAGTCTTCTGAAGATCCCTGTTATAAGTCCAGAAAAGCAAGCAATGTTAAATACTAGAGGAAAAACTGAGAACAAATCAGAAAACCAAGTAGTCGCCTTGTGTTCCATCTGTTTTGATTTTTTGCTTGAAATTCTGATCACAACTTGAAGAACACAGCAGAATGAGGAAAGATACAGAAAAAGATTTAAAAATATTATCAGAAGCACAGAGCAGCCTTTAATTTGGAATAATGAACACATTATGACTTAAGGTTTGAAAAGAGACAATATATTACAGATCACAATAAAATCTATAAAGATGGGGACTTGTTGCTTTGCATGTTACAAGTAGTTCTTATCCATATAAATGAACAGGTAGCAGATTTAAATGTAATATTTCATGACCTTGTGGAGGTCAAAACAACAAGTTTCTACTTAGTAATTAATAACAAACTAAATTCAGAGGTCTATAATCATCTACTCTGCCTCACTCTGCTTCTGACCCCTTTTTGACTGCTGGAAGAAGGAAAGCATCACTCTGTATATGCCCACAGTAATTCTCATCCCTCTGTACCCACTGCTAGCCCATATTTGCTACAGGCCACTGATAGACACTATAGGCCTTCACACTTCAAAAAAAAGCTAACTTTTGATCTACATTTGTGCTAAACAATATCCCACACCTGAAGAGAAAGGGCAGGTGGACCATTTCATGTGTGTTTGTCTGAGCACTAGGGTAAGCCTCAGTTTCCCCAGTGATTCTGGGCCATTCTGCAATCCTTGTCCTTGTTGACTAGAAAGGCTTTCTTAACCTGTCTGTAAACATAGTAGGATATTTTAAGTTTGCAGTGAATTGGAAAGTAGGAAAGTTTTCTGAACACTACAATGTAGTCAAAGTCGGGACTCATATTTTGGCTCTAGGTGCTCATTTACAAATGAGCAATTCATCTTATGAGACAGAGAGGAAACAGCTCCAGGTTTGTGTCACGGGGCTGCAGTGAGAAGTGTTTCTCATTGACATGACTCTGCTTTGGACTGAGGAACAGCACGACTGACTAAACCGAGAAAGCAGAAGCTGAATTTTTCTCTGACTTTCCTCATTGTTCTGATCAGAGTGAGAGAAGGAGACTGTGAAAAACAGCTAAAAGTGTTTAATGTACCTAAAGCAGAAAACAGAAGCATAAGACAAGACAATGAACACTAAGGAGGAAGAAGACATCTATGATGGAGGCAGATAATTGCTGTTCTCAAAGGATTGGGCAATAAGTGTGAATAAAGCCTAACTTCAGTCTATTGTGCTGTGCAGATGGCTCTTGGGAGAAGAAACAAAAGTCTCTTTGATCATTTGAGGCTAGGCAAAGAAGTCAAATATACTGATATAGCTGTAATCCCATATTGGCAGGTCAAGGTAACCTGGCATGTCTGCTCCAGAGAACATCAATATTCTGTTAGAGCACTGAAGATATTATTATGAGACACCTTGTAGCTGGACTGGCCTGTGTTGTTGTTTTCAGCTGAGACAGACTACTCCTAAATTTATGAAATCCCACAGAATAGACAAACCTTCAGGGCTTTACAGAGGTTTCTGGATGGATTTTGTTTTCTTGTATCAAGACTGCTAATACCTGTAAAAAGATAGAGAGTATCCCAGAAGAGACTGACTGAGAAGAGAATGCTTATTAAAAGCATAAAAAGGTCAAAGAATGCAGCTGTGTGCCTTGTTTCAAAAGTATATAGAATTATTTTTAAAATAAAATGAACAAAGTATATTTCCTGGCATGCAGCCTGGCAATAATTATGAATTTAATAACATTAAAAATACTATTTTTAACAGAATCAAAGTATTGATTTAATTCAGAGACATTCAAATTATGTCTTTGACTTTGTTAGATGTTAAAGCATCATATTCTGCATACACAGTATATTCTAGGGAAGAAACTGAATATTCTTTACAATCATAATATGGCTAATCTCTAACCATATACACACAAAATACATTTTATAGTAAGGTTTTCTTCTACTGAAGAGTCAATTACAAAATATTCAAAACAAACAGAAGTGTGTCCTAAAATCTAGTGCTTTATAGCAGAAATAGTAAGTCTGAAATCTGCTGCCCTCATTTTTATGAGCTGGGGGACAAATTTCTGCCTTGGTATTCTCTAGGTTCTGTCTGCACAAATGTTGGTATATACTATTATGAAGAACTAAGGGTGCACCTCTTTCCCTTATGGTGCACTGTGCAATAACCCTCCAACTGTTAATTTCGTTCTGTATTTGCCAGAATAAATTATATCCCTTATGGCAGTTCAGTAATATGTTCCTATAAATGCTAATATAAAGTCAATAGAAAACAAAAGAATGACTTCTGTTGATTCCATCAGACCTTGTCTGTATTTTAAAATAGGAAAAGAAAAAAAAAAAAAGGAAATAAATAACTTATTGCCTAGGAACTTATTTTAAATGACATATGAATATAAAGCTGTATTTTTAAAGTTTGGAAGCAAACACCTTACATATGAATTTTTTATTAATGCAAGTTATGGATATGGATCACTAGAAACATTATACTTGGGAAGTGGCAGGCAATAGTTTAATGGAATGACCACTCTTCCCCTCTGGTACTCCCACTGGTTATAGGTCTGGACAATGTTACATCAAAGAGCAGCAGTTGACACCAGGGCAATCTGACACAGACCTGGAGCTATTTCCCTTTTCCTTCACATGATAAATTGTTCATTTACAAATGAACACCTTGAGCCAAAACATTAATGCAGAGTTTGCCTGCATCCTACTGTTTGGAAGAATTGTTATAATGACAAAACCAATTAATATTACATAGGTGCCTGCCTGATGTGATTTGTCATTGAATAATTTAATTTGTTTGTAGTTAATATTCACAGACTACAGTCTTCCAAATTAAATCACTTTTCAAAATGCTCAAATTCTATTAACCTTTGTGTTTGTTAATACAGGCTGTTACTCAAAAAAACATACATTTTGTCAAGTCAGAGCAAGTTTCTGGGAAAAGGGAAGAGATTTAGATGAATAGCAGTAAAACAAAGCCTGTGCTTTTACTGCTCAATAACGGTTATTTCACAAAGAGGAGAGTGTATTTTAAGTTCAAAACTGTCTCAATCATTACCATTCTTGTACCTGTAATTTCTCCTGTGATGGGACAGACTTGCAGCATCAACACAAGGGTGGCACATGGGTGGCACATGGGTGGGCACAGGTATGCAGCTCCCTGGGAATTGCCCACCCGAGCAAAGGAACACTGTGTCCACGTCACCACCCAGCTTTTGGGAGCTCCCACCCCTGCAGGCTGCAGAAATAATGATTTGCAGCCTACAAAGGTGCCACCTTGGGAGTAATGGTTAGGAAGGAAAAAAAATTAGATGGATTTCTGCAGAGCAGAGTCCGTGTTATAAAGCAAGGAGGATATTAGCCACATGCACAATAGAGCTGGGTGCAGTGAAACACTGCAAGGCACAAGAATCCCTTCAGCACTCAGAATGTTAATCTTTCGGTGTATTATCCTTGAATATTAAGACAGAATTATCTAAATTAAGGACCTGACCTGAAAATCTTTTCCCCATCACTGTAATTACACCAGGAGATGTGAGAAGGCTGCATTATGCCAGCCTGCAAAGAAGCCTTAATAATTGCAAAGCACCTTCAATATCTCAATCACATATTTCAGCTTCTGAATACTTTTCTTTGTTTGTTTTACCTTTGGTAATCCCCCTCATAGCAGAGCTGCTGCTGATTTTGGCACAGTTAATAAGACTGTATTTTTGCCTCTTTTGCAGGAATGAATGCTTTATTTGATTTTAACTGAGTTTCCAGGCCTAGATGAGCAATAACAGTGTTCTAAAAAATGACACCCAAACACACAATGCATGAGCTTTAGATTTGGTTACAGGGCACTGTACACATGATTATAGCATAGCATAGTTTTGAAGGTCATGTTTTTACAGTCTGCTAAGTAGAATCCTCATCAAAGCTATTGCAAAAAATATTATCCAAGAGTGTGCAGGAAAGAACACCTGATGATTATGCTCTCTGTATCATGGCTAAACGGGTTTATTTTTCCCTATACTATAATGAAAAAATCCATACTTTAAACCTTCAAAGCTAAAGACCAGGGAATTCTGGGAGCTTTGTTTTATCATGAACTTTTTGAGCCAGAGACAAAAAACTTCTTGCAGTACACATAAAACAGGTCAGGGATGCCAATTACAATATTATTCCAGTCTTTCCAGTGCTTCAAGGGATTTCTATAAAAATCTTCTTCAGAAGCTAATACCTGAGTGTTTTATTAGCACTTTAGTTCAAATGGCAGTGCTCATCCCATTTCACTTCTTTCATTTTCATTTAAATTTCTATGGTTCAGATTTCTTTTTATTTCCCCGAGCATTTTGACTATAAGGATAGATTCCTTGCAGCCTGACAGGAGAAATTAAAAAAGCCAAAGCAGCCTAATTAAAGATGGCCAGCCCAATTTGTATTTGTTAGTTGACCTGGAGTGCAACAAGATATTTTATTCTGTGTAGGCAAGCTGTTAAACAATTTCTTTTGATTAAAATGTGTTGACATTAACCAGAACACATCGATGGCAGAAATAAGGATTAAAAAAAACCCCTTTCTCCTTCAGTAAAAATGTATGCTTTCCTAATAAGTTAATCAATTTAGTGATGCTTCTAGGGAAAAAGATTTCTATGAAACACTTTAGCGGATCACCCTTTGTTCCATTCATTTGAGCCTTTCATGTGTCATTATTATTTAGTTTTTAAAGATCATATAAATACCATTGTCCTTTCTTTTTAATAACATGAGGGGCTTTTCAAATCATAGCTAATTTCCTCTCTTTAATTATATATCTTTCTAGTAAAAACACTGAGTGTTAACAGGTAAGACAGAAGTCTACTGATAACTAAAAGAATTTTAGATTTTTCTCTTCTCTCCATTTCTGAGGTGTTGATGTCTCACTGGAAAAAAAAAAAAAAAAAGTCCCTGTATGCTTTCTTTGTCAGTATTTTTCCTGGATGTAAGAATTTGACATTCAGAGGCTGTACCAAGGAAACTAATCTTCCTCAAAGTACCACCAAGTTCCCTCTAAATGTTTTTTCTGATTGCTTCACTGAGGCATTTCTATATTAGTTTGCTTTAGGTTTAGATCCAGAGGTGGTTTTCTGAGACACAAGCTCAAAAGGTAGCCATGATAACATTCCAATAGTTAAACAAAAAACAATCCTTCCCAGAACAGGGATGAGAGCTTAAAGGTATTTTTTTGACCCACTAAAAATGAGCTATCATTTCACTATCTTGATCTCTAAAGATCCAGCCACAGATCTGATCCAAGAGCCAGGAGAAACCAGTGCCACCAAACTTCCATGAATCACAGTGCCATTTCTGAGTGTCAGCCAGAGCAACACAAAAAGCCCAAGTTTCCACTTTCCAAGCACCTACATTTAATGGGGGAAAAGTAACCACAAACCACGTGAAAACTCCAGAGCTGGGAACCCAAAATTTATGGTCATCAGTCTATACTTTTTAACCTATTTTGGATTAGATAACCTGGTCTCCAACCATCAGGAAGGGTTAGTCCTTAATTCTCCAGCATGGCTTAGGTTTTCTATAAACAAGCAGTAGTTTCCTGTTATGCTCTCTCTAGTCATAAAGCACAAAATAAATGACAGAAAATGTGGGGTTTTTAATAAAAGCATCCTGCAACAGTCTGTTCTGAAAGTTGATCATGAGACATTTTCTAATGAAATTATGCTTATGCAATTGTGTTATTTTGTGTCTCTCCTTCTGTCAACCGTAAGTTATGTGCATGTCTCATTTATTTATTTCTTAATTATTTTATACCAGAAAGAAATTTATTACATCTTTGAGACTAAAAATTCAAGCAGTGGACACATATTGTGGTCATAAAGTCATTTAGTATTTAAGTTCAAGTCCCTGAATTCTGACAGAGCTTTTTCCTTGTACAGGAAACATATTGCCAGTGCTCATTATTCCTATCCAAAGTTGTATATATGACATTTCTATGATTAAAAATACTTACTCTATTCTTTCCCTAATTGTAGATATTCCTAATCGTACAGCTGAGAGGTACTTTGGGGTCTTCCCAGATCTTATTAGCCTTAAATCTCGGGATTTAGGATGGATTCAAAGCTGGAAAGAGCCCACTTCATTTTTCTGCATCTTCACTCAGCTTCTTCTCTGTGGGAGTCTGAGATGATTCCTGCTTCCATAACAGGCTGAGATTGCCTTGTGTCACCAAGAAGAGCTAACAGCACATCAAAGAAAGTTCCTACATAAAATGCCCAAGAGCCGAGTGTGTGAGTGAGGAGTTCTCTTTTAAAACAGCTACAAATTTCACACGTGGAACAAGATTTTTAATCAATGGATGGTGTGGAGGGCACAGTCATTTGTTAGTGTTGGAAGGCAGAATTCACAGCAGTGCCCGAGAAGCATGACACTCAATCCAGGGATGACCACATTCCATTACAGAGAGCCCTGCTGGAAGGAGGAAAGGCAGGATCCAAGCACAACAGAACTCAGAACTCCAAACTAGCCCTGGTAGTCTCATTGCCCTCCTCTGTGGCAACAGAGTCCTGGTAAAACTCTACATATGCGTGGTTGATTTGTCCTTTGTTTTTAAAGAAATTTCTTCCTGATGAAGGCCCCAACTGAGAACCTCCATCAACATCATAAGGGGTATGGTAAATTAGAACTTCGATTCTTCAGCATAAAGGAATGGCAATGCTCTTGGATCTAGCACCAGGAGAAAAGCATCAGAGCCACAGCTGCAGAGAGAAGGGTGAGGACAGGCTGCAGGGAGCTGTGTGAGCCACCATCTCTTGGAGATGAAAATAATACATTTGCATTCCAAGATGTTGGAAATATTCCTCTCCCTTTCCCCCACAGTCCATGCCTTCACAAAGGAAGAATTTTCTCCCAGAACCATCTACATGAGGACTATCCACAGTATAAATGCTGAAATGCTTGCTCTTCCAGATACTCATATCTATAAAATACTGTTTTCCATTAACTTCTGATGTAAGAGTCATTGCACTCCACTCCTATGGCACATGCTTTGCAAGCTCTTTGGGCCACAGAGGCCTTTTCTTTTTTACTGTTTTGCAGTCAGTTACACAGGTGACTTCTCTTTCATTACGTTTACTGAATTAATTACAGCATTTGTGCTGTGTCTCTTGTTCAAAATCTCATACATTCCGGGTGCAGCATGTGAGACACAGAGATAAGATCTTGGAGTGTCAAGGTGTAAATATTCCCATGACTAGAAAATCAGCCATTTATATGTGAAGGCAGATCTAAATGTCCTGAGAGCTAAGTAGAGCTGCCACCATTAAAAGTTAGCACAGCAATGCACTTTGCATGCCATAAATTACCTTCCCATGGATAAGCAATGTCAGTGCAGGAATACAATTAAAAGCAACAAGGAAAGGCAGCTTTGGCATCATAAAATGAAGCAGATTTAATCCCAGTTCCAAAGGGTATGAGATCATAAGTGTCACATTTACATGAAAAGAAGGGGTAAGAGAACAAGTCAGGGAAAGGAAAATTATATATATTTAAAGAGAATCCTATGGTAGACTGGTGCTTCAGTTGAGGCTGATAGTGCAAGAACCACTCTGAAGATAAAAAGACAAAGGATAAATGGATTAATAGGTTCTGGTTTAGGAGAGACTGCAGCGGAAGAACTGACCCTTTGTTCATAGCAATGGAGGCATTTCACATTCACACATTATAAAAAACAAATAGACAGGCAATTGTAAAGCATTAGAGATGAAATACACAGCACACACACAACCCCAATGGTAAGCAGTTTTTTTAAATGCTGACTTTTACTAATAGCCACAATCTTTACAAACAAAACTGTCTTCTTATCTGCAATNCCCCCCCCTTCTCTCAACATGAGCATTTTAGTAATAATATCATCAAGGAATTTATGTATGTGGAGACAATATACCTTTACTAAAAAGTGAATAAAATACCCTGATGCCTTTGATGGCAAAATAGCTGCAACCAGTCAAGGGACAGTTCTAACACAATTACAGCAGTAGAGAAGGAAACTAATCACAATCCTCATCAAAGCACAAAACTGGTAGACCCATCCTCACCCTCTCAAGCACACTTGATATAATTGTTTGCAGAGCACAGAAAGCTGTTAACACAAAAAGCTCATATAGCTGAGCTGTGTAAGAACAGAAGGACTTGTAAGCTCCACATGAGAGATGAGTATTTGGAGAGATTTTTTTTCAGAGGGTGGCTCTTACCACAGAATGAAGCATTCATTCACTTAAGAACGGAGGCTGAAAGCCATTGACTGAATCCCTGGGTCTGAATAATGATAATTCTCTGGGCTATGTCAACTTCTAGGTGAGTTATATGTACAGTAGGTGTAGGTCTGAGTTAACTTCAGCTAATATTGGCACAGGCACACAGCAAAGGCAGAGCAGAACCTAGCAGCTCCAAAAATTTATTGAGTAACCTTTCTCATAGGCGAAGGATGTTTATTAATGTACATGAGGGTAACATCACTATGAGCACAAAAACCTCAGTGTATCATGCAAATGAATGGGTCAGTGGGCTCTTTTAAATATGTGAATTTGCCTATGAGGCTGAAAAGCAGCTTTTTGAGAAACAAGACACAGAAATGAGTTTCATTTCCAGCAGTCTGTGGGGTTCAGGCAGACAGCTGATGTGCCTTTGGTCTCAGAAGCAAATAACAAGATGTTCTCCCAATAAGGAATGCTCACAGTACCCCTGGATTGAATTTGGCCATGAGACACAACTATTCACTTCGGCATGTTGGGTTAGAAACAGAAATTCATCAATGGCAGCAGGAATTATTGCCTTTAAACTCATGTCTGCCAGTGAAGTGAGTTTTGGTGAAGAGCACTGTACCTTTGGCTAGCAGACTGAGAAAGCTCTGAGATTTACATTGCCCAATGTGACATTGCAGAAGTACAAGATTAGAACCAGCGAACTCAAGGGGCATATGAAATAGATCTTATTGTCTCAATAAATTAGCTTTTATTACCCCCATGTGTGGCCATTTTGTCATGCAAGATGTACAGTACAGAAGAATGAAGGGAGAGAGTAGTTTAGGGACCAGAAGAACTGGTTCATGATTTTGGTTCCAAATGTTGGAAGTCCTGAATGATGTTNTTAATATTCAGTTTTATTCATCAGCAAACCTACGGTTTGTTTGTAAAAGCAAATGTCTTTTACCCATTCATCAATCAGTGGAATCCTAACATTGTTTCTCCTATCTCTTGGTGCTAATCCTGTCTATCACTAGACCCATAGTTTGTAAAGACACAACTGTCATTCCTCTCATGTTCACAGTAGGTAGTAGAGGACATTAATCCTTACAAAATACTCCTTGGTACTTTTGTTTTGCATTAAAAGAAACTATTTGGATATTTATTTATTCATTCCTTATTCTATTTTTTTTTTGTGAAGAAATGCACATATCAACAATTAAAAAAAACCACAAGGATTTTATTCATTCCCATTAACTGGAAATATCACTAAGAGTTTGTTCACGATCATTTTTAAAATCATTGAAGTAATTAGCCTGAACTTTGCAGAACTTTACTGCTGGCTCTTCTTTCCTCTAGATCAATTCGACTTCAGAGGTGACAACCCTAATGCTGTATTACTAAACATCACCTCACAGACTTGTGACATTGTTTTGCTCACAAATTATTGGCTGCTTGGATTAATGAAGCAAAGCAGCCACCTCCTAAAGCAGTTCGTGATCAATTTTCTACCTGCGCAGAAAGTTCTTTGAAAAGTATAAAGTACCTAAATCTGGCTAAAAAGATTAATTTGCATAAGACTTCTCTCAGCTATTTATACTGGAGCTAGCCAGTAGAGTAAAGTGAGAGGATCCTCATCCTCTGCTGTTCATCCCTCCCCCTCACTTCAAGGCTGGGCATGCATTAAAGTTGGGAAAAGCGTTGTCGCACTCTGACAGCTCCCAATATTTCCAGGGGTCCTTGCAGACAATAGCCAGACAGTCATAAATCACAAAAGTGTATAGGTTGCTCTAAATTACTGTACATTTAAAGAAGTTTAATGATGAGAGAATGACAGCCAGCTCTGTGGGAGAACCCCCATTCCAGAGCTGAAAAGACCTTGGCAGAAGGGAGAATCTCGCTCTTTTTCAGTGCTCCTACACTATTTTAGGAATCATCATTCTTCCATGCTGAGAGATCATTTTCTAAGTCCTCTGTGTTGCCATAGCAAAAGCCAGAGTTTTTTCCTCCCAATGCCTGACAAAAAGAGTCTGCGTAATTACAGAGGAAAACAGTATTAACAACAGTTTTAAAATGACTACAAGTGTTTTCTAGGGCTTCATTTTTTAATCTCCATTAAAATACAGTTTAGTCTTATCAAGGATGTAAAAATATATCTGAATTCTTCCAGTTTTCTTCAGGCCTGGGGATTCTGAAAAGCTCTAATCTTGCCTCATGACTGGAAATTTTGTGAACTGTAAGAGAATGGCTGGTGCAGAGGAGGCTTTCTCAGGGAGACATTTTAAGGGATGCATTCCATTCTCTTATAGCTGTGGTTAACAGCTATAAAATCAGGACAGCTAGCAAGCACAGATAATTCACAATATTAAAGTAATCAGAAAAGAAATCACAACTTTCTCTGCTTGCAAGAGTCTAAATATTGGAAAGTAATACTTGGAACTGCCTAACACAAGTACAGGTTCTTGCACTATAAATTGCCCCCAAATGCTTTCAAGAGTAAAAAAATAACCAGCATACTTGCAATTACATTAGGATCAGCTTTAGACTAAACTTCAGCTCATTGAGTCCTGCATGTACCTGAGGTCAACATTAGAATTTTACTCCATATTATTAATGTGCAATAGAAAAAGACCTCAATCACTATAATCAGTTACTTAGCACAGTATGTAATTAAATATTCAGCATCATCGAATGCTAGTTACACAAAAGGGGTCAGAATGCTGCAGCAGACACACAAACACTATAGCCTTTAGAGCAATTTACATTCTAAATAGGCACTTGACTTTTCCTCTGTGACAGTCTTACAATTGATTAGATAAATATTTTGCAGTAAGCCGCAAGAATGTAGGGGCATAAATCAAGGCGTCATTTTAGAGACTGAGAAATCTTTAAACAACCAAAGAAGAAATACTATTGTTTGAAATAATCCATTACTTCCAAAGCAGCAAAGTCTTGATCAAGCTCTGTGAAACTTCAACGTCGTGAGTTTGAGTTTATGCCCTCTATCTCTGGTCTCTCACTGGACAAAACTGAAAAGAACCTGGCTCTGTCTTCTCTACACCTCCCATCAGATATTTGTCCATATTCCCTGCCTGAGCCTTCTCTTCTGCAGAGAGGGAGCCCCATCTCTCTCAGCCCTTCCTCGAGGGAGGTACTCCAAGCTCTTCCTCATGCTCCAAGCATCTTCTCAGAGCCCCTTGGAGCACTGGCTGCAGCAGCTGCTCCTCTCTCAGCCCCCCAGCTGTTCACACCACTTCAATACCCAGCAAGGAGAGGTCTTTCCAAATTAGAAACTTTAATTTCAGGCTGCAGTTTAACTGCTTAGATAGTGTGCAGTTTAAGATGTCAGCTAATTTTGCTGAATGTCAAAGCATTGCAAGAAGTTTCTGATGTGCTTGATTACTTAAACTCTTATAAGACTTTAGTATGACTTGAGCAAACAATATAAGACATTCTTATAATTTAAAGGGTTTAGAAATTTGAATAGGCTACCCAAAACTGTCATTAGTATCTGAATTTATGGTTGGCAATGATATAAACTATTTTTTTTTGGTCAGAAAAAACCAAACATTGTCATTTTCCCAAAACTACTGTGGATTTCCAGTCACTGAATTGGGAAAGCTGTGGGGTTTTTTGTTTGTTTGTTTGGAGTTTTGCTGTTGTTGTTTGGCATTTTTCCCCATAAATTTCCCAACATAAGTAAAACAACTGAACACCAAGGGGTTGTTTTGTTTTCTTGTCTGGGATTTTTTTGGATGATGACAACACATTTTGCATGTCTTACAAATTTTTTTGTCCAGAAGGAACTGACTTTTCCTTTGTGAATAAGCATCACCCACCAACACCAGTTATTCATTAAAGAAACTGTATTCCCTCAGTGATTTAAGGGTTGAAGGTTTTAAGGTGGACAGAAAAAGCAAATTAGAAAAACCATAAAAAATAAAATTTATATGGCTCTTTTCCTTCCATTGCATACAAACATAAAAACTGGTTGGCAAACTTGTACAGCTTCAATTTACATTATGTGACCTTCACTTCTTTGGCATATTTGGCATGACTGAGATAGCATCCTAGGAATTTATGAGTTGGTTTATGTGAAAAATGATTTGTCTGAGAGCTGATCCTTCAAAGCACTAAAAATAAACAGGCCCACTTTTCAAGCTGTGCTAAATACTGTCTTTGAATGCAAAGCTGTGTTTATCTGGTAGCTGAAATCCAAGACAGAACTGGACAAAAATAGTGTGTTGGTTGTTTTCCATACATTGCACACAACAAACAATATCTGCTTATTCCTTTTTGTTTAGTTTGTGCCTTTCAGTAGGTATTGAGTTAAAAAAAAAATGGCAGGGCACCTGGTTCTGCTCGAAAGGCATCAGTCACCCATGGGCTGTGGCAGTTCTGTGATGAAGAACCAAACAATGCAACTCTCCCCCCAGTGTGGATTGTACTCAGCATCCCGGTTACTTCTGAATACAGAGCTGCCCTGACCATGCTGCTGCTCCTCTTGCCCTTGGTCACTTCCCTGTGCCTCTCACCAGCTCTGGGTTGTATCATCTGTGTGGTTCTTCTCATTTCCAGCCAACGTGTGTCTTTGTCATTTCATTGCAATCCATCCACAGGGAGGTCTTTGGGAACAGGCACACCAATCCTTTTCCAAAATATGAATCTTTAAAGTTTCCCTGATGAGAGAGATGGTGGAAAGGCAATTTGTGGAAACAAGATCCCACTTGACAGAAAGTTCAGGATATCAAAAAGCACCTAGCAAAATCAAGTTTGTGTTTGCTTCTTAGTTATACATGAGCCAGAAATACAAACTTGGGCTCCTCCAAATGTCACTGAGTTCAAGAGTTTGACTTCCCAATCACATCTTTTTATGCCACACTGACACAAGGTGGGCCAATTTTATGTCTCTGTGAATACCTTAATCTTCCCACTAGTATCCCAAAGCATGAGCAGAGCAACACTCATAATTAACAATTGTGTCACAGTCTATAAAAGGCTCCCTGCTCAGGAAACTGAAAACTGAGCAGAAATGAAGCCAACATTTGCTGTTAAGGGCCTACAGCTCCTACGCTGAGCAAATATGAGCAAAAGCCAGAAAACTTGAGGAGAAAAAAGAAAAAGAAGTTGTAAAACCCTAATGATAGTTGATGGAAGTTTGACACATTCAGATGTGCCTTCTGATTCATACATGCATAAATGCCACATTTAATTTCTAAAGAGATCTAAACTGTAGCTTTATCTCTATGCCAGTAGTAGTCATACATCTCAGCTTTATCTATTAATACATTCTTCCAGAAAAGCAACTCTCATCCCAGTCCTTGACTCTAATTTAAGGCACAGCTACTATTTTCACATATTAGGTACTTTGGATTTTGTTCCCTCGTCACGCAGAACGTGACTCAGATATTGACTGAGAGGAGCAGCACCACCCTCATACAATTAAAATTAACACTCTTTTGCATTTAAAGGAATGAATTAAAATACTAATCTGTCTATCTCATGGGGATAGAAAGTGAAAGAAAGGACAGTTTCAGTCCAACATTTAATTTCTTTTCATATTATTAAATATTATTTCCCCAAGGTGACTGGGCATAGAGACATGGCTAACTCTGAATTCCAAGTTCCTGACACTTAGTGTGATTTGTCTTGTATCCAAAACTCCAGCTTTGATTACGGAAACAGGAAGAGGGAATAGCATCTTCTTCAACCATCACTAGTGCTTCAGGAGAAAGTAAAGAGATTTCTTAAATATAGGAAATATATATGTTTATAAGCCCATATGCAACTTGACTTCATATGGCTATATTAAGAGCAATTACAACACTCATAAGATCAATTGTGCCCTTTAGTAAACCACTGTAAAGTAGGTAAATCTTACAAAAGAGACCACAATTTTAACTGTAGAGTTGTGTAGTTCTCCTCTGTCTATTACAGTATTAGCTCTACCATTCTTTATACCCCACAGGAAGCCACTTAAACAAAAGGAAAAATGAACTCATCAGGCAATCTTGGAGCTCAGTAATGAGATATTTCTCTCAGGTTCAGTCACAACTTGCCTGTCCACAGTCTGATGAAGTGTACAATCACTATACTGCAATCAAGAACACCAGGTGGTCCAGTTCTGTCAGAAGTTGTTCTATTCCTGTTCTAATCCAAAGTGATCATTGCCTCCCAAACCGTCACTGACAGCTATTTAATTAATTCATTCGTTCACATATTCATTAAAACTATTTAATTAATATATTCTTTAGAACTATCCATTCCACAATCTATTTATTCCGATACTTAAATATGGACTGTAATAGGTAACCAGAGATGTTTGTTCATCAGGAAATCAGTAAATGAACAACTGAGAGTATCTGTTAATTAGGGATGGGAAACTCAAATACTGGTGAACAGAGTAAAGTAACCTTATTTGGAAAGGTTTCTACAGGAGATAATAACCACTGCGAAACTGACCCCCTCCTCAACTTGCAAAACCAGACCCCTCCTCAACTTGCGAAACTGACCCCCACCAGAAGAAACGGTCAAACACAAATGCAGGAGAAACAGAAAGATACACGTGTCACAAGACATCGCAGAGTATAAAAAGCAGAGACTTTTGAGTAGTAGTTGCGAGCTGTAGTGGAGCGGAGACTCCCCAGCTGCCCAGCGCTGTTTTGTTTACTGTCGCTTGCTTAATAAATTCCAATATGGTTTAATTGGTCTTGTGTCCAGTCAGTTATTGGGACACACATATAACATGGACATATGGCAAGTCACAGGACTCAGAACTACTGTTAGTGGTTCTCTGCAAACCTCACATTATGACATTTTTCCATGCAAGCTATTTTTCTGCAACTCAGTTCACATCTACAAATGGTAATGGCATTTCTTAATTTCTCATAATTTATACGTCTACCTTGTCTCCTAGAAACACCAGTTATTTTTTGCATGCAGAGCCTCCCAATAGACACATATTTAACCCACCCACATATCCTATCTAGCCTTAATTAAAGGCATTGACAGTCTCTTTGACCATGTTTTAGTTGATGCTGGAAAGTACTGATATTAACTCCAATGTACTTTGTTCCACATTTGCTGTTTCACCCAGGCTGGTTTCTGTCACCAGACGGGCTCCGTTTGCAGTTTGAGTCACAGTGGACTGAAGAAGTTTAGGTCATGTGCAGAGAGGCATTGCAGTGTTTCTGGAAAGTGGTGGCTGCATGCGTTCTCTATGCTTGTTCCGAACCTCAAGGGTGTGTCACCTAGACAGAGCTGAGCTCCACAGCCAGCACAAGCTGTAGAAACTTTTAGCCTTTCCCCATCGTCAGGCAAAATGAAAGCTATCTCACACATCACGCTGAGTATGGCAGAGTTATGATTTACTCTGTCCTACTACGGTGAAAGATAATTACACAAGTAAGATTTACTTCCAACATCAGAAACACGGCATTGCTCAAGTCAGCAGTTTGTGCTCCTCTCATTTGCAATGAGAACTACCACAATGCAGCCCTGCAATGGCAAACCTGATGAGTGCATGCAACCACAGCAGAAAACTTACAGAGCCACACCTATAGAAAGCAGATTAAAAACTCGTATTTCCCTTTGAATATGGAGTTAAGGCATAAAATGCAATCATGAACACGATGGCAATGGTTGTCTTTTCTTAATGCTATTATCACTAACTGAGAGCACAGACACCTAATTGCTGATAATTAAGTCTCCTTAACAGATTATCTTTTGCATGGCTGCTTCAACAAATAGAAATGTCTGCAAGGTATTTGGCTAGTCAAAGATCTTTCAGGCTGCCAATGATCTGATGGAAGGACTACTGTGACCAGATGACATAGTCTCTGTTTCACAGCCTGAAGTAAAACCATGGACTCCTTTATCTTCCTTCAACTCTCTCACCATTACATTTGCATTAGTTCAGCTCCAGTGGAGTCTGTTTTGATGCCAGTGTTAGTGCTGACTGTCCATCACGACTCTTGCTTTGTACAGAGCCAAGTCATAACACCCAGGGACAAAAGATGAAAATCACAGTCTCTGCTCTACCTGGCCTGGGCTGCTTTTCCCCCACCCAAATATCCCTGTGATCACTGCAGCGGTGAGGAATCTAAGAAAGCAAAAATGTGCATCTCAGCCAATGCCATTGCATGATTAACTGAAGTCTTTCCTGCAGAACAGTGCACTGGAAATCAAGAGTGAGGAGCATTTGGGTGGATATTATGGGTTTTTTTCGGTTTTTTTTTTTTTGTTTTTTTTTGTTTTTTTTGGGAGGGGGGGGGGTTGGGGGTTTTGTGTTTGTTTGTGTTTGGTTTTGGTTTTGTTTGTTTTGTGGTTTTTTAAGGCAAAAATGTTCCTTAAATTAAATTTCAAAGTTTCTTTTCAAGATATGAGAAAAAAAAAAAGTCTAGACTATATGCACACCAAATAGGGGCAGAGGTAGGTATGCAAGTGATGGGATGGAGAGTATTGAAACCAAAGGATTGACTTTCATAGTCCTAGCTCCAGACTCAATCTTGAGCTGGACATACATTCCTCTCAAAAATTTTCCTTCACCCATTTTTAAGCTGAATCAAGCAGGTGCATGTCAGCATAAACCATTGCTGGAGTTTGAATTCATAAATATCAAAAGTTACTGAATCTGCAGACCTCAAGAAATTAGATTACAGTCTATTTATACTCATGGTCAGATTCTAACCTCTATTTTAATAGCCTCAAATTACAGTAGGTTTGCTGGCACAAGTAATTTCTCTGTTTACATCAGTTTATGTGAGGTCAGACTGCATATGAGAGAGAAAAAAAATGAATGGATCAGTATAAATTTATACTATAGTTACAAGATATTGAAGCAGAATATGAAAACACCCAAATTAAACCTGTTCCAAACAGACTTAAGATACCTGTGACAAGAGAAGGAATTTAAAAAGTTAGAAAATAAAATTTCCTGCATAACTGTCATGTCAGATAGGCATTTATAATTTCATTTTTGCCCTATTATGCATTAGCCCATACTTAAATTGCCACCTGAGAGTTACTGAGATTCCAGGATTCAGCTAGCAATCTTTCAGTTATAAGAAACCCCATACAAGTACTGTCCATTTAAACACATATATTAAGCATGCAAAGTTTCAGGTGTATAAGTCAGTCATTTTATATCAACCTAATTATCTCATCAAGCCTAAAAAATTGTTTCAAAGATTTTGATTGCAATAAAATGAGTTTCCAAGTTCAAAATATACAAGATCATAAACCAGCACAAACACCGGTCAGATATATGTCTAACAAATTTAAAAAAAAA
>VWZN01004381.1:199948-228862 GCA_013396955.1 Regulus satrapa | reverse complement strand
AAAAAAAAAAAAAAACTCAAATTATTACAATTTCACAATCTGTATTTTTAGTAGTTTTAATAATCGAGCTGCATGTGGCCATCAAAGAGCTGAGAGAGAACATGTCTTTTCCATTGCCCAACAGCAATCTTTGAATGACTGAATTACTCCTTTTCTTTAACAAGTAATCATTTCCATAAAATTCAATGCAGTATCTTGGTGGATTAGTGGATGGTCTGAATCCAGATCTTGGTGCTCTGTGTGGTTTGCTCAAAAGATACTAAAGGTAGAGATGTTTCAGGAAACAAAAACACCCCTCGGTTCCCTAGAGAAAAATACCAGCTTTCCCATGGTCTATTCTATGACGAAGGAATCTTAAGGCAAGAGGAGCACGGTTAAATTGGCTTTTCTTTCCCTGATTGTTGCTTTCTGAGCATTTAGAAATAGAAAAATTGGAAAACAGAGATAATTTGAGAGCTTGCACAGCACCCAGCAGAATTATGAGCACTTCAGCAAATACTTGTTCATCGTTGTTGTTCTGAGGCCAGCCTCAGGAGAGGATTAGCCATCCCAGTGAGACTCCTGCTGCCACTGGCTCTCCACTGTTACAGTACAGGAATTATTTCCACTCATGAAAAAAAATATATTGGCCCTTAAAGAAAAGGACACTTGTAAACTGTAATGCCAAAAGATGGAAATGAAGTCCCTATTTCTTCCTGAGAAGCGCTGCATGATGTGCCAGCTGTGCAGCAACATTTCCAATATGTCCCAGCAGCCACACTGCTGGCTGACATGTCAAAATGTCTTAATTCTGAAAAAGAAATTATCTAACCTTCACTTTTCAAATAATCCCTACTTTGTAACACTCTCCTGCAATGACACTGCGCTGTGAGCTGTGAGCCTAATGCAAAATGATATTCATTGTTCACAAAGTCTTAAATACCTGCAGGATGGGTTTCAAAGCAGTTGTCCCTAATCAGCCCCATAAAGCCTGGCAATAGTCTCTTCATCTCCTAAAGACTGATGTGATTACTATTGTGATGAAATTCTGCCTCTATCTACCTCTGAAAAGGACTTGAGAAATACACAGGAGTGTTTGCCAGCCTCTAAAGAGAAGAAAGTGTTAAGTATTGAGAGCAGCCCTGAGGAGAAGGGCTTAGAGGTGTTGGAGAAGCTTTTCACGACCCTGCAATGTGCACTTGCATCCCAGAAAGACAATCTTAGCCTGGCCTACAGCAGAGCAGCATGGCCAGAGTTCTGAGGGAGGCGATTCTCCCTCTTTGTCGCGCTCTGGTGAGAGCACTCCGCAAGCACTGCATCCAGCTCTGGGGCTGCCAGCACGCTGGAGGCCACAAAGATGCTCAGAGGGCTGGAACACCTCTCCTAGAGAGGACAGGCTGCCAGCTGGGGATAGTCAGCATGGAGAAGGCTCTGGGGAGGCCTTGGAGTCCGTTATGGGATGGGAAGGGGCTACAGCTGAGCTGGAGAGGGAGTTATGCAAAGGCGTGGAGTGATAGGACAAGGGGAGAGGGATTTAATCAGGAAAAAAAAAATAGGCTTCGGTTACATTTTAGGAAGAAATCCTTCCCTGCCAGGGAAAAATGAAGCCCTGGAATAAATTGCTCAGAGAAGCTGTTTGTCACATCCCTGGATGTGTTCAAGGCCACGCTGAAGGGGTTTGGAGCGACATGGTAACCTCATAACACAAAGCAAATTATTGTGGGTGGAGAATGGTTCCCAAGATCCACCCTTTAGTGCTCAAATCTTGGATACCACATAAAAGAGCAGAACATTCTCACCTTGCATAAACAATTAGTTTAATGGTACATTCTTCCCCTGTTCATATGAAGGAATTTTAATGAGACCTTCAACATTTAAAATAAAGATGTACTAGACTTCTAGCTAATTACAGTAGACAATTAGCCCAATTAGGTATCTATTAGAACAAATTATACTTTACTCAAATGCAGTGCCTCAATTAAAAAAATGAAATCTGGCAATTGATGATGAAAATAATACAAAAGGAATGGCTGAAATAATGACCTTCATGGAGCTTCTTTTAAGCCGTCCTCCTTTTACCTGTTTTTTTTATCATACCTGTATCAGACAATAGACTTATAACCAGCTATAAAAAAAAAAAAAAATGCTTTTTATAGGCTTTGAACTATCTTTACTGTACCATCATTTGTCTAATCAAAGCAGCTGTGTCTATTTTAAGAGGATGTTTTTTGACTTAATATCAGATCTAACTCCAAGGAGTTCTGCATACAGAATGGATGGAGTACATCTCCTTTTCTTTAAGCAGTATACTTTCCTTTAGTATGTGTACAGATAGACATCTCATTAATTTGGATGCACTTTTTTTCTAGTATTTACTATGCAAATTACTATTTGCTTCTTATTTATATTGTATTATAAAAAAAAAAAAACAAACTTTTTTAGCTAATAGCATTCATCCTTAAATGATGAATGCTATGAAAGGTAATAGGAACTGCATTAGTCACTAGGAATAGTTGGAGAAAAATTGCATGGTAATTCGCCATTACTTTAAACTGAGAGTCATACTTTCTAAAATGAGCAATGTAAACATAATCACATCCCATGTCAAGCAAAAAATATTCAAATTAATTATGAAAACATCACATTTAAAAAAAAAAAAAAAAGTTAAAAAAACCCCTAACATAGTACTGTTTTAGTCTTCCCAACCTGATCACAAATATTCATCATTTTCATCATAAGCATGTATGAAATGTTGGTCAAAGCTGGTGTCCTTTAGTGAAAGAAAATTCTAAACTGAGTTCCTATTTCTCCACAAAAGAGTGTAAAAAAATGATTGCAGCGAAATAAAAAATGCTCAGCTGCTCAAGAGGTTAAGCCAAGATATTTCTCTCACTGAAAACACTGGTCCAGCACAGCCCAAATGCAGGACTGGAAAACTAAACCTCCTATTTCTTACTAAAAGTGTTTAAGTGTTTTGCACTGATATCAAAGCCACATTCCTGTTTCTGAGAAATGGATTCTGCTGGATGTTCACTGTTTGACCAGGGAGATTTTAGAAAGAGAGCACCGAATATTTTAATTGAGTACTAAGACCTTTTCTAAATCTGATCTCTTCTGAAAATGTACTAAAAAGAAAAGTAGTGCCATCAAAGTTGATTGTATTGAGGTAAAAATGTTAATGAATATTGGAAGATGAGAAACTAATAATGGTACAACTTCTTACTAACTCAAGCCTGAGATTTTACACCTTCTCTATATAAGCCTGTTACTATATTTGTCACTGACTTGTAAAATCTCTAGTCTGAAAGGGAACTTAATCTTCAACAAAAGTTCTTGCAAATTACTATTAATAACAACACCTTTTTCCCTAATGAGCCTACCCAAAATTAGCTCAAAATACATCATGGACTTGAATATTCAAACACGATGAGATAAATGTTCTCAAAGTTAATTCTAATCATATAAAATATTAACTCCTTAATTTAAAAGAAAATTCCTGGATTATTTTTTGAAGAAAACACAGATTTTCAGTGTTGTTAGTGACTTGTACATTTTGCAGGAAAGCAGTTTTCCTGCATGTTCCTCACTATACTAAATGAAAGAGAGGGGGCAAAATTCTCAGACTCAAGACAAAGACTCTATCAGATTTTTAACATTAAAGTGGGTCCAGTATTATTTAGGTAATCCATGGATGACTGAGTGGCTGATAGCCCACAGGGCTCTGCAGCCCCTCAGAGGCACCTTGGGGAGACAGACAGAGAGGAAGCATCTGAAATTCAGATTTTNTTTTTTTTTTTTTGATAAAAAGGAGAATGCAGAAGGGCAAAAGCAATTCTTCAGTACTCCCCTAGCAGTGTGTTGGACGCAGCAGAATTTGCAGCTCCTAAAGACCCATTTTCAAAGTAAGAACAACTCTTCAATTCAAAATTTATTTCAGTGTCATTGGAGGTATGAGGAAGCCACACACACACAAATCAACCAAAGTAATGCTCAGTTCCTAGGAGAGAATTATAGGAAAAAGAAGCAAGTTCCGAGAGGAAACAAAAAGGAAGAGCTGAAAAGGTAAAAGCGTTTCTCCATGATAGAAAGACTATTAAAAGACACTATAATTGTAAAGCTCATGGTAAGTGTACAAAAAATTTTAAGACTGTATTCGAGGAAGAGAAAAAAAAGATGCTGCTTTTAAACTGTGAATAAAAGACCCTATTAGAAGTAAAAAGCCTTTAGCACAAAGCTGTAGTTATCTCTTAATTAAAGATGGGAAAGAATGCTAAGGATATGAGGATATATTTAAAACAATAAAACAGGGTTCTGAAGCTTATCAGGCTGTCTGCATATAAAAAATGAACACCACCACCATTCAAAAAAACCCCAAACACCAAACCAACTCTAGTTCTGGAATTTAAAGGAACCCACCAAAGAAACCATGAGGTTTCACCGCTGAAGTGTAAACATGGGGCTGCAAGTTGTGCTTGGTGATGCCACAAAAGGGAAGGCTACTGCATGGCAGCCTTCTTTCAAGCAGAACATTTCCAGGACAGGATGTCTACAGGCACCTTCCCGAGTTTTACCCACTTTCATGTATTCCTGCCAGCTCTCTGTTATGACCAAAATAAAATATGGACCTAGAATTGTGTATTGAAAACCACTTACAAGTGATCACCTTGATGATCTCACTCAGCACCTCAAGTGTCCCATGGAGAAGGGCAGGACACCAGCGAGTCCACCAGGTACCTTCCTTTGTTGAGCATTTTCAAGTCCTACTAAATAGTTCTGACACAGCTGCTGAGACCAGCTCAAAACCTGGTGGCCATATTCTCTGTGTGCAGTGGCTTCCCCAGGCTCCCCAGCAAGGTTAGAGAAATGTCCTTTGACCAAGTAACCCATCCCAGCACCTCTGGCCCTCCAGCAGCTGGTTTGTGAGCTTAAAGATGAGGTCATGTCAATAAACACAACAGAAGTCAGGCTTACAAACCATATCAGCTTCATTGCCGCCTCTTGGACATTTTCAGTTCTCCTCATTTATTTATTTACATTTTAATGTCTTAAAAAGATGAAATTTTCAAAAGAAAAACAGAATATTTGTAAGTTTTTTTTTTGGTCTTGTTTTAGTTCAGCTAAATTATGGATCTGCCTACTGAAATGCACATATTTAGAAAATATAAATGTAGCAGATGCTTACAAATACACTCTACTTCTACAGTCAACGCTTCTTTACACATTTTTATTAGCTAGTAACACACAGAGCCTCCATGCAGTTTTTGAGGTGAAAAAGACTGGGTTTCTTCGAAAAAGAAGAAAAGCAAACAGAGCCTGTGTGTATGTCATGATGGGCTCCATTGAGGAAATATTTGAAGAAAGATTTTTATACCCAGTTCTCATGGACCTGTGATTACATGGTGATGAAATCTAATTTATTACATTATCCACTAGAGAGAAGTTCTCGTACTTTTGGCAGGTTTCTCAGCATGCAAACAAACAAATGACTGCCTACATTGCCCAGCATAGAATTTGCTGTTCGTCATTGTTCCCATAAATGTCTACCCTTTATAGCTGCTCTGGGCCAGAGATTTAAATAAAATAAGAAAGAAGGCGGAAGTCAGCAGAACAAGGGAAGGAAGAACCATAACTGGAGGAGCAAAATATTTGTGATTAATGAAGGCTTCTGGTAGCACTGAGCTCACAGTAGTAATTATGTAGCATCAAATATAGTTCCAAAAATAATAGCAATGTACTACCACTGTCAAAATGCACTCCAAAGACTTACTTGCAATGCTGCAGAGACTTAGGCAGAGCACATGGAAGGCAAGACCTCAAGATACATTACTGAGATCAGCAGCTTCTCTTTAATTCAGTGTATGGGAAAGACATAGCAAATCTAAATTTTTTAACCTATATACCTAGAGTATAGGTAAGTTATTGACTAAACCCAGAAGGCGTATACAAGCTCTCTACAAAACACAATAACTCAGCTTATCCTTAAAATATATACTACAACATTTGTTCTTTAAGCAAATATTAGCATAATGACTCCAGATATTTATTTTTTTTAAAAAAGACCATAATTACAATGGCAATTTTTTCTCCTGCCATAAAATAATGTTACAAATATGGGGAGAAGATGCTGCTGGTAGATACAATCCAGGCTGCCTTATTTATTTGCTAAGTTGCACAAGTTGATCATATTTTATAGAATAATGTAAGAATGTCCTCAAGAGAGGTCCAGAGCAAGGATGAGGCAGAAGTTTTCAAGTATAGTGGGATTTAAGAGATGTTGGTAATGAATAAGATCAAAGAGGGTGCTAATTGTGAAACTGGATATAAGAACGTGTGATAAAATTCTACAGGAAACAGAAATTCACTGAGCTCTGTTGTTTGTGGAACAGTATACTGCATACTACATTAAATCCTTTCATTTTCCCCATGAACAAGGATTTTTTTGTGTTGTACTGAACAAATCTGAGGGTGTGCCTACAAAGTGCACAGACATCTGAAAGTCCAGACTTGCTCAGCTGAGTTTATGTAACTCCTGGCATCCAGAGGAGGACTGTTGGCTTCCTGGGGGCTACTGGGAGCATCTGCTACTAGAAACATCAGAGAAAGGAAAAACTTACAGCAAATTAGTTACCTGAATGAAAATTCTGGGATTTTGGGGTCTACTCAGATCACTCAGCTTTTGAAAGACGAGGATATGAAGTGTGCATATTTTTGAAACCACATGAAAACAGTGCTAAGTCTTCTTATGGGAATCATTTGATTCTAATAGCCTCTGCTGTCTAGGATGAAGATGCAATCTCTTCTATTAATTTAGACAAGTTCAGCTAAATTGTTTTTATTATTCTGTCACTAGCATTGTTCATTTCATATAGGTACATCAATTGGAAGTGGCATTAGCACATTAGTTAAAAGGTTAGTTGTTCAAGCAGCATGGTGTATGGAAAAGTATTACTAATTTCATTAAACTAGAAAGGCACCTATTCTTCTAAATAATCTAGGAGCACAACAGGATCCATCTAGAATTTCAATTGGCAGGATTTGGGTGGCTGAAAGCCACCCAAGGGAATTTCTCCTCTTAATTGCATATTCTTCATTATTATCTTATCTCCCCCTTCATTTGGTCGTTAGATTTCCATGTATTTTGTATGAACCATTTCCTGGCTATGCCTTCAGTTTGTGCTTCACTGGTTCTTGTGACTTTTTCCTTTTTGTAAATGGTTGACAGTGAACAAGATATAACTTATTTAATAAAACCACAAATCCTCCAGCACAACAGCTACACAAGTTTGCCATAAATACATCATACATGATTTGAAGTCATTAGAAACACAGTACAGAGCAAAATGTGATAATGCCTTTAGATGTGTTAAATTAGCATTTAATTTAAATTTAACAAGGCTGCTGTATAGAATTTAATAGCATTCAACTGTGAGAGAAGCACATCTGTGAGCTTGATGGAGATACATTTACTATAATTCGATTTATTGTCATGTCAACAGCTTCACTATTTTCTTTTTCTTTGTCAGTTAAATCTGTTGTCCCTCAGCATTTTCAGTATCAGTTTAGTCCAAACACTTATGTGCATGGGGTTATTTGAAGCTTGCAGCGGCTGGTTATGTGTATACACCACCTGAGACACCACAGAAGGTTGGTGTTTAAAATTGGCTGTACCTCAGAGAAAATGCAGCAGCCTCTTAGGAGTCTGATCACAAAACTTGTTCCATCTGGTCAGTAGAAATAATTTTGTAAACTTCAAGTACTTTTTCTTTTCACAAAAACACTGAAAATGCAAAGTTTTTGTTGTTGTTTTTAATTATATGTTTTAAATGTTTTTAATTTGATGGTATTATCTGTTTTAAAAACCTTTTCCCCAAATTATCAAGGATTAATATATTTAAATACTTTCAAATTAATTTAAAATGTTGTGATTTTGCTTTAAATATCACATCCTGATCTACTTTTTTTTAAAAAAATCCTTTTCTCTTTTCCTATCTACAACAATTAGATTAAATTGTTGAATCTATCTACAATTTTTAGGAACTGCACCACAATAATATACATAGAGTGAGACTTGTCATGATAAACAGGAAAAGTGTCTACAAAAAGTTTGAGGAAATAGTCAATACCAAGACACAGTTATGCTTAAAACTTATTTTGAAAAGTCATAAGTAATTTTTTCTCCTGTTATGCCATGTTATAGTATTAATTAATAATTAAAATAATATAGAAGAAATGAAATAATTTTTAAATGTGAAATTTCTCACAAAATTCCTATTCCCCTGAAATGTGAAATTCAAATTTCAACTTACTATGGCATTTACTGATTTATTTCTCAGTTTATCAAGCTAGCAAGCAATTGGAGATTGAGACCCTTTCTGTGCAGTGGTCACACCTTCTCTAAAGCTGGTTCTCACAATGCTTACACTGCAAGCACCAGGCAGAATGCCTGGGAGCAGATGGGATCATTCATTGGCTTTTGTTAGACTGAGACCCAAGAACTGGTAAGAGAAAAACCTACTGCCAAACCCTGAACTCATGTAAATGCAACTCCATTAAATGACAATAAAAGACATCCCTTCTAATTAAGACTCATTAAGTACCTTTTTAGCAATCAGATGGTATTGAATTAACTGAGAGTACCTGACCTATAAAATCTAATTCAGACCTAGCTAAAATCTATTTTGCCACAGGCTCTCTTTCTTTTTTTGTCACACGTCACAAATGATCTATTGATAAAAACAGAACTTGCCATAAATAGCACAGCCATCAGGATTTGCAGAGTGTGACACTTAAATATCTCACCCACTTGAGAGACATAAATCATTACCCAAACTTGTGTGGTCTGGTTTTACTGCCTTCACTGCCACAGAGAAACACGACCACTGAGGTGCTCGTGCCACACTTTGTCCTACAAGTGGCTGAAACCCCCAGGGCCACTCTTGCCCAGCCTTGGATGGATGCAGCACAGCTGGGCTCCTGCACCCAGACCCTGGCATTCCCCCCTCCAGTAAACCAGCCATGCTGGCAAGAAGGGGAAAACTCAAAGCTGCCAGATTCTGCCCAGCCATCAGCTCCTCTAAGCCACAGGGAATTTGCAGCCAGATTCTGACCACTCTGTGTCATCTAAGTGATCGTATTAGAAATTCTGACCAAATATAATGAGGCAATTAAGGGCTTAGTTAAATCTGATTAAGGGCATGGGAAAATTCTTTTTCATAGAGAGACTGAAGGAAGGAAAAAAAAAAAAGACAAAAAAAGACTTGTTTACCTGGAGGCAGACATGAATAGGGAGAAACTTGAATAAAGAATGAAAATGCCAGCAGAGCCAGAGCAACAGGATCAGGAAATTTTTCCAACTTTTATGCAGAAGAATGAGGATTGTCTGGTGGCACTCAAAGTGACATATATAAAAAAAAAATCACAGGGAGATATAACTACACAGGAAATAGCAAGTACAAATAGATCCTACAGAAACTTTGCCAAATTTGCCTAGTTCTTTGTTGGATATCATTATTTTAAGAAGGAAATGTATAATTTTTAACTTGATCAGACTATATATAGTTTTTTTAAAATAATTTTTTACTAATTTCCTAAACTGTAGAATGGTATCAGTTAAATATATTTATTGTGAGTCTCCCTCAGCTGTCTTTTTTGCAGTCTAAGTCATCAGAATTCTAAGTACTGAATGGGAACTGCTTCCTTGGGACCTTCATGCCCAAAAAGAAATTTTGACAATATTTACCCACTCTAGCTAGACATTATGTGGGTCATAAAAATTAGTCCCATCTTTGAAATATATGTCTTCTATATATGCTTTTGAGATCCAGTTACATGCTTGTGAACAGGAATGTTATTATTATTGCTGGTTTACAAGAGGGGATCTGAAGCATGAGGATAGACAAGGATGCTGGTATAAAGATATCTGTATCCTCAGGAGAGACTCATTTCATAGAATCATAGAATGGTTTGGGTTAGAAGAGACCCATCCAGTTCCAAGCTTCCTGCTGTGATTTAATGTGGCACCTCACTCAGTGACAGAAAGGCTGGATTTACTGGATACTAACCCAATCACCAGCTTTATCTTCCCTTCAGCTGCATCTCACTGGCTCCTAGGAGCACATTGATCCAGAAGGGCTCTACAAGCATCTTCTGTGGATGATGCTACTTCCTCATGAGCTGGGCACAGTAAGACAAGCAAATTTCTAGTGACAGGTGAATGTCCATATTCCCCATGAAAAGAATATACAAGGAAATCAAATAACCCTGAATAACTTCAGAAAAGGAAACATAACCAGACCTAGAGAGATAAGTAAGTAGCTACAAAAATAACAGAAAGTAATAAAATAAGCTATTTGCTTTTCAGAGCATTATCCTTAGCAATTAAAACACATCTATGAAAAAACACAACCTCAGGAAATGCCTAGCAATTGTTTCCAGCCACTCAATAGAGCCATTCTTAATGTTTATACTTTAATTGGTTTCTATAAACCTCTTTCTCAGCTCATAACTCCATAATTCTGCTACGTTCCACCAATTAAATGTAACAGCACTAATACTAACTTCTGTCAGTTCTTTAATTTGTTACAATATTTTTTTTCTCTAAATACGGTCTGGTGATTGAGAATTTGTCACCTTCTACTGCACTTTGGCTTTGAATTTATCCAACTTTCTCATAAAGTCTCCTTTGTAAATGCTGCCAGCTGGAATTGCCACCTCATGGCCTTTTTACCATTAGTTCCGTGCTATTATATGAAAAGAATTTAATGGCAGCTCTGTCACTGACTTCAGTAGTATTGGAATAAAGCTACTTACAAGGTAAGTGAAAAAAGAATTAGTTCACATTTGGTGTCATGAAAAGCCCCATTTTGACGAGACAAATTGCCATAGCTTTATACATAAATGCCTTCTTTACTTGGATAATAACCTTTCAGAGGATATTAGAATTTTATTGCACTTTTAAAAACAACTTCTACTGAGATTCATTCCAGCTGATACTTAGTTTTTGATACTGCTTAATACTACTGAAAAATAATACCAACAATTTTCAGTTTATTTACTCACTTGGAATTCTGTAAGGTTTTTCTCTTTAAAATTATCTTCTGTCATGTGAATAAAGAGAAAGAAAAGAGGTCTGTATGAAATACCCCTGATCTCAGCAGGATCATCACTGCTGTTGCATTTCTATGCTATATTTATTGTAGTATTATTTAAGGCAGTGGGCGCTGAATGCCTTTCAATTACATACAGTAGGGACTTTTTGGGCCCAGGTTCCTTATTACTCTCACACCTCTTACCTAAACTGTCAATCATTTAAAAAATTTTAAGAAAAAACAAATAAACAAACAAAACCCCAAACAAACAACAAAAAAATCAAACAAACACAAACACCCACCACCCCCGAAAAAAAAAAACAAAACAGAGAAGTAATGCACACAACCTCCTGTTAAACACCTCACCAAGCATTCCACTCAGGGAATCAAATAATCTCCTGGAACAGAAAGGATCTTTAAAATCATCTTGTTGCAACCCCACCACAGGCAGGGACACCTTCCACTGTCCTAGGTTGCTCCAAGCCTGGTCCAACCTGGCCTTGGACACTTCCGGGGATGGGGCAGCCCCAACCTCTCTGGATAACTTATGCCAGGGCCTGCCTACCTTCACAGGGGAAGAATTCCTTCATAATATCTGATCCAAACCTATTCTGTTTCAGTTTGAAGCCATTCCCCCTTGTCCTGCTGCTACATGTCCTTACAAATTGTCCCTCTCCGTTTTTTTCTCGTAGGATACCATCAAGGTAGGCACACGTAGGTCAGCCCAAAGCCTTCCCTTTTTCAGGCTGAACAATATCAATTTGTTTGGAAAGAAGCCAAGCCACCTTTTAATGCTTTTATCTTGTTTCATGTATCTGCTCCACTTGCCTGTTATGCAGCCTGGAAGCACAGCCCAGGGCCTGCCTTTGCACTGCAAACGACCGGGTCACCCAACTTGGTGCCACCAACTGCTGCTGAAGAAATAAGTGGAAAAAAACCCCAAAAACAAACAAAAAAACAGACAAAAAAAACCAAACCAAAACAAAAAACCCAAAACAAAACAAACAAACAAAAAAAAAAACACCAAGGAAATGGAGTGACTGTATAAAGAATGAAGAGTGAAGGATAGAAGAAAGTGGTGTCATCACAGCAGCTCAACAGCTGTTCAATAATACAGGGATGGCATTAGGTTAAGTTTTTAAATAATTTCTGTTATGTGTGACATGGGAATTTTGGACAGGGTCTTGCTAAGAACCCAGCTCAGTTTATTCTGTTGAAGACACAGAAGTTAAGGATGTGTACCCTCAGAAAAGACATTGTTAAAAATACGTGGGATATGCAGTCCAATGTCCATCTGTAAACAAATTATCACAATGAAGTTTTCTGAAAATTCCAGCAATCATTGTTAGCATATCTCTTTCTGCAATCAGAGTTATGCAATCAAAGGAATGCTCTTCTCCCTATCTTCTTTCAAAAGCAGAAAACAGACTTGATCTTCCCAAAAACCATCCTGATTTTAAATTGCAAATGTATATCTGATTGTCTGGTTTTGTTTTTTGAAGAGTTACAATTAATTTAGATTTCATAATAGCTTTTTCAGCCATTTGTATACAATAAATTTTTAAAGAAAAAAAAAGCTGTTAAATATGTTCTTGATTCAGTAAAACTGTGCTTATAGCTATTTCAGTGATTAACAGGCCTTGAGAGAAGTTTCTTTAAATAGTTAGCAAAAAACAAAAAAAATCTTGTAGCAATATTAAGCTCAGATTCTTTTTGTTAGTGATATGTTGTAAAATATTCACCAGATTTTCAAAGATCTAACTGTAGGAAAGAATTAGTGTATTTCAAGCATCCAAGAAAAGATAATTTATCCTAATTAAATTTTGTATCCTTTTCCACCTACAAATATAAACAGAGATAAAAAGACACCCTTTTTTTCCCCACATGAGATATATTAGGTACTCTCTTCCTCCTTTTCTGCAGTGTCACACAGGGTCACACATTTTTGCAGTGGGCAGGATTAGACTTTGCAGACTTTGTACACAGACAGAAAAATATCTACTTAGATTTCCACAGTTGTTATGATAGGTTTAACCAGATTTCTTCAAATTGACCTTTGTATAACTGTCATTGGAGCCATTTACAGAACAATACTTTACTAAGAGCATTTCTGCTCTATTTATATCCACCCACCCAGTGTGGAAATTGCTCATTTAATTTCCCCACAGCTTCAGAACATCAGGAACATCAGGGCACAGAGTCCAGTGCTCTCAGTCAACAGGAAGAGTTGGAGAGCACAGAGCACATGCAGAAATCTAACTGAGAAACTCAAGTTGTCTTTTGTATCAAAAAATCCCCACAGGACAGTGACTCTAAGATTTCTCTTTCTTTGCCACCGCTGATATTTGTGTTACACCGGAGCCTAAGTGTGCAGAGCTTGCTGCCCCTTCTCCAACAACAGCAGATTCCGAGTTTGGTGTGATCACACCATCAATCTTCCAGCTCACACCATTGCAACAGATGGTACACAGAAAAACAGGGTGTATTTGTGTGCTGAAAAAGTAAATAAAAATTTATGACACTAAAATGCTGACTTCAGTGGGAATGGTAAGAGAAACCTATTATCTTTAATGGGAATGAAAAACTATTATCTTAAATGGTGCAAAAAATTATCTTACCAGAATTCATTACATATCTGTAGGAAAAAAAAAAACCCAAAAACAAACCAACACCAAAACCAACCAACCAACCAAAAACCCACATGACTTTTACTATAGTGCCTATGTAGTAGCCTCTGAAGGAAAAAAAAGGTAGGTAGAATGACTCTAGAGGCACAGGAAGAACACAAAAATACACACATATATTCGCATAGCCCCCCCTTTTCCCTGACCCTCAGTCCCATACTCCTCCCAGGTACCATGATTATACACAATACAAGGGACAATACTGCTACTGGCATCACGAGCCATGAACATGAGCCTCTTAAAACTTTGCTTCACAGAGCATTCATTCTCACTATTTTCTCCTAAGGAAGTTTTCTCCTTCTGATTGCTAATTTATCCAAAATGGGACAGTTAAATCTATTTTAAATCTCTTCTGCTGAATTCTAATTACTTTGATGTTTGCTGTATTGTGGTGAATCCTTTCTCAGGAGTGAAACTTTTCCAAAGGTTTGCAAGTCACAGCAGGGTTTTCATTTGGTATGAGGCCAACATATAACAAGAAACAATTCTTTTCATGAATGTGTTTGTGTGCCTATAATGCAATAATTAATGACCATTGCCTTTTTCCTGTTCTAACACCTCCAGAGTAGTTCTGGGTCCCTATGAGCACCATCTTTACTGCTGGAGGACAAGTGCCCAGCACCAGCTACTTCTGCCACGTGCTGTTTGTATCAGGTTGTTATAGTACCTGCTGTTAGTTGTCCACAGAGACACCACCACATGCCTTTCAGTAATCTAGATAAATAATAATAAAAAACCCCACAAACAAACAAGGGCAATGGCTTTCCTCAGTTCACCCAACACATTATAAACAGTCCAGAACAGATCCAATTTTTTGTGCTCCTAAATACCTTCTGGACTCTCTTGGTATTTGCAGTGAGGAGTTCTCATGATTCCTGGTGCAGAGCAGCTGTGTAATTCCTCTCTAAAGTTCTGTACACAATCCGAGGCAAGAAGAATGAGCAATACACAGACTGCTGCCTTGTTCCACCCTAAAAATTTATACCAATTAAGCTCAGAATTGCTTTGGAAAGTGGCAAAAGTGGAGTCTGTCCCTCTTCCTCCCATCAGTAAAGAAATAAACACAAAAGGTAGTTTTCATGCAAACTAGGAGATACTGCTGAATTTAAATGCTTTTCATGCTCATCTTCCATCAACAGCAGCTTGGGGAGACCTTGACCATTCTTCACTGAACCACTAAATTCAAAGGATATGCACCAACAACATAGAAAAAATGAAACCAACTCGTAAACTTTCAGCCCTATCAGGAAAAAAAAAAAAAAGAAAGCACACTCTAAAAATACCTAAATATTTTCCAAGGAATATTCAGTTACTTGACATCCCAATAATCAGCTCTTTCCTCATATATTTGTGGAGGTTTAACAGCAAAGTCAAGCTGTACGTCCTTCACTCTGTTATCCAGTAAAAATATACTTTAATCACTCTTCATTCCACATTTGGTACATTACACACATAGGCACAAGGAGATTAGTAAAATCAAATCTCTTTGTCTTTTAATGTATGCAGCAGTGAAAATAAAAATAGAGAGATGAGGGGAAAACACAATGAATGGGAACAGCTGAGAAGAGAATCTCAGACCAGGCAGAAAAATCCTCAAGGACTTACAAAAAACAAACCACTTCAATGAGCCAGTTCATGGAGTCAACTGCATAAAGTGAATTATTCCATCAAAACTAAGCACCACGTTGCGTAGCAACAATAAAAGATTTCTTCATCTGCTTCTTTGTTTACTTTCTGCTAATACCTTTCCTCCCAATTTAAAAGTAAGGAAAATGGAAGGGAAGGACAGAAGGAGAATCAGCTTTCTGCTCAGCACTAATAGCAGAGGTAGAAGCAGGTGCTACTTCAGGGATCAACCTGTCACCTTCATCTTTGCCTCTCCTTCTGCAGCAGATGTGCAAGCAATACATACAGCAGCCATAAAGTTTAATTCAAAGTAGTTTCAATTTTCTCAGGGGTTTTGACTATATTGTATGGGGTTTTTTTTCCCTGTGACCCAGCCATGCTGAGTTTCCCCTCTGATTTATATCACAGTGTAGAGGAAATGTTCTGTGTCTAGATGAGCACTCATGTGCCAGAATAATTATTCTAACACAGTAATTTCTGTTGTTTTCTTATAATGAATCTTCTGTGGTGAGTGATGTGAAATTTCACACTTTCCTTTATTTGAACCATTCTGAAAAATGAGCATTATTTCACTTCCAAATCTGTTGAATTCAAATAATTAGAAGGATCACCACTGCTGAGCTCCAGGCAGATATCAAGCGAAAGAAGCAACACATCTCCCTTTCACCACTGTGTCAAAAACCACACAGCTTTAAGGTTTGATCAAATGCTAAGGTAGCACTAAAACTGAAAACCCTGATTCTTACTGGCTTGATTAACAGATCTATCTGTCTGCGAAAATCTGTTAAATCAGGTTAATAACCCTAAAAACTAGGTGCTTTAAGAACAAATGAGTTCTTGTTCAGACACATCACCGAGACATGCAATTTGCAAAAGTGCTGAGCACAACAGACCGTTTTGACTTAACTATACCTGTAAAGTTCAAACCTGCTTCAGCAGAAAATGAAATAACCTACTGTAAGGTGCTTCTATAAGGGACCCTTTTCCATGAAATTATTTATTTAACTTCTGGTAGTATCCATCATGCAGATGTGCTTTCCTGCTTGTTTGGGACATCTCAAAGTCTAACAAGTCAAAACCTAGACAAGAAAGGTGCTCTGCATGACAGTGTTTCCTTTACCCCGACTTCATTGCCTTAACATTTTCTACTGCAGTACCAGCCTTGCCATTTTCCCTACACTACCTCTGGCCAACAGGGAATGTCATCAGTTAGAGCAGTCAGTTTTCCCTTCCCCACTGAAATCAAATGTGTCATCTCTGCAGAGCTCTTGGTCTCTGTAAGCCAGCAAAGTCACAGTCTTCACACCCCTCTCAAACTGGGCAGGTTCTGCTCTCATGACAATGAATCTGTGACAGGGAGCTGGGTTATTGCTAATTACAATGTCTCCATTTTTTTTTAAGCTGAAGAAAGTTAATGTGGGTGTCAGGCAAAGAGGATTCCTGATGTAGAACTGCATGATTCCAGCATTTGAAGGGACCAGGCATTTCAAATTTCCTATAAAAGATACTGAGGATTTAGCACTGATAGAAATAAGGTTCCATTTTAGTTGAAATTTCTTTAAACTATTGCTGTGGATACCATGTGGGACTTGAGGATTTTTTCGGTTTGTTTCTTTTAAACAACAGATCTCCTCTTGTTAATACTTATTAAAACCATCATACAAATTACTTGATATTTACCAATAATATCATGCTTCTTTTCTTAAATAACACCAATATACCCATTGACCCAGTTGAGAACAGTAGACATCCACTTGGATGAAACCACTTATTTTATATTATTTCATATTCTCTATCTACTTTTTCCTCTTGTAAGTGCTATTCAAATGATGTGCTGGGTTTTCTTTTTTGTCATTGCATTTTTAAAGGGCTTACCTTGTCACTCATCAGAACCTTTCAAGTGCAGCTCTGCCCAAGGGTTCTAACCTACATAGCATTCCTGCCATCATTCGGGCACAGAAATCTTGCCCTCACCTCATCAAAGACAGATCAAACAGTTTGGGCCAAAGCTCCAGTTGGTGTAAAACTGCAGGGCACTTAGATTTAAAAGAAATCTTTACAGCAGACCTTTCTTCCCCAAATGTGCATTAGTCGCAGCTGAGAACACGAACACCAACATGTCTGGAACTCTCTTAGTCTCTAAACCAGGTGCTAAAAGCACAGCATGAGCGCAACACTCATCTACCACCCTAGTCCCTGAGGTGAATTATTGATTTTGAGGTTCCACTGCAGATCATGAACCTTGACACAGTCCTTGTAGCTGACCTACGTGACGTTGATGCTCCACGAAATTCTGTTCTGTAATTAAATTCACCTTAGAAGCAAACATGCGGAATTCAGCGTAGCACAAAGAACAACCATGCTTTGAAGTCTAATCTTGCCTAAACCGAGATATGATTTTGTCAGTGAAGATTATAACATTTATGCACTTTTCACTTGTCATAACAGATTTACTGCTTATTTTCTACAGCCTTTCCTGGGAAAAAGCATATTCTTGCCATTCTAATGTCACAGTATAGTTTAATAGTTTAAATGTAGTATAGCTCAAGATTTAAAGTTTGCTTTTTTTTGTTCCTCTTAACATGGCAAAAGTAGAAGAAGAACAGATTTTGAAAAACTTAACTGCAATGCAAAAACTTAACTTTTCTGCAATGAATTTTAAAGAGGAAGAATAGATTAATGAGTAGTTATGAAGCTACATAGAAGCCAAGTAGAAGCCAGGTTCTGAATCTGGCCTGCTAAATGGCCCTAGGAAACCCTCAAGCTCTTACTAAAAAGGTTCATTGTCCTTTTTGGTTTTCAGATTTAAATGGACACAATAACATCTTATGTATATCTGTATAGAGTGTTCAGATCCTAACATTCATTTTTGAGTGCTAGGAACTCTCTGAATTATTACAAGAGATTAGAATCCTTCAGCTTAGCAAAACTCAAGGCTCTTAGTGGGTCATTTTGGATGAGAAGACAGCATTAGGCAGGAGACAGTATGATTTTAGTACTCCAAAAAGTATATTAAACAGATGTGAAAATTAGTTGGATTAGGACTACTGAAAGATAACTAAACCATTTCTAAGAATTGCTACTTAAAATTATTGGACTAATTATTTATGATGGAGTAGGATGGCAAGCAGATGAAGAAAGCATGGCAAAAGACATTGCAGTGTCCAAGAACCAGAAACCTGGCTATGAAATACATGCAGTCAAACTTTGAGCCCTGATCCAAAATTTCCAGGAGGTCAGGACAGGAGAAAAAAAAAAAAAATAAAAAATCTAACTAAGTGAGGGAGAAACATTTCTCCATAAATGTCATCAAGGTACTTTTTAGTTTTAGAACTTCACACACACAGGGCCAATATGATTTATCTCAACATTCAAACTTTAAGCACTTAATCATCAGTATAACAGTTACAAGGTTTTGAACAGTATCCTGGTTGTTCAGAGTGTCACCCCAAATTAAATTATCCTAATGTGGGGTTTTTTTTTGCTTTTCGGTGGGTTTTTTTTTTTTTTTGGTGGGTTTTTTGTTGTTGTTGCTTTGTTTATTTTGGTGGGTTTTTTTTTTTTCAATTCTTACCAGTTTTCCAAATTATTATTCTTATAATCCAGTCTTATTCTTTCAGTCTTATTCTGGAAATATGAGGTATCCTATTATCTGGGAAAAAAACCACAAGGCTGTGCTGAACTAAGGGATTATGGCTACCTATTTCTGTAGGCTGATTGCATTGGCTCACAGTGGTGCATTGTTTAAGCACCTAACATTCATCAAAGGATGAAAGAACATGAAAGGCAAACTCCTTTTGCAGGGGCAGCGTCGTGGAGCAGAGAGGATTCTGAGCAAGTACCTCATGTGCATTGTTCCTTTGTGCTTTACCATCATGCTCAATTTTCCATTGCAGCACTTTGCCTTTTACACAGATGGATATTTTATGGAATTTGCTAAGGACGTTGCAAGGCCAGAGCAGAGCATGGACATGAATCTAATTTGGTTTGTGTTGCTAGTGCCAAATGTTTGAGCAAAAACTTTCTTCTTTTACTTTCCAGATTGTGTTTCTTCATGCCCATTTAGAATAAATAATTTCTATTCTTTACATATCTCATCTGGTATGCAGCTCTGAACTACTGTCTGACTCTAGATTTGCTACACTAAGCCCTTTCTGAGTTGGAAATGCTTCCAATACAAGCTCATAGAAATTTCTACCAGCCTCAGGCTTTATTCCACAGATAATAGTCAGTCTGATGTTATAGGAATACTTATGCCACTATTTATTACAAATCTGAAAAAAATATTAATAGGAACTTGCAGTACAAGAGATCAATTTTTTCTTTTTTTTTTCTTTACCCCTTTAATCAAGGAAAACTTGGTGTCAGCTCATCATAATCTTTAAGTTCACCTAAAATTCAAACCCCTTGGGGATAGTATATTTCAAGATACCCCAGAATAGAAAGTTCTGTTCTGCTAAACTGTTATAAGATCAGTAAAGTTTTTATTGAGATAGAATCTCATGGAGATATTTCTTAATCAATCAAATCAACTGATTGCGCAATTCTAACGCTGTCCAATACCTGAACACCTTGCATACTACACTGCTATTATTAGCAGTTCATGCAAAAAAGACTAAAACACACATTAGACACATGAAAATATCAAACAAACATGAATTTCTTTTAAAGCTGGAAAAAAACTGTGCTCATGTGTGACTACAACTACAATCAGCCTTCCCACCTTCCAATGGACATGTTTTGCCTTCCATGAGCAGCACCCACACGTATTGAGCAATGTTGTTTGTCCTGTGCCTTAAGTCACAGCTGAATCACTGCAGAGTGTCTCCTGTTCTAGGAAGTCAGGGGCTCTCCTGGCCAAGGAAATCAGCCAGCAGAAGTCACAGCAAGAGCCACTGCAGAGCCTGTTAAAGCCAGTTCGTGCTTTTCAATATTGGCAACAACTGCAGGAAAAAAAAGGGAGATAATACCAGATGGATTTGATACTCCTTTTCATCAGGACAGCCATGAAGGGATACTCTTCTCTTCCTCTAAATGTCATTTTAATGCTGCTACAGTTCACTGCCACAAATTTTGATAAGAATACATAGTTTGCTTAAATGCTTATTAACTGACAAGGAAATCCAGACTTATTTAGGAGAACAAAGGTAAGAAATCAAGCATTTAAAATCTGCCACTATCCAAAAGGGTCACACTACACTGGCATGGGCTATGTTTCACAACTTTCATATATAATTGTTTGATTTAGGGACACAAACATTATAATCTTACAGCTCAAAAGGAATTTGCATTAATAATACTACAAAGACAGATAAATGTCTTCTAGCTCAGGCCTCAACAGACATGCCTTATTTAAAATATTCTGACACTGGAGTGCAAATTTCCCATCTTGGCAAATGCCATCAGTCAGATTCTTTCTACTTTTAAATTACCTCAGTTTTTTTCCAGTAGTACCATTGCTTTAAAGCAAATCCATATTATTTTACATTTCTAAAAAATCATCTGTATTATCACCAAGTCTTCTGTCTTAAAAAATACTTTAAAATTTTTAGCTTTCAGTAAAAAAAAAAATAAAATCCTGAAGGTCTGAGCATGCATGCAAGGCCATATTTACTCTGAGAAGAAGGTTGCATGGGTACCTCCAGCCTGTGAATCCTCAGCAGGCCATTGGGATAAGGGAGATGCTAAGCTGTTGAAGTCCAGGACCCCTACAATTGCACTTCAGCACAAATGTAGGTGCCTGGAAGGTTTCACAGGTGTGAGAACCCTCTAAGATACAACTCAGATGAACAGAAAGGGGCTTGTACCCATCATCACATCTATGTGATCTGCATGTGCTCTGGGATTAGAAGGTTCCTTCCCCCATTGGTTCCTGTGACCTCCATTTCACCCTACTGCTGTAAAAGGTACTCCGAAGTTACCAAAAAAAAAAAAAAAAAAAATTCATTCACATTTTCTGACATTGGTTTCTCATCTGTCATAAGTGTTTGATGTTACTGTGTCCTCTTCTTTTATATTTGCAGATTGAAACTTGTTTGGTTCAATTTCCATTGCATGAAATATAAATGCAGTAAGCAAATGAGTAATCTAAGGTCAACAGGCAACCAGGCAGTGACACAATATTTTTCAAGAATGTATGAAGCAACTGAAATGGGGCAGCTGACATAAACAGGATATTTAGTTTATTCCAGTGTCTCCTCTTAATGATCTCTTTAGTAAAACAGACAAATGCACATCACATAAAGCTCATACAGAAGATGCAGGTCTCAGAAAGAGGACTCTCTACAGATCCTCCATGGTTGCACTGGGAAAAGCATTATCAAACTTCACTGTCTTTTAGGCTGTATAAATTTTTCCAAAAACACAGGGAAAATGTCATCTTGTGTTAAATATTGATGCCTTCTCCCATACAGTGAATCATCCTCCAAAGTAGCATTACGGTAGATGTATATTAAAAACTGTCACTGCAAAACTTCATTCCTTTATATAGGCAACATAAACAATGCTGAATATACTGCAGAGCACAGAAGGAAGGAAGGATTCTTCAGTGGAATCTTTTTTTACCACATAAAATGGCTGGTAATAAAAAAGGCAAAATCTTTTCCCGTAAGCTTTTGTTCTCTCTCTCTCTCTTTTTTTTTTTTTCCTGTTTTTCCTACTTTTAAGTCTCCTTAGGCATCAGTAGGAAAAAAAATACTTCCCAAAAAGATCTGAAGTAGCCATAGTAATTGCAGAGCAATGCCAGCTGCAAGATCTAGGTCTGGGGGCCAGGCTGTTCCTCACTTTTCAAACCATTTAACTTCAGCAAGCAAGCAAGCACACCAAATGCACTGCAATATGTTAATCTAGCCACTGCCCCGATTTAATTGGCCCAGAAAATTGCTTGAGGTGATTTGGACTGCAATTAAGGCTAGAAAAGTCTGGAAACACGGTATTTGGTGGTGAAGGGATTTTTCTTATTATTTTTAAGAAACCAAACCTCTCTTAGCTAAGACTCATGGGTTTAATTAGAGATTAATTAGAGTTACTTGCTGCTACTTAGTTGAATTATAGCTCAGCAGACATATTTTAAGTGGCAGATATAAAATTTAGCCTTTTCTATCTCTCCTTTTTGTCTCTGCCTCCAACAACCAGAACTTCCTCAATCAGCAAATTCATTCAGTTCCAGCCAGAATAATTGTCCATCTCTGCCTTTATCTTCACAACTTGAGGATACTTACTATAACTTGTACTAATCAAATGAAATTAATTTTAAGAGAATAATCCAATTTTTTTTATTATTATTTTTTATTTATCATGCTGTGGCCTGTGAGCCTGCAGTTACTGTGCACTGAAAATATCCAGCTAAATGTACAGAGAAAAAAGTAGGAATGTGACTGCACCAGAACAAAGGGCAAATTATCTAGTTTGGTCCACAAAACAGAGGCAAAATCTTATATGAAAAGCACAAGTAACAGTAACCCATGTAGCCGTTATGGGTGAGATATGGGAGTCCATTTTCATTTAGACTCCCAAAGAGAGAACAGATTTTTTCAGATGTGCTCAGCCTGGAACAGAGCTCAGCACAAGCCATGGCTAAAAAACACAGAGCTTGTCTGCAGGCATCCAATGTTCCCTTTGCAAGACACCCATGCATCATGGAACAGGAGGTCAAAGACACTCCTTCCAAAAATTCACTAAAAATACACACTGAGGTTTGCACATAACAGTTTATCTAGATTAGCAAATGCTCAACAACACTGACTTTGACTTATCCATTTCTGAGTTTACTATTATTCTAGCCAACAGCAGCAAGCACAGTTTCAATACTTACATGATTCATTTTCATTAACTTGGAACAGCATCATGTTGCTATTGTCTGGTTATTTGGGTTTAGTGGGGCCAGCAGAATGTCCTCCTGTTGGGTTTGGTGGTTATTTTTGGGAGAGGTTGCTTTGTTTTAAACAGACTGTTCTCCAATCCTGTTGTCACAGCAACAGTGGACATAACTAGCTGACACAATCTTTTCCTCCAAACCTTCAGTGCTATTCAGATTGCAGATCGAATTTAATAAGCCAATTTAACAGCCTTCCTGAATCTAATTGCAAGTTTTCCTAATAATATGACATTATCCTTTTCAATACATTCAGAAAGATTTCAGTAAATTCTTTTCATATAGACTAGTGAGTTTTCTTTACTTAAATATATGTTATGAGCTTTCTCCCCTTCGTATTCACATAGATAAGCACTCACACTTATAAATTTTGATCTTTCTTGCCAAAAAAAAAAAAAAAAAAGTAAGGATAGAAACATTTAGAGATCTGTGATTTCCAGTGACAAGGCTGAATTTCCAATATTATAGAGTAAGGACATGTACTTTTGGGGTTTCCTTTAAGGAAGAAAATCCACTCAGTCTACCAGATTTCCCTCTGATTTTATTGTTTTACCTTGAAACAATAAAACTTACTGTACTGCCCTCCCTTGAACAGAGCAGTTTTAAAGTGATGAGCCCATGTTGTTTTACCAATACACTCTGAATAACACATCTCTCTTAAAAGACCTCCAAAACTCAGTGGTAACAGCTCCGTGGCACTCTCCAAGGAAATCTCAACACTGAGGTGCAGCACTGATGGATCATTCAATCCACAGCCCTCTCCATAACCCCAGCAGAACAGACAGCAACAGGCAAGCAGTGGGAATGTTTAGTCTCATAGAGCCAGGACACTGAGTGCGTGCAGGTTTTTTTTTCACGAAACTTACTAGCACTGAAATTTATCTGAAATGTGCCTTTTTGATTTTGTAGGAAAAATAGGTTATATGGATTTTTCCAATCACAGCAATAGTGGGCTTTGGGCTTGCTGAGCACAGCCTGCAATGACAAGGTGCTGTCCTGACCAAAATTGGCCTCGAGCAGATGCAGCCCAAAATTCTGAGTTTTTTGCCCTTTCAAGGAAAAATGATTATGCCATAGACATCTAAGGCAGCAGAGTTTGAAACCAAGTAGCATCAGGGCACCCTTAGGATTGGAAGTGGTGTTTTCTGCTAGCATTTTGTAAAGGGAAAAATTGCCTTTAAACACAAATACACAATACTCTTTCCAAGTCACAAAGCACATTGTTTTCCTGTAGTATTAGATTTTACAAGAGAGAAGTGTGAAGTCATTCTGAGGGTATCTACTGTGCAGACAAAACAAGCCACAGAGGGCTTGCTACAGAAATTGGGGTTTCTTGAAATCTTACCAGTTCAGACACCAAGAACTCTCAGACATACTAGAACAAAAAAAAATATTTTTTTTTAAAAAGTAAATTTTAACCTGCTTCTGGCCAGGTTTATGCCGTCTGTGGTAAACTTGGTGCTGCTGGGGTGAGATTCAGAATGTCTAAGCTAGTTGTATCACACAATAGTCACAGGTTTGATTTTGGATACTGTTTCCTGGTCTTCCCTGCTTTTCTGTGTTGAATTATTGGAGTTCAGAGTTCTTGAAAAGCCTATTTAGTTTACAAAATAGTATGTGGATCTCTGCTATTGCAGAGAATTAATTCAAATCAATATGACTATGATGGATCTTAATGATGTTTCATAATGTGTGCGTATGTACACTTAGGAATTATTTCAAGGTAATTGAATAAATTTATATAATTTAATTTTTAAATGAGACCTGATTCTCCATACTAGTGGTTTTCATATCTGTTTTTCCTGACAGACTCCACTACTGAGGCTCTTCAGCTTTGTGTGCTATTACCTTCTCAGTTACCCAATTAAGTAAACACTAATCAGCTTATTTAATAAACTAGATTATATTTTCTCTACTGGCCTAAGTTTATAACAGAGACAAATAGATATTTAAGATGTACAATGTGTTGTGCTAAAATAAGCAATGGACTACACATTATCTGGAGATCGACAGATGCCTGACTAATCACTGCATGTTTCAATGTGTTTTTGGAAAAAAAAAAAAAAAAAAAGCATCAGTTCATCACATCATTCACATTTAAATCTAGAAAATAGAAAAGACAGAATTAAAAAAAAAATCAACACATCTTCCATATTAAAATTAAATAAATACCCATTTACATACAGCCTGTTAGGGAACATCTGGGATCAGTCTTTGCAGAGCAAACTGACATTCATCAAAAAGTGAAGCAGCGAGAAGCTGACTTTCAAATATGTATATTTTAAAATATGCATCTCTGTTCAGGTTTTCCCCAACTAATCCATCCATTTTGATAAAACAGATCTGTGAGAGGAGGATTACATGGCATTAGTGGTGACACTGTAGCTGGCACTCTGTCAGTGGTGGTTTGTCTCTTTTGGGTTTCTTAGCCTGGTATAGCATTGTTCTGACTTTTGCTCCACCTGGGCTGCATTCCCTCCTGTCTCTCACAGCAGCCCCAGAACCTGTCCTGCTCACAGCAGTTTGGGGTGGAAGAGCTGAATTCCACTGCGAGAGAGAAGAGACAGGACTGTCTCAAACTGCAAGTTGCAGCAACCACAAAAACTGCACATTTCTACCCTGTTTTCCTAAATCCTCAACACATCACCAATTGCTCAGTAACTGAAGCAAGTAATTTTCAAATGCAAGCAAAAAATTCACTTTATGCTAAAAATTACTATCTGGTCTATGCAGAACAGTGGAAAATTAACCTTTGGCATTTAAAGGAATCCATGGGGCTTAGGGTTTTTTTCTTTGTTTGACCAAATCAATGGTTAAATGCAGATGGTATAATTTTAATAGTTTCTTGGCCTTGAGATGAAGTTTTTAAAAGCAATGTTGCCTTTTCCTTCAAAACAGTCGTGTTGGCAAAGATGAATGTTTCCAACTCTGTTTTGAAACAGATCTACAGTTAAGATCCAAGGAAATCACTGAACATAAATCAAGGCAGACTTGGATGCACAGAGTGTCTTCTGAAGAGAACTCCAGAGTAAATATAAAGTGATGCTGCTAACGTGGGCCTGATCAAGCTTGACAAACTCTTTCTTCTCAAAGGCACAAGAGTCAACAGCCAGGTTATGGGCAGTGTTTCTGATGGGACCCCACTGCCCTTTCACATGTCTCCCCAGAAGTAATGATGGGCCTCACTGAAGAAGAGTTTTAGGGTGGAACAGATGATGAAATGTTGATTTATTCTTAATCTAGGAACATAGCAGTATATAAAAATTCTAAGACCAAAGCTGAAATCTGAGGCCTAAGCAGAAACAGTACTTGCTTTACAATAAGGCATGAGGCTTTTTTTTTTAATTTAAAATTTTATCATTTAAAAATCTTAATTCATCTGGAAAAGCAAGGCTCATTTTTTTAAAGATATAAAAGAGATAAAAGCATAAAGAAGAAATCCATTGCATTTCTACTCAGTTAAAACATTTAATGCCTTGACAGAACCTTTTAATTTTTTTTCTAAAGTTTGTTGTTTCAGAAGAAAAACCCTGTTTTTCTTCTGAAACAACAAGCAGTTAATATTTTTTAATTTGAACTGACCCAAACTTATTTTGTCTTTATTTTTTGTTCGGTTTCTGAAAATAAATTCAGTTTTTCCAACACCTTTAGCCAATTTATGTCTCATTGTTAAGATGTGTTTAAAGATTTATTTGCATAAAAATTCTTGGGAAAGCAACTCTTTAGCTATGAAGTTTTAGGAGATTAAAAAAAAATAAAAAAATCTATCTCTGAGATTTCCTGTAGGGCCTTTGCACAGTACTGGTCAAACACAGAGGTCAATCTCTCCCATATGAGGTATCTAATACTAGGTCTTTAAATCTATATTTAGAGACCAAAATCTTTGGCCTGATTTTGAACAAGATGAGCATTTCTTGCCTAACTGCAGAAACTGAAGTTCAAACATTTTGCCTTACATTCTCTTCTCTTCTCTCTCAATGTCATGAAAATGAGAAAAAAATGTAAATGTAAAATGGGAAATAGAAGACTTCTGAGCTTCCCAAATGCACTGTGAGGATAAAATGTCAAGTCTGATGAATTCTACTATAATGTACATTGTGAAAAGTTTATCAATAATATATAAGGAAAGGATTAGAGGCAATGTCACTCTAACAAAGTAGATTAAAATAGCTCTAACTGCTTTGAAAAACACCTTCTCTTCTCCATCTGCCCTATTAGCTCATACCAAACCAGCCACCATCTCTCATGCATATATCATTAATCTCATCAAGTAACAAGAACAGGCAAAACATTTCTGCCCTTCATAATATTTCTCGCATTAATTGAGACTAAAACTCTAAGAGAAATGTCACTGCTCTGGAGTGGAGCTCCTGGAGGAGCTGTGGGCTGAAACAAGAACACTACCTTCATAAATGGCAATGTGACTAAAGCTACAGCTCCTCAGGACCACCATTAAAATCTCCCTCTCCATCACATCCCTGCATGCTTGTTCTAAACAATGTCTAATATTTTATCTAGGAAACAACAACAACCAGTGCATAGAATCAGCCACTTTTTTTTTTTCTTTTTTTTTTTTTTTTTCTGTAGCTTCACCACTGGAATTTGGCCTGGAAAATGCTCACCAGAACCTGCAGGCTCTGATGTGCACCCCGCTTGATTTCCAGTAGCTGAGCTACAACCACCTCAGAAAGAGAGAGCAGTTAAAAGTTATCAGGATACTAAAGATGACATGTGGGTGTCAAGGCTACTGATTCTTAAACAAAGTGATGAATTGTTAGGTAGGATAAAACTACATACATATGGCTGCCCTAAAGTTAATAAATTTCCTTCTCTGCTTTGCACCCTTGTTCTAAGCTGCTGCAAAAGATGTGAAATAATGGTTTTTGACAGACTTTCTTCCCCCTCCCAGACAGATGTGCTGCTCTCCCTTAGGTTCTTTAAACAGAGTGAAGGCAGATTTTAATCTTCCGTGCCACTGTGGCAGCTGTATAAACACTTCATTAACATAAGAATGGTGATAAGTATGTGCTATTAAAATTAGGGAGGGGAGGGCTGTGTTTTTCTGTATCCTTTATATCTCACTGCATTTTATGCTATGAGTAGGTGCTAAATCGGGAATGAATAAATGCATTTCAAACCCACACTTGGCATCCAATGTATGCTTGTTCTCTTACAGATGAACCAAATTTTTAGATTGACAATTTTTGCATCTATTCAGTGCCAAGTCAAGCATGTTGTTTATTATGAATTTGAGAAAATATAGCAAGAAAAGGGTTGCTTGGTTTTGGTTTTTTGGTTTTTTTTTTTTTTTCCCCTCTGAAAAAAGAAATCCATATTCTCAAAATGCTTTTTATTGCAGTTTTCATTTGAGAAGAACTCAGGCTATGGCATGTAGTGTCTGTTAACTCTGCTACTTGTATGGCAACATGGTGAATTTTCTTTCAGGAAGACTGCGAGTTACTTTTTTCCTTTGAGGCCTTTAACAACTTTAAATTCAACTGCCTTCCTTAGCTTTCTCTTGATATTTCACTAGAGATGTCATTGCTGAGAATTTACCGAGACACTCTCAGTAAATGGTGAGTGCAGGATTATTTTTTATGAAGAGGAGAAGCGAGACAGTTGATCTTCTGTATATTTAAGAATTTATTTGATGTCAAATTAAAAA